>JARHVA010002361.1:337500-797500 GCA_037957365.1 Torreya grandis | reverse complement strand
TCGAATCACTATGGAGTGAAAGTTGAGTGATCCTATAAACATCCTTAGATAAGATGTTCATCTTACTAGTCAAAAGTAAGAAGTTGTTTATAGTCAGATCCCATTTCCTAATGAGTGATATGACCATTGATGCATCTTAAGGCACATGTCGAAAGTGCCTCATACCTCCTAACCCCACACCCCTTCAAACATTCTAACACTATGCCTATATCTTCTTTTCAAAACCTACCTTCCCCACTCCCTTGACCATCGATGGTCATGGTGATAGCTAATGATGAAGAGCCCATATCCTCTTGGGTATCACCATCAATGGTCAGCCATGATCATTGGCAGTCATTATTGGTGTTTCAATGTTAGAACATCCAACCCTAGTTACCCCCAAAATCTACTTAACTAATAGTTAATCCACCTACTTAACTACCCTAATCACTCTACCCACCCAAAATAACCTATCCACCCTTTTAATTATTAATTTTATTAACCATATTACCCAAAACATTTGAGCAAACCTTACCTAGGGGGTACCTATCAAAAACCACCCAACCAATCAAAATTGAACAAATCAAGCTAAGATATCAAATTCAAAACACCCCCTAGCTCATTTCATGACCTCCACCATGGAGTCAAAAACAAACCTACCCATCCTCATCTACACTTGCATGCTCCCTACATCCTGATTGGTCCTCTCTGTTGACCGTTCAACTTAGCAATCATCATCCACATCAAATACCCTCTCAACTTAATGCTAACACCTACAGCTCAAAATCAAAGCAAGTAAATGTCAGTGTGAGTGAAAAGTGATTATATTTTCACTTTTACCTCATGATACTTGACTCATTTTTGTTTTCCATAATAATACTTCTTACCTTGGATACCCATAGAAATATTGACCTTGTCTAAGAGACTAACAGGTGTGTTCAACTACCATGCCTAAATGTAGTCATGTGGTACACTAGTCACTTATCCCTTAGCACTAACCTTTATTATTATCAACTATGGCAACCTTGTCTTTGTGTGATCTTGGTTATCACACCTTTTATCACACTTTGTGTGCCTATTTATGCTTTTAGGCCCAGCATTTTATCTTCCATTATGATGTCCACATTCATCCTCACCTTTATCTACCTTGTCAAACTTTCACCTAATTCTACTCTACCTCATCACCTCCTAGTTTGAGGGGGAACACCTCCTCCCATATTTAGGGCAAGCAGTCAGACCCTTTTGACCTAGTAATATATTTTTTTGTAGCTTGTTGATTCAAGATGCTCAATAAAAAGGGGTAAAATGTAGACATTAAAAATATTCATACCATGATTCTAAATTTTGTAATTCCCCTTGACCACCTTAGGAATCCCTCAAGACTATTTAACCTTCCAACCCATAGCCAAGCTTACCCATATCCAATTTGGCTAAACTAACTTAACCTAGCATTTTACCCATTTTACCCTTTACCCTTGACCACCAAATCTCACCTTGACCATCGACGGTTAGGGTCTACCTCTTTAACCAAGAAAAAACAAGTCACCCACCTTACTTTTCTAAAAATACCCCATCTAATTCTAGTTACAAATCATTGTATGGACAATTTAAATTTATAAGTCCCAGTTCATGTGTTGTTGTAACTCTCTTACCTTGCCTATAGGAGATAAGAACAAAGAGGTGAAAACCATCTACAATTATTATCAAGATCTTGTACACCTAAGAGTTTCTTTATTTCAAGTCAATCACCATTAGTAATCCAATATTTTATTTATCATATTATAGATTTAATTTTCCATTACCTCTCCACCAAGTCCTTAGGTATTGTTACTCTATCAAAATCAATCTATATTTCACTAATAGATCAATTATCTCAACTATCCACCCAATCAAATTTTGGTAAGATAAGTACTTGTTTATAAATATTCATTTACTTTATTTCCATTTCATAATCAATATAGATCTTACCCATACCTTGGAATCCATCTTTGGATCTCATCAACTAGCCTTTTTACAAATCCAGATCTAGACATAGTAATCATCAATGGTTACTCAACTACTAACAATCTATCTAATCATCGATGGTCACCTTGATCATCGACTATCACCTTCACCTATAACAGTCAACTCAACCATCAATGATCACTATAGCAGTAAGAAATGATGAGATAGTTTCACCCACTTGCCCCTAATCAAACCTAATTCTTTGTGTTCCTACTTGTTCATATACCCATTTCTAATTTTTTGAAGCATACCCCAACTCCCTAGCACTAGTATGAATTAGTTTAATCATTATTTTAATAATTTTTAACATATTTCTTAGCAATTAATCTTGTATTCAATTTTAGTACCTTTAGCTTATTGATGTAAGTACATTCCTTTCTATTTTATAAACTTAATTATTTAAAACATGTTGATTGATATCCCCTAAGTAATCTTTCACTTTTAGTATATAGCTATCACTAGGTAATCCACCCAACTATCTATGTAACAAACAAGTTTGATTTAAGTGAAATCTTATTTGTAAGTCATCCTCTCAAGCCAAAGAGGAGCTTTTCAAAATATTTTGATTCCAACATGTGCACAATCAATCAAATTTTTCAACCATACATGTACTTAATTTCTTCTTTTCCTTTTCCAATAATAATAAAAAAATTATTGAAATAGATTCCTTTCATAATACCATGAATATTTATTTATAGATGGTCTTCTACACTCTCTTTACCTATAACAAAAATGATTGCATGTAAAATAGTAACCATTGAATGAATTAACATACTTCATAGCATTAGGCTGCTTGAATGGTCTTTTCATGTTGACCTTCTTGTCTTCATTAGTATTTTCCTTGACTTGAGCTACCTCTTTTTGGTCTTATTTGAAACCAAGACCTGTCTTATCACTTGTAAACTACTAACTACTCAAGATGTTATCTAGAGCATCAGCACTCTTTTCAAACTTCATAAAGGTCTTCAAATTGATATATGTTTTATCCAACTCAACATTCAAGGATTCCATTTTAGTTATATACCTAGTGCATTCTTCCTCTTTATATTTTAAGCTAGAAATGACTATCTCCATATGTGCTTCAATATGATTGATGATCTCATCATACTCCTTGGATGTGTTACTTTGTCTCTCCTCAAACAAACTAATTTTCTCTTCATAGTCCTTAACTAATGAATTCAATTTATGATTATTCCTTCTTTAAAACATCAAATCCTCTAAAACACCCACTAATTTTACCTCAAGCTTCACTTTAGACTCTTATTCATTTGATTCTTCATCATCCATAAGGCCTTTTTTGAACAGTCCTCATGCTCTATTTCTATAGCCATGAATAAGGTTTAATTTTTTTCATGTTCATGTTCATTATTATCATCATCACTATCATATGTACCATTGTCACATTAGATGAGTTATTATCTTCTTTGGTATAAAAAATTCTCTTGTTCTTGAATGACCCTTTCTTACCTTCATACTTCATAAAATATTTCTTGCTTTTGTCAGGCTTATATACCTTCTTATAATCACCATGTATTCATCATGCTCTTAATCATGTTTATTCTTATCCTTATTAGGATACATAGATGCAAAGTGACCAATCTTACCATAGTTGAAATATTTGAATGGAAACTTGCCCTTGTACTTACCATATACAAACCTCAATTTCTTAGCATACATGGCTATTAGTTCATCATCATTAATATCTAAATAATCCTAACCATTTACCTTATTAAATTTTGACTTATTTTTAACTTTGAATGTTGCTTCTTTATTGAGAGTTGTTTTATTATTTTGGGGAATCTAATGTTTAGTTCCTAAATAATAAAGGGTCTGGAGTAAGGGGAAAATATAATCAAATATATTAAAATACAAATTTTATCAAATGAATTACATAGGGAAGAGAAGTAACTTTTCTAGAAAAATAGATTGAGATGACTACTTCAAAAATAGAAAACTACTACATGAGACTAGGAAGATGTCAAGAACCACTAAAAATAGGATACTTCAAGGTTTGATGTTATTATCTACTCCTATTGTTATTGTCCAAATTAGTCAAAAAAATCTGAGTTTTCTAAGTTTTGTCACTGTCCCCATGTGATTTTGCTTATGAAATTTTGGTTGTTGAATATTAACCGAGATCTAGATTTCATTTGGTGAAATGATAGAAGCACTAAAAATAGGATACTTCAGGGTTTGATGTTAATGTCTACTCTTACTATTATTGTCCAAATTAGTCACAAAGATCTAAGTTTTCTAAGTTTTGTCACTGTCCCCATGCGATTTTGCTTATGAGATTTTGGATGTTGAATATTGATAGAGCTCTTTGTAGAGCTATTTTAATCTTCAAAACCCTAGGTCTATCTACAAACATGAAACAACAAATTCTCAAAAGTAAAAAGGCAAAAAACTAGGTTAGGAGAAGTATGATAACATAAGTTAAAACCCTTTCTATCTTGTTCACTTCTATTATTAACCCTCAAGCTAGGGTCTTAGATCAAATTTAGTTCTCCCTTAGGGAATGTGCATAATAAACATGCATAGTAGATATAAAAATTAAGTTTTGCCTAAGCCCTTCCTTGATCAAGCATGCAAATATATGTGTGATTTAGATTGCTAAGCTATGATATTCACTAATTTTTAATTATGTATTGTGTTAAATTAATAAGTGTTATATATAAAATGCCTTGTGAAGTACTTTATATAGAATACTCTTTATTTTGAATTTGGGAGATTTTATCACATTATCTAAAATCCAAACGGGTAAATAAGACATAAGGGAGGGGATAATAAGGGCTTGAAAATTATTAAGCAAAGAAACCTAACCGTTCGGGTTCAAAATGCAAAATGATAGGAATGTTAAAAATGGGACACCCTAGGGTCCAACAGTATAGTACAATCCCATCGCTCCTATTCTATAGGCTTGAGACCTAGGGGGATACAATTATCTTGGGAAATAGAGTTTTTCTGAGCTATAATGACCATATTAAACGCTACATATCACTATTTATGGACCAAAAAGGTGACTCAAGCATGAAACAAGACCAATGTAAGTAAAATAAAAGACATGGCTAATATGAAAAAGGATCATATTCTCCAATCAGAGTCTCTTATGAAGGACTATGAAAATACATGATATGTATGGTTGATTAATTAACTAATTTAAGGTCTATAAAAGAGTTATTCCTTCATTTGTTCTCATCTCATAGGTAATCAAGATGCCATGAATCCCATCCATCTCTAGCTTATCCAAATCTTGCATCTCTTCTACTACAGACACCTTAGAATCAAACTTAGGATTTACTAATATCAATACCATTTAAACAACTATAGACTCTTCCACTTCTTCTCATAATCCTATAATTATAATGATAACTTCATCAACCTTTAACATGTAGTATTTAATTCTCTTGTATTCCTTCATACTCATACTTTCAAACTACCTTCTGTGAGTCTACAATTTACCCATCTTCATCTTGGTGTCTCCTTCATAGATAGTCTTCAACTTGTCCTAAATCACCTTGGCTCACTCATAGTTCATCACCTTAACAAACTCTACCTCTGATAGGTCACATAGAATCACATTCATTACCTTAGAATTTTTGTAACTTTACTTTTTGCCTATTGCATCACTTGGTGGTGTATGAGGTGGAGTGTATCCATTCATAACTAACTAATATATGTCATTACACATTAAAAATTAGATGTGTCTTCCTTATAATTCTCTAAAAAGCATAATTATTCCCATTGAATAATGGATCCTTATTAGTAGAGAAACCACCTTGACCTTATTGATTAACCATCCTTGCTTTTAGGATCTCCTTTAGGTTGCTAGGCCTAATTCAAAGGACTTAATCTAATACCAAATTTTAGAAGCACAATAAATTAGGGGGGGTTAATAATTGTATAAAAAAATTTCTTTCATTTCATACTTAACATACATGAACCATCACATCAACATATAGATCAAGCAATCATAAGCAATCAACCACACAAGCATGAAATAACAAGATTACACAAGACAACACATCATATATGTGGTAGAACCTCAAGAGTAATAAAATACATTGATCCCTTAAAATGGGCTCTAGTATTATAATTTAAAATATCATAATTTATTAAATAATGAACTCCACATAGAGTACCAACCCCAACTAACTAAACACTAACCCATCTAGGCTTTAGCAAGCACCAACTTGCAAGGACACATTAACCTCTTAGATGACTCATCACCTAATTAGACAATTTAAATTTTTTATCACCTTTATAAAACCTTTTTTTCTCATACAACATATTATAATCACCTTTTTCATCTCTTCTCTCTCTTATACCCCTCTCAAACTATCTTCTAGGATTCTTTGCTCAACTAGCCCTCTTCTTGTCTTGATTAGGTCATATGACCTTGATATTCATATGAAGACACACTATAAAATATTAATTAAATATCCTAGTCACTCTTATAATTATATACAATAGATACTTGTTCTAAAAAATATGTTATTTCATTTTCTTACACTCTACATATCTCTATTACACTAATTAGGCCTATTCAGCCTTGTATATAAACCATTCCTTGTTCATATGATACTTAGTCAACTAATCACCCTTAAAAACTTAAGTATTCCATTAAATATTTCTTATGAAATCTCATAAACATGATTCCAATTAATATTTATTCCCTTTTTGTCTATCATAAGTCTATTCAACCTCATTTCACTTTTAGGTCTCATGAATACCTAATTTCATTAGGTCTACTTTAGGACACATTACACTTTTCCTTTATTGGAACACTTCAAATTCATTTATGAATAATATAGTTTCATAAATTTATCAAATATACCCAAATAAACATATTATAAGTTTCATAACACATTTTATCACCAATACCTTCATGAACACTCTTTGTAGCATTGTTCACAATTAGGCATGTGAACGTATACAAAGTCTACCAAACAAAAATGAAGAATGTACACAATTTATTCACATAACCATGAAAATAAATGACATGAAAAAACTCCATGAATTTAAAAACATCACCATGTAATTTATACTTCATAACTTAGGGCAAAAGGAGTTAAACAATTCTCTACAAATAGCCCACTCAAAACTGCCAAAACACTCCAAAAACCAATCATGAACAAATTGATATTAAACACTTTAAAGAACAATTAAAATGACCATTAACACATTAAAATTATCCTAATACCTCTGTATACCACTCTAAAATTAAAAAAAAGGTTTAATGTCAAATATTGGTCTTAAAGACCCATGTTTTAACCTCACTACACATAGTAAAACCAACACTAAACATGCCATTTTAGTGTGAAAATTTAAAAAAAATTAAATAAATATAAAACCTTATAAAAATAATTAATAGGACATACAAGTACCAAATAATAACACCATATATATTATATACTTCAACTCAGGGTATAAAATATCAAACTCATCACTACAACTTGCTTACCTAGAATTATGAGTTTACCTTAAAGCACAATCATGGTGACATTGACCTTCAACACCTGTATGAACACTTTCAAAGAATTATTTTACAATTATATGATCATATTAGATAATTATACCATTATACAATATAAATATCAAATAGTTAAATGGAAAATATTAGTCTTGCATACCAATCCTATGACCTCACTAAACACATACCTCACTGAGCCAGATAAGCCATTTTAGCTTCATCATTTTCACCATTGTACCTGAATTAAAATATTTATACCAATAATTAATAGGACAAAAAAATCCAAACAAACATATCCATATAATTTGGTTTGATCACTCTATCATGATAACATATTCCCAATCATCTTCTCACTTATGTCTAGGTTTTTCACTATTTTCACCATTAGGCTTATTAGCAATTGCTAAATTAATTAAATATTTTATAAAAATTGAGGTATATAACATGTCTATGAACCTTCATGGACATGAAAAAAAATCTCAAAATTCATATTCCATCCATTTTCATTGTTTGACTTGGAAAATTCTAAATGATACAAAAAATGTTTGAGAAATTAACACTTTCATGTAGGGTCTACTCACACACCTAACAAATAAATCACACCTATAAGTACCTAGGATATTTTAATAAAATATATAATATATTAAATAAGAATAACAATCCATTCTAGTCACTTTTAATCAACATATTCAACATTGAGTTCTTATTAGGGTTATAAGAGGGTTTAAACTTATTTCCATTCTTATTAACCATTCATAAATCAAATCCCTTAAATAAAAAAAATTATGTCTATAATTTTGATCTAGGAACATTCCTCATCTACCATTAATATCTCAATTTACCATGAAAATGTTTTATAATCTAGTGATCACTAGAAAATCCTTCTTGAGTTGAAAACCCTTCATTGTGAGTACTGAAGAGACCTCAAAATAGATTTTTGTGTGTTTCCCTTTTAAATATGACCTGAAATTGCATTAACACACTAAAAAATATATAAATAACTCTAAATATTATTACATGAGCTCAAATATCTTTAAATATAATCATGAACCCTCATTAGGCCATACTCTCTCTCTCTCTCTCTTTGCTTTCTTAGACCTTGATCTGCAAACCACATTAGGCCTTAAAACTAACCTTCATGCCTCTTTCCATGAAATATCCACCTAAATCACATACTAAATAAAATTATTACATGATTAAACACTATCATACATCCTTTATATGCCTTGAAAATAGATCATGATACCTCATTAGTTTAATTAGGATCTGGAAGTGTTCTAGATACAGACTTTGTCTGAAGGTCCCAACCCTACATGATCACCCTAAAACTCTCATGAGTTATCTCATGACTCACATAAATGTTAAATTAACCTTGTAAAATCTCTCATTCCTCTATGAATCTATATTACTAGGTCACCATACTCATACCTTATCACAAGGACTTTACATGCCATGACTAGTGCCATGTATAGGCTTCTTAAGCACTTGAGAATTGACAACTAACCTTGAAACTCTTCATAAAATATCTATACTTTAATTACATTATCACATAAATTTAAAAAACATCGAACAATATTATGATTACTTACATCACGAAACTTCAATTATACACATCTCTTCATAGGCTTTAGAGTAGGCTTCTCAAGACACCTTGTACACAATAAATGATACTCAAACATGCTTACCTTAAAGATAATAAACAATAAAAATATTTATAAAACACTCTCACACCAATATAACAATATCTTTTTGATTAATAGTCTCTCATGTCCTCATGCAGACCTAGAGCATCATAACCATGCTTCAATGCTTACTTGACCATCATACTAAACCTTGACATCAACCTTAACATCAAACAATAGAAGAGACATTAGGTTTCCTTTAAATTATCTCTTGACTTCAAGTTTTTTCTTTCCTTAAAATTCTCCCTTACCTTCAAATTATCTCTTATCACATGGCTTCTTTGTCACATCAAGCACACAAGCTCACACCTCAAAGACCACACATTATTCATATTTACTAGATGTACCTTGATATAAATCAACCTTGACATCAATGACAATAATTATCAACTCACTCTCTATATTAAATCATTCGGATGATTACACATATATAGGAAAATCTAACCTGTAAATAATGAGATTTACTTAACCAATAAATTTCCATATTTATCTCTAGCTAAGACTATGAGCATTATATTGACAACTCACTTAACATAGACGTAATGAGCTAAGTTATTAATGTAACATTATTTTAAATAAAAATATTTACATCACTAAAAAATTAATAATGTGAACACACCCTAACATACACTTTTTCTCCAAGGTTGGAGGCATGGGCCTTCTAATCTCTATCTATATTTCTATCTCCTATAATATATACACTTTTAATATTTATCTATATTTATCCTACTTAGTTTTAGAGGCTTACAATGATACATCTTTTTCAAATCAACTTGACAATAGGAATGGTTGTTATATCGACATACATGTGTAATCCTAAACCTTTCTCTTTCAATTTAAATGTATTTCAATTACTTTCAACACATATTATATGCATTGATTATATATTGTAACATGCTCTTGGTTGTAAGACAATCACTAGTAAAGAACTAAATTTTGGTACACAAAAAGAGTAAGTGTTTTCTACACACCAAGGTATGCATTCTTTTTATTTAAAATATTAATTTTAGTACTAGATTAAATGGTGGGTAAATGTAAAAAATATTTATGGATTATATAGCGCCTCAATCTTGTACACTTGGCAAATGCAGATCTTGGTTATTCCTCCTAGTTTTGGACCTTTCCCACTTTTTTAAGTCTTACATTTGCTCTATCTTATACCCCTTAGCCTATTTATCTTAGTCAAACTAGTCTTATATTGATGAACTAAGAATTATATCTTGCCCAAAAATTTTAAAATATACTTATCTTCCATCTCTATAAGTTCTAAACCTATACCTTCTTTCTTACTCCCTTAACGTTAATATTCAGGATAAATGCTACCATTAACATTAGTATCTTAGCTTGATATAAGTGTCCAATTCCCTAAAGTCATATATTTTTCAAATGAAATATATCCTAATTGTTAGACTAAGCGATTCAATACAAGTTATTTGTCTAAAGGAATTAATATAAATACAATATCAAACCTCATTCATTCCTCACCTAGGAAATACCTAGAACAAACCAAGACATCATATAAAAAACATTCAATCAGTCACTCATTAAAGAAAATCTTTCCTATTTTCTCATATTCTCATATCAATCATAGAAACAACACATACATAGTCTAATGTACTAAAGGAGTAGCCCAAGAACCTAATTTTTCAATTTACATGTTAGGTCACTATTGTATTTGCTTTCCAAATAAGGCATGATTCACACACAAGAAAACACTAACAAGATAATTCCATGAGTTTCAGACCTTCTTATAGAGTATTAGCTATGTAGGAAGTACCCACTAGCAATGGGGTCTTTGGGGTTAGCTCGACATCATTTTCCCACTAAGCCATTTTTCCCAAGGTCATTATGAATATGAAAAAATAGGGTTTTCAAAATTTGTGAGGAGCAACATTCCATGACTTAGATATGAATGCACTAGAGTGAAGGCAAAGTCAAACCCATAAGCATCTAGGTGGTTACATCCTTTTCCAATAGGTATTATTTACATGATAGTAGCATATATGTAACTATCATAGGCTCATGTTAGTGTCTAGGTGATTAAAAGTATCAGATCTAGAATATGATAACTTTTATTATTAGGATTACCCTTTATTTAGGATAATTTATTTTATCCTAAGTTTCCTTTTTGTGTGTGTCAAATTTTTATTTATCTAAATTATAAATTCACATAAATCTAGATTCCATGAAGTATCACTCACCTCTTTATTTTCCTTTACGATTTGGAAGTTACCTGAATAACTAACACCATCCCCAATTTGGCACACACCTCTCTTCACTTTCAAAGGGACTAGGCCACAAGTGGCACACACAAAGGTGGCTTGTAAGGTAATCATGAGATTCCTTATAACTTCTGTTCTTTTCCTTTTTCTCTATAAAATATCTCTTCCTCTCTTCATTTCATCACTAGAAACTCATCTCTCTCTCTCTCTCTCTCTCTCTCTCTCTCTCTCTCTCTCTCTCTCTCTCTCTCTCTCTCTCTCTCTCTCTCTCTCTCTCTCTCTCTCTCTCTCTCTCTCATTGTACTCTTTCTTCCATCTTGTATATGTGGATATTTTGGTGAAAAGCCTTCTTAATGGGTTTTTATGTGATATGTTTGGATTCCCACTTTGAAATTATTGTCTCTTTTATAGTTTGCACATTGAGAAGTAACATTTCTTTTTGATTTCTTTATTTTATGGTCTTTCAGTTGTCATTGATGAATATTCTTTGGATAATTCCTTCATGGTATTAAATCCAAGTTCATCTTACTGACATTTTTTTGGAACTGTGAAGAATTTTTTGGGAGATTTTTAGGACTTTTTTTCAAGGGCTCCACCCTTACTCTCCATTCAAATCCATATACCTATAATATTTTTTTATTGAGTTTGTTGTGCTCTCTAATCAGTTTTTGCATGTTGATCCCAAAGAGCATTTTTAAACTTTTTTCCTAGTTTAAGAATCCCTCCAAGTAGGTTATTTATAAATTATTTTCAAGCTTGTATGAGCAAAATAAAATTAGGATTCAAATTTAATGTATGTTCTATTTCTTTTTCTTTTAAATATATCTATATTAGTTTTCCTTTTTGGTTATATTATTTTATTCTAGTTTGTGTTATTATAAAAATATTTATTTATTTATGATATTTATTCATTTTTAAGTAATTTATCTTAACAATAATAATTATTTTTTTAAATTGAGTTTTTTTCATTTTTTTCTATTCTTATAATTTAACTCTATGAGTTTTTTTATTTTCTCTAGCCATTTTTGCTAATTCACTCCCCCTAGTTGGTCCCTCTTTGGTCCTTTTTTCAATTTGGGCATCTTTCTCCTTATTGGGAATTGACCTTCAATTTTTTCTATCCTTTGAGCTACTCTCAATATGGTATGTTTTCCTTTTGAGTCATCCCATCTGACCATCTCGTTCCTCTTAGGTTAGTGTCATATCTAGCTCATTTTACTTTTTATTTTCATTAGCACATAGGCATTTCATTTTTTATTTAAATATGTTTTTTATGTACAAAAAAAATAAGGGATTTTTCTTTAGTTGGTGCATTTCTTTTTTACTGAAGCAAGACATTTTTTAAAAATTCTATGTAATTAATTATAATATTATTTCAAATATCCCCACTCTATTTTCAAATCCATATGGTCTTTTATTTTAATATATCACCCTATTTTTCTATATTCAAAACACACAAAAAAATGAAAATATAACAAGATTTTTATTGATGGATCACTTGATTT
Organism: Torreya grandis; assembly: GCA_037957365.1. Lineage (NCBI taxonomy): Eukaryota > Viridiplantae > Streptophyta > Pinopsida > Cupressales > Taxaceae > Torreya > Torreya grandis. Next base: position 784,635 of record JARHVA010002361.1, on the reverse strand, counting down.
CATTTTATTAAGGAAAAACTCAAAAAACAAAGATCTTTTTATGTCCATACCATTCATTTTTTACATTAATTTTTTTTCAAAAATAGAATAAGTGATATTTACTTGCATATATGTATTTTTTCATTTCACTTCAAAAATTAATTCAAAAAAAAATTCAATTGTTATATATATAATATAATAATGAAATGTCTTGTTTTAATATTATTGGAAAAATTGTAGTTTTTATTATTATTTGTTTGGAGTTCTGATATTGATTATATATATATCAATATCAGAACTCCAAACAAATAATAATAAAAACTACAATTTTTCCAATAATATTAAAACAAGACATTTCATTATTATATTATATATATAACAATTGAATTTTTTTCTGAATTAATTTTTGAAGTGAAATGAAAAAATACATATATGCAAGTAAATATCACTTATTCTATTTTTGAAAAAAAAATTAATGTAAAAAATAAATGATATGGACTTAAAAAGATCTTTGTTTTTTGAGTTTTTCCTTAATAAAATGAAACCAAGTGATCCATCAATAAAAATCTTGTTATATTTTCCTTTTTTTGTGTGTTTTGAATATAAAAAAATAGGGTGATATATTAAAATAAAGACCATATGGATTTGAAAATAGAGTGGGGATATTTGAAATAATATTATAATTAATTACATAGAATTTTTTAAAAATGACTTGCTTCAGTAAAAAAGAAATGCACCAACTAAAGAAAAATCCCTTGTTTTTTTGTACATAAAAAACATATTTAAATAAAAAATGAAATGCCTATGGGCTAATGAAAATAAAAAGTAAAATGAGCTAGATATGACACTAACAAATAATAATAAAAACTACAATTTTTCCAATAATATTAAAACAAGACATTTCATTATTCTATTTTTGGAATTTAGAAGCTATATATATATATATATATATATATATATATATATATATATATGGTTTTATCCAATTTAAAAAAAACCCCAAAAAAAACATATATTAAATTGATGTGGGCTTATATTAAATTTTTAGAGCTTTTTAATCTTTTTGGATATATATATATATATATCTCTTAAGTCCATTTAAGGATTCTAATCTATTTGTTGTCATCTTTCTTGTTACAACTTGAAAGACTTTCATAGCCATAACTGAGATAGTATTTCCATAGTCCATTGATTAGTTAGTGAATCTTTTGAAAAAACTCTATTCTAGGTTTTTGACCTAAAAAGACATTTCAGTTCACACTCCATGAACCATCATCAAGTATGTGAAATAATTAGTTGATATTGTAGACCAAACAATTCCTTTATATATAACAATAAGGATCAGTGATGTCTTTGTGAGACCAAAAAGTGGGGGAGAAGGGGAGTACAATCAAAAAAGAAAAGAGAGTACAAAATTTAACAATAAACAAAAATATAGATAAGTCAAAAATAATAACCCTTTAATGAATTAATATTAAGATTAAAATTATAAATTTTAAGATTAAATGTTATGAATTTTTATGAATTAAAAATATTATGAATTTTGGGATTATACATGTTTTTAGTTATGTTAAAATGATAAATTGTTAGTATAAGTTCCATATTAAAAATATGCAACTTATAAAATATAAATAAATAATAACATAGTTTTTTCCAAAATATTCACTAATCTTATAGCTATATTGTTATTGCTACCTTGTTTTTACAAATTTTTATCCTATTTATGGCTTCCATTTCTTCCTTTTTATATCTTTTACACTTTAGCTAAGTCTCTTTTTCACCTTTCTTGTTCCTCCTTTGTGTCTCCTTCATTTAAGTGATTTTTTATTTCCTATTTACTTTCCAATGATCAGGTCTAGATCATTTTACTTTTTCTTTCCATTTGCCCATATGGCATTTCATTTTCTATCTAAATATGTTTTTTATGTAAAAAATAAAACAAGGCATTTTTCTCTAATTAATGCATTTCTTTTTAAAATTCTATGTAATTAATTATAATATTACTTCAAATCTTCCCACTCTATTTTCAAATCCATATGGTCTTTTATTTTAATATATCACCCTATTTTTTTATATTAAAAACACACCAAAAAGATGAAAATATAACAAAATTTTTACTGATGAATCACCCCATTTTTTTTTAAAATTCCAAAAAACAAAGAGCTTTTTTTAGGTTGTACCATTTATTTTTTACATTAATTATTTTTTTAAAAATAGAAAAAGTTATATTTACTTGCAAATATCTATTTTTTCATTTCATTTCAAAAATTAATTCAAAGAAAAATTCAATGTGTGGGGGGGTTTATTCAATTTAGAAAGAAAAAAAAACATATATTAAATTGATGTGGGCTTATATCAAAAAAAAAATCTTTTCCAATAAGAACAATTTTAATTGGAATATATATATATATATATATATATATATATATATATATATATATATATATATATATATATATATATAACTATAACTTAAGTCCATTTAAAGCTTCTAATTTAGTTGTTATCATCTTTTTCATTACAACTTGAAAGACTCTTATAGCCATATTGTTATTGCTACCTTGTTTGTGCAAATTTTTATCCTATTTACGTCTCCCATTTCTTCCTTTATATTCGCTTTTTCACTTTGGCTAAGTCTCTTTTTTGGCTTTCTCATCCCTCCTTCATGTCTCTTTCATTTAAGTGATTTTTTTTATTTCCTATTCACTTTCCAAGGATTGGGTCTAGCTCATTTCACTTTTTATTTCCATTTCCCCATATGGCATTTCATTTTATATTTAAATATGGTTTTTTATGTACAAAACAAAACAAGGAATTTTTTTTTAGCTGGTGCAATTCTTTTTTGCTGAAGCAAGACATTTTTTTGTAATTAATTATAATATTATTTCAAATCTCCCAACTCTATTTTCAAATCCATATGGTCTTTTATTTTAATATGTCACCCTATTTTTTTTTTAAAACACAAAATAGAGGAAAATATAATAGGATTTTTACTGATGGATCACCCATTTCTTTTTATTAAGAAAAATTCCAAAAACCAGAGAGCTTTTCTTAGGCCATACCATTTATTTTTTATATTAATTCTTTTAAAAATATATAACAAGTGATATTACTTGCATATATCTATTTTTTCATTTCACTTCAAAGATTAATTCAAAAAAATATTCAAGTGTTATATATATATATATATATATATATGAATTTATGTTTTTATCACAACTCCAAACAAATAATAATAATAAAAACTACAATTTTTCCAATAATATTAAAACAAGACGTTTCATTACTCTGTTATTATATATATATATATATATATAGACACACACACACACACACACACACATACATATATACATACATATATATATATATATATATATATATATATATATATATATATACACATATACATATATGCATATACACATATACATATACACATATACAGATATATATATATATACATATACATACATATATATATATATAATACATATATACATATATATATATATTATATATATATATATATATGTATGTATATGTATATGTATATATATATATATGTATATATATATATATATATATATATATATATATATATATATATATATATATATATATATATATATCTTAAGTGCATTTAACTCTTCTAATATAGTTGTTATCATCTTTTCCATTACAACTTGAAAGACTCTTATAGCCATATTTTTATTGCTACTTTGTTTGTGCAATTCTTTATCCTATTTACCACTCCCATTTCTTATTTTATATTCCTTTTGCACTTTGGCTAAGTCTTTTTTTTTTTTTTTTTTTCTTGTCCCTCTTTCATATCTCCTTCATTTAAGTGATTTTTTATTTCCTATTCACTTTCCAAGGATTGGATGAGCTTTCACATCATAATGACTCAATTATTTCCTGAATTTAAACTTGCCTCCAATAATTACCATTTATGGAAATCACATATGTAATACATATTCACTTTTAAACACTTGGTGTGCATATTAGATGGCATGAACCCTAAAATTGATGAAAAGACTACCACCACTAAAGTTAACAAGAAATGGAAATTAAAAAAATGACTAGAACATAGGACTAATTGGCATGGCCATGACCCTTAAATTGCATGTGCATATTAATGGTTATCTTCTTTCATCCAATCCATGGTCTAAGCTTAACTATGTTTATGACATAGTGAATGAATCTTGTAAAATTCAAATTCAAGATCAATGATATGATTTAAAGTACAATAACTTCAAACATATGTATGATTTATTAATTAAAGTTCACTCTTTGGAGTCTTGGCTCATTGGTTTAGGCTTTAAACATTCAGAATGGAATTTAATTCATATTATAATGAAAAATTTTCACCTCAATTTTTTTATAAATTTATTGCTAATATTCATTCACAACTAGATTTTCCTACTTTATCCACTTAGTTGACATTTGATTTTTTTAATAATTTGTTGCATCAATAAGAACAAAAGCTAATTCAATTTGGTAATCTTAAGACTAATGAACATACTTTTATTTCTAAGCAACAACATAATAATGATAAAAGAACATGGTAAGTCCAATAATACACATGACAAAAAAATATCAAAATTCTAACTCAAAACATAATAAATAGTTAGAGTGTAATTATTGTGACAATAATAGTCATGATGAATATCAATGATTTAAGAAGAAATGTGATATTAAACATGTAAGTCTTAAAGTCAAATATTATTCTAGCACTAGTAACACTAAGAATCAATCTAAACAAAATTCTAATACTAGAGTTGTTTTACTTGTCCTTTTTATGCTTCCCTAATTGAATGGATTGTTGATTCTGGTTCTACTAAATATTTGAAATCTAATGTAAATTTTTTTACTTATTTGGAACCAGTTCTTTCTAGCAATCATTTAACTCTTGAAAATCATACTTCTTGTAATGTTGAAGCATATGAATTGTTAAAATCCCTATTGGTGATTTGTATGATGTCTTGCTTATTCTTGATTTAAAATTGAATTTTTTTTCCCATTAGATGACACATAGTTTAGTTTTTGGATACCATGTGTGAATCTTAAAACAAAGTTTACCACCAAATACCACTTTATAAGATTTTTCTTATAGTGGCTTCACCTATGAAGTGAACCCCTAAAATTACCTGATGTGCTTCTTGAAGAAGTTGTGTTTGTTCATGCTCTAACGATACTCTATGCAACACATCATATTTCCCAATATTTTATAGAAATCCATTGATGAGATTATTGGGATAGCTTGGGTTATAATTTTTTTAATCCTTTTCCATCTAATGCATAGGTAAAGTTCCTTGTTCTATGAAGTTCACAATGTCCTCCATATTATTTGGGATTGTAACAGTCATGAATAAATGTGCATCTAGGGACTCATCATCTATTTCTTCTAGTTCTTAACCATTTTTTATCCTTCTCAAATGATCTAGTATGACATTTTAATGGCATGGATTTATATTTATTCAAAATTGAAACTCTTCAAATAGCATGAGCCACTTAGAGATTCATCCTTTCAACATAATCTTGTTAACTAGGTATCAAAATGATTGATGGTATTTAAAAAACTCAAATGGTGTGGCCAATAGATAATGATGAAACTTTCAATATGAAAATACCATTTCTAAGGCCTCTCTTTTTGTATCTATATAGTTATTCTCTACTATTGATATCTTCCTTTTTAAAAATGCATGGGTGATCTAACCCACCATCCCCTAGCTAAGCTAAAACAACCCCTACTATGATATTATAAGAATCCATATTTACGTGGAATGGATTCTTCCAATTAGGAAAAACTAAAATAGTTGTTGTTACCAAACTTCATTTGAGATAGATAAATGTTTCTTGGAATTATGAGGTCCACTCAAACTATGTATATTTGCACAAAAGTTTTTCCATTTGCACATATATGGTTGCATATCTTTTGATAAATTTTCTATAGTATCCCATATAACCTAGAAATTTGTGTATTCATATAGAGTTGGTTGAGGGTGGCATCCCCAGTATTATAATAATCTTATCTTGGTCAACTAAAATTCCATAATCACATAAAACATGGCCTAGAACAACACCAAAAGGTGTGAAAAATAAGCACTTATTTACATTTAAATCAATGCATAGAGCTCAACATTATTCTAGCATTAGTCACAATTTTGGCACATGCTCTTTAAACAAGGATAAAATCCTAGTCATCCAAATATACGTATAAGAAATCATGAATGGAATCTTTAAATGGATTTAATATATTTCTAGATAAAAAAAACTAGTGCATTATTCAAACCAAAGAGCATTAACTTATATGTGAATGATCTCATTTTAGTTGAAATTTTTTTCTTAATTTTGTCTTCTTTTGTGATTAGAATCTGATGATACCTATTAAATCCATATGTGAATGAGTATCATATGTGATCTATGACTAACTCAAGGTCTTCATATATGAATGGTATTGGAAATGTATCATTAACAAAAGCATCATTGAAAGTGTGGTATTTTCCATAAACCTATATCTCCTCAAACTTATGTGGTTGTTCCACTATGGGACTCACCCAATTCAATTTTTCAATTAGTTAAATGATTTTGGATTCTTTTATTTGATCTAGTTCAACCTTTATTTTTATCTTCATGTTGGGGTTTATCTTGTATGGGAAATGTTTAATGGATCAAGTGAACTCTTTCAATTCTATTTGCATCCCCCCTAATGATGGATCTACACCTTTTACATCATATACATTGGTTGGGAAAACATATTGATAGTCTCATAGTAATTGTAATGCCTCTGAGAATTGTTCCTACCCCTAGGAGTCTCCCACAATCACAATATAGGAACTAGCTCTATTTAAATATTTTCTTCAATATTTTTTAGGGGTTCTTAATACACTTTTTTTGATCCATTGGGTAGAGCCTCTTGTAGAGTGCACTCCCCTTATTTCTCTAGAATATATATGTTACATAGTCTTTCCTCTTCAATTTTTTCTAATCTTTGGGTTGGTGTTCATTTGACTTCCCATTCTAGTTCAAGAAGCCTTCTAAATCGATATCTTTATCACTATCACTATATTTCATTAGTTTATATGTCATTCTATTACAAATCTTAATAAAATCTTGTTCATGTTGACTACCCTTGTAATTATAAAGCACCAAATTCAAATCACGATTTGCTTCTTATTGTGATGATGACTCTGGTACAGCTCCCAAATGTTGTTCTCACACATTACATATAAATATTTTATGTTTGTGTAATTCATTATGCATCAATGGGTTATCATCCTCAAATAAAAAAGTATCAGTAAAGTATTTATTCACTTATTTCCAAAGTTTAGTATCTCTCTTTCACTCTTGATGCATGTACTAGGTCATTGGTAGTGGAACTAGTGTGTGACTAAAAATGTGTACCTAATACCTTTAATCCACTCCTTGTGTAGACCATATACATAGATTGATGAATGTGTATCTCAAGACATTATCCTTATTAAAATAAAGGCCTTTCTTATTTCATAATAGGTGGTAGCTAAAACTACATGCACAAAAACTCACATGATTCCTCCCAATGTGTACTTGTATCTCAATGTACTACCCATGAAGTCACAGTAATTCCTTTAAACACGTAGTTGATTACAATGACTCTTTGACCCACCTATGTTACATTTTATAGACTCAAAATGAATGGATTAAGGTCTTTTGCTATAAATTATTTAGGTAAATAACATTCAATAGTGAACACCATGTGCAAAGGCCATATCTCATGATCTCCCTTCACTTAATTTAACATATGAGTGTTCATCACCACTTATGAAAGAGGTTTCCCAAGGTAAAAAAAAATTATAGAGTGTGTTGTATAGAATACATCATTGTTATACCTACATTATAAATGAAATCCACCTTTGACCTAGTAGAATATTTAACCAATGGATAGGTAAAACCTTTGAGTTGAAACTATTGTGCTAGATATTTTGTTATTACTAGATTACAAGATGGATACTTTATTATCTATGATTTCTCCATCTATGGGTTTAGAAACTAACACTCCACAAATCATAATAAATTCTTCTATGTATTTGTGAAAAATTTAAACTATATATTATCACTGTAAGCATACAATGAATATAGTTCATTATAAATTATGTAATCCTTATATTTAACTTTATTCAAAGGCATGACAACTATGTTATCTCCTTCATAAGCCTCTAGTTGGTTGTGTACTATGTTAATAGGCATTTGACCATCATAAGATCATTTATTACTAATTAAGGTAGGGTAATGGGTTTCAACAATATTCATATCAATGACTTTAAAATCACCACATAGACTTAGCTCAACCACTCTAATATCCACATCCTCAAGGTAACCAATCAGCTCTACATTCCCATAATCTGCTATGTTGAGGGTGTTAAGACTGTAGCTCAATTTTGGTTTACCAATAACTTCCCATGTAGATCTTAGGATAATATTAATAATAATAATGAATTCAAATACTACATGAGGGATATCATAACTTGCAAGCTCAATATCCATGTGAGAATAAACATCTTGATGCTTCTTAATTTGAATATACTAGATAACCTTATTTGTATGTTGTTGACCTCATTGCACACACTCTAATATATTATGCAATAGGTTATTAATATTTTATGATATATCCTCATTGCATATGATGATAAGTAACTTTACTAATTCTTTCAAAGTAATTACATCTCCTTAATTCCTCATTATGTGCTTAATCTATCCATACATCTATGCTTCAATGGTTGTGGTATCTCCTTCTAAAGAATTTTGACATTGTACATTTTTTATAACATGAGATACTTAATACATAAAAGTCTTCTCCCTTATAGGATCAATATATTTATCAAGTTAAACTTTTTTAATTCTTTGATCTACTAGCATTTCCAAAGGTGATAATACCTATTTTACATGATGTTGTCAAGTAATTACTTGGATGAATGTACTACCCTTAGGTTGTACATTGATCAAGTTCACATTGTGAATCGACATATCCTTATTTTACTTTTGGATCATTGGGTAGTCTTCCATTTGATTCTAGCCTTCAATTATATAGTACACATAGTAGGTTTATCTATATTGATTGGTGGGGAAATTATTTGCATAGTGATTATATTTCCCACATAAATAACATTTCATATGTGTGTGGGATTTCTATCTATCAATGTTACGACCTCCTTGATACCCTCCTCAATATCCTCCCCTGTATCCTCCTTTATAACCACCTCTATTTTATTGGTATACCCATCAGTGCAACTATTGTCTAGTGTATCATGCTTATTGGTTTTGTTATGCATCATACCCCCCATATTGGTTTTGATGTGAATATGGAGCCCAATTATATTGGTTTTGTTGTGGAATCACATTATTATAGTAATATCGATACTGGTGTTGTGGATAAGATGGTGTTCAGGCAGTCAGACCATTGGGTTGGTATTATTATGATGAAGGCATCCACTTAGGATTGCCTTGTGTTATATTTGTTATGTCCACATTTGGGAATGAAATACCTTCCTTTGTAGTTCATATATGCTTCATAAAAACTATAAATACATTCTTTGATATATCTTCATTTAGGTCTTCCAACAGTCTACAACTCTTCTCATCATGATTTGTAGATTTTTAAAAAAACTGGTATCTACCCTATGATTTATGGATATATTATTGTAAAATATGGAACTTTTAATTATCATGTCTAACCATCCAAAAAATTTCACAAAACACTATCTTGATTTTTAGATAACCTTTCCTATGGTGGACTTCTCAAAAACATTCTATACACCATATTCCTAATTTAGGCTTATCATTCTCACGCATCTCATCCATTATTCTCATAAAAGCATCTAATTTTTCTTCTACTTTGGAACTAGCTACTAGAATGTCACCATAATCCTCAATTTTCTCCATTTGTATAGGAGTAGATCATACACCATCCTTAGTTAAGAATTGATACTATGCAATAGTTAATCTAATTCTTAGTTGTAGCCCTTCTATGAATGAATTATCCTTATATTTATCTTCTATGATGAAATTGATCTTAATCATGATATCATAAAATATGTGATCATAGTCTTTGACTAATTTTCTATACTTTTGTTGAATATCCTTAAGGTCTTGAATAGTTTGGTTTATGTATTTATTCACCTTAACTTATGCAGCTAATATATCTTTAACTTGTGAAAGATTAAGAGTATTAACAAATATTTTAAAAATGAAATATAAGGCTCATCCTAATAAATCCCCTATGAGTTTACATTTCTTTACATTATCATATGTTTTTCCCTTAACATCTCATTTCATGTTATAAGTTAATATGTAATGCTTAGGGTCTCTGCACCCATCATATTGAATTAAATAATAAATCATGCCTACATTGAGAAACATAATTTTCACACTTGAATTTGATAACACTCATTTTTTCACACTGGTGGCTATGAATATATATATTTGTGCACTAAGGATTGTGATTATATGTATCTTCACACTGATGACTATGCCTACAAGTTTCTACATGCTAGTACATACTTCTATAAACTCTTTACACTAGTATTTTTAGGTGTCCTAAAAAATAATTCTAACTCTTCTATCCTATTCTTATCTATGTCCTGCTTTGTCTTCATACTTAGGTTACCAAATGTATTTATAAATAAATAAATCAAACCAAATTTTATCTTCCTCTTTTCCTATACTTCTTATTTTAAAGGATAAATTAGGATGGCAGAGTGAGTACTCTTGATGTAAATGATCTATGTTTTCAACTTATTCTAAATTTTAAATTTAACCTACCATAGTTTTTCATTTTAACCTAACTTTTTCCTTGAAATATTCATTCCCAGGTCCATACAATATCCCTTTTATTAAATGTGATCTATTTCTATCTTCTAGTTCTTTTATTGTTAACCTACTTTATTCTTCTAGTTCCATGAGCTCCATATTTACACTATTTATATCTCTTTATTCCTCTTATTTATGTCCTTTTTCATACTCTCTACACTCTTTTCTTATAGCATAATTTACATTTTATTTATACACTTTTCTATCTCTATAATCTTCTAAACTAATAATCCTATTTATATTTAAATATGGGTTATTCATTTTTATTCTTGATCTATATCTTCTCATCCTCCATATTATAGGCTTAGGTTCAAGTTTCTCTATTGAACTCTGCATCATTCACTTTTATCTCACATGCATCCCCATTACACCTAAAGTGAATACTCCATGTTTTTAGGAGTAAACACCATGGAATTTTCAACAACCAAACTTTCATCAATGTAGATAGTCATTGAAGAAACTTACTATGGATTCCTCTAACAAATAGGTCCTACATAGATTCAAAGGCTTAAAAACCTTGCCTAGTAAATTTTGATATATATCCATCAATTTTAGTCTGGGTCTATTAGTCTATAACATGAGTCAAATCTGTATCTAGACTTTAGATTCTATCTTACTTTTCTTCCATCCAAACTATGCACTCTATCCTTCTCAACTAGAAATAGTAATACTCTAGTCTTGACAACCATGTAGCTAACAATTTAGGTAATTCACCATAGAATATGTTGTAAATATTTCCATATATATTTTATTAAATTATCTCTTTTGAAGTCACTTCAACTCTTCTCTCTTCTTCCTCTTCAAATTTTTTAATTCTTTCAACTAAGAATCTTTCTAAATCTCTCTATCCTAGTAACCATGTCAACATGTTTAAAAAATATTCCATGCCCACCACACCATTGTTCGTATAGGTTCCTAGAAAACTACATAACATGCTAATTACATAGATAACTTGTGTAGTTAATAATGTAAAAAGTAATAATTTATGATAATTCATAATGAATCCAACCATTAGTACACTAATTCAATCTCATTATATGAAGACATGAATAATTAATGTATACATAATATCAATCATATGACATATAAATAGGAGATTAAATCATCCATAGTACTCACTATGCATAGATCATAAGAAAAAGATAGATAGGAAAACCATTTAGAAATTTTCATTAATCTATATCACATGCAAAACCATCTATAACTACACATGAGCTCTATATATATAGAGTTTTACTCATTGTTATCTCTCCATATTCCATCCTTTTAATATGTGATAAATAAAGTACCCTTTTCATTCTAAGGTCAAATACTATTCTATCAAAGGTCAAATGCATACAAAAATTTATACAAAGGAGAAAATAATGTGTTATAGACACATGGAAATCAAATATGCATTATGATTTTAGACTTCCCTATTCTTTTTGCAACAAATAAGAGGAAGAAATATCAATAAAAATCATTTGAGCAAGCTTCCCACAAATGATGAAAATTTTGTTTTTAACTTTGAATAATTATTGGAAATATTTGATGAAAATAAAAGTGGAAGGCTGAATAATAAATAAAAATAATTAGAGATATAATAAATTCATTATAATAATCCCATGGATTAATACACCATACAAGATAACTTTATTGCAACCTCAAGGAGATGCTTGACTTTTGATTCTTGAAAACTTGCATCAAAAATTTTATGAAGCCAAATGTAATTAAGGAAACCCACCTACTAATGTTATGTAAAATTCAAGTTCAGAAGGTAGTTACAAAAAAAAGGTAGATACCTGATGTTCATAAAACTAGTTGGAAAGGAAATAAATTACATCAATATGTATTTAAATTTATATCTTCTCTGATCCAAAATGCCAAGCCTAAGGAATTAGAAAACAATATCAGCTAATGGTTGGCACATGGTAGACAACTAGAAATAAAACATAGTTAGTGAACACATAGTTAAAATATAGATCATTCCATTAAAATAATAAAATAAATATTTATAAATAAAGTGATAATTTGAAATAAAATATACAATCTTTCTAAGTTAACCATTGACAAAATCCAACATGAAGTTTCATCATTGGAAAAATAAACAAATGAAATTGTCATAAAAGTGGAAACACTAAATAAATAACTTGTAAATGAGATTAATAAGTGGAAGGAGTTTACAAAGGAAATTTAATCTCTTAAAATATAGTGTGAAAACATCAAATAAAACTTTGTGCAATTGGAGGCTTTAGGAATAGGCAATGAAAAACATAAGCTCATAGATAAAATTGCAAATGAAATAGTTGATGCGAGATGTGACATAGAGGATCTTAGGGAAGATTTATTTTATGAAAAACATATAAAAATAAATATAGGTTTGAAAATATAAATAAAATAACTTTTGATCCTCAATATATTCATCACTATTCATATAGAGAGGACCCTCTTATAAGTAATATTATAAGCCAACTAGAAATGAAAGAGTGGAGTGTAAAGAAATAATGTTTTGATTCATATAAAGATGAAAATATATAATATAACCAAATTTATAAACAAAAAACTAAATATTATGTAGATAATTTATATGATAAAGGTTTAAATATTGAGAAAGTATGAATTGAATTGGAAAATAGAAACTAGAATCTAAAGGAGGAAATCAGAATAAATAGAATCAATATTATAAAATTATAATTTTAGATTTCAATGATTGATGAGGAAGCCCATGTATTGACATAATTTATGAAACATTTATAATAAAAAATTTAAACTTTGTAAGTAGTAAACTATGAGTTATCAAATTGTCTCTATAAAAAGTAGGAAGTTGGAAAGCTAGTACAGGAATGAATCTAGGACCTTGGGGAAGAAATGTCACTATTCTCAAGGAAGAATGCATATTAACATAGAATCAATAAAATATTATAAGGGTCAAAATCTAAAGTTGAGTAATAACATGGACATATTGGCAAAGCATTGTTTCATATACAGAAGAAAAATGGGTATCTTCTTAAAATATTTTTTTCCCTCAATCCCAAAAAAAAATGAATGTCAACAAACTAAAAAATAAAAAGATGAAGGTTTAATTAAAATATATATGATGCTTCATATTATTCTTAAATTATAAAATAAGGTTCTTAAATTTTATATGGAAGTTTAATATGACAAAATGGAATGGAACTATTCAGGAAAAGAGATAGATCAGATAAAGTAGGACTGTGAAACATTAAAACAAGAGCTTGCAAAGTGTGCTTCAGGGTTATCAAAAAAATGTCTATATAAATATTTATAGAATATTATAGTTGGAATAGTATATTGACACAAATTTAAACTAAATTTTTAGTATATTTATATGCAATGTTTCAATTGAGAAATGAATATGCAACTGCAACACTAGTGCTCAATTAATTATTAGAAAAATGTTATTCTTAAAATGGTTCATCCATTCACAAGAGTTTTTAGAGGAAAAATTGCATAAAATGGAATATTTTTATAGTATACAACACAAATAGATGTGGACCATCACATATGCATATTTTCAAATGGAATATGAAGTTTGATGGGTGACATTTGAAATAAAACATGATAAAACTAAAAAACAAAAAAAAAAAAGAAAATTACATTTTTTGGTATAATATTAAATATTATATAATATCGTTTTTTTATTTTGTAAAAATGTATGATGATAAATAAAAACATGGTCTATGATGCCTGTAAAAATAAATGTAGCCATAATTAGGAAAATTTCTCATCAAGCACAAATTGCCCTGGAAATGAGATGTATTAAGAGGCATTCATACACTAACATTTTTAGCAAAGTAAATATCATGTTAATATTTAATTTATTTATAATAAGTTTATTATGGTGTTTATACATTTTTTCCTATGATAGTGAAAGGGCATGAAAATTTTGATTTAGAACTGTAAATCCCTAAGGATGATTTTTGATCTAGGTATTACAAACTTGGTTAGTTTGGGTAAGATAGAGGAGCTGATCTTGTAATTGATTGAGGGAAAAAAATTATAAGGGAACTCTATCCTATACCCTTTTCAAAATTAATCCAATCAAAAGATATGTATCTTATTCCTTATTTCTCATAGGTTAAGCAATAAAGATAGGGAAATAAATTATTAATAATACTTTAAGTTGTCCAAAGTCACTTTTGTTTTATATTATTATTATTATTATTATTATTATTATTATTATTAGGGTCAAAAATTAATTCTTATTGAGTGTATTAAAAGTACTTATAAATACTTTTACGGTAAATTGGAAAAGGGAAAGTTATAAAAGGAGGAGTTGGGCTCAGTATAGTAGTAATTTATTATTTGTATTTGAAAAAAAAAACCCTAATCCATAGTGTGATCCATTGGATTCAATATTTCATATGAGGATGAAAACCCTATGATATACAATTGTAGAGGATAAAAACCCTCTAAACCATTGAGGTGATTCCATCCATAAATAATAATTATGATTTTAAACTATGTTTAAATTCTAGATTCAATATGATTGAGGATAGGCATAATTTTCCATCCCTTTTGAGGGTATGAAATAATTTAAAGAGTTAAGTGTGGGGTTCTAGAAAACATTTAGAGACATCATACCACACTCTAGCTTAGCTCCATTCCTCCTTGTAGCCCTATAATCTATTTTCCTAGACTATTGTACTTTGTTATTTATAAATCATTATTTTAATAGGATTATTACTATTTTTCATGGTGATTTTATTGGTAATTTGGTAAATAAGTTTTTTTTTGTGTGAATTAACTACTCTATTTATGTGTATTATTTGGTATTAAAAGTGTTGATGACACATTGAATAATATAATAAAGCTAGGTGGTTATTGTATTTGGAATTTATGCATTACATGTGTAACTCATTATTATATTCACTAATTACCAGTAATATTTATTGTTTCATCTCAATACAATGAGGATTTCAGTGAAGTTTATAATTGGTTTTCAATATTGATATTTCATGTGGGTTTCTTTAGTATTTTATTGATGCTCAATATTGGAAAGGATTCATGGAAACTTTTAGATATTATAAAATAATTATAAAAA
This sequence comes from Torreya grandis, assembly GCA_037957365.1. Lineage (NCBI taxonomy): Eukaryota > Viridiplantae > Streptophyta > Pinopsida > Cupressales > Taxaceae > Torreya > Torreya grandis. The sequence goes on along the minus strand of JARHVA010002361.1, from coordinate 768,764 downwards.
GGATATTACATTATCAAAAACCAAAAATATAAATTTTCATACTTTTATGACATTTTGGGACATTTGTGCACTAGGTAGATAGGCCCACAGGACAGATCTATCCCCTAATGTGCTCCTATCCTCTTAACTATAATAGACACTTTTTAAAATTGATACCTTTAATAATGGATATCCCATTATTTTCATAAGTTAATATCATGAAAAAAATGTAAATATTTCACTATAAAAACAAATCAAGACCTTCAAATTTAATCATCTAGCAATTTGATTTCAAAAGAATTATACATTAAGTTGAAGAGTATTATTATTTTCAAGTTCAATTATGTTGTTTTCCTACTATCATAGGCCAAGTTTAGAAATGTTTTATTATAGGGAAATGGAATATTTTATTAAGTATTTTAAATAATTTTATAGTTAAATTCATCACACATTACATACTTTACTAAAAGGGGAGAACTACATCAACCTGAGGCCATTTTGACTATGTAGGCACCACTCAATCAAAAAGGGCTGTTATGAGGATATCTCATCCATTAAAATTTACCCCATTTCCCCCATTTTCCATTTTATATCCTTTTGTGTTCTTTATTAGGACCAAGGATTTACTTTTATAAATCTTTCACACATCTATTTAGTCTCTACATAGAGTTATGAAACCCTTATAGGCTGTCACACATGGTCTAATTAAAAAATTGCTTGTATAGTTAAGAAGTAAAACATAATATAAGGTGGTTGTATCCACACTATGGATATATCACTATTTTAATCCAATCCCTTTTTCTCAAATATTTATGATTTATGTAATGACATAATTTTGATTTTTATTTAATCAAATATAAATCATCAAATAGTCTATACATTCAATAAAAAATAAATTTCAAGATAAGTAAATGCTTGTCTTGGAAATTTAATATTGGTATCATACATGAATTTCTTTACTTTATTTCACCCTATCAGATATAAATATCTAATATTCAATTTATATTAATTTATTTATTCCCATTCAAAATAGATTAAACATAAAGCTTTGTAAAGGGATTGGTCAAAAGATTAATTTGTAAACATCTCCTTAGTAACCTTATATATCCATGGAAATTAATTATTTATTTATGTGTTTACATGAATCTTGAAAGTGAAAATATGTTCTTTAATCATCATTATTATCTCAATAAAAATGTTCTCAATATGTAATATAGACATGGATGATTCTGTCATGAGATTCGCACCCTTCTATATTTTATCAATTATCTAAGATCCTTTACAATTGGTAGTGTATATAACTTGTGTCAGCCACTTTTTAATGATAAAATAATCATTGAGATTATTATAAACTATTTTCCTTGGGTAGGACTTATTATCCAACCACTAGAAACCCAAGTACTGAATAGAATGTTGACTAATATGAGGAAATCAAACTATATATCAAATCATAGAAAATTAATCTAATGAAATAATAATGGAATAATATACGAAAATAAAATTATTTAAGAAAATAAACTATTATAATCCTAATATTAAATTTACACTAATATTTAAAGTCATTCCATGTAAACAAAATATGGAATAGCTGAGAAATATTATTTCAATAACTTCCCATTTTTTTGAAGAGGTAAATTATTTCCCATCAAGTCTTCATCCTCAAAGAATTAATACCCAAATTTGTATAAATTTGGTAAGGGCCAATCCATAATGGGTCTAACTTAGCATGTTTCCCTTTCTTGTCATGTGATTTGTCATAGCATATGACTAAATTTGAGATTATGAAAATTTTGGCTTTAGTACTTTTCTCAAACCATATGTTTACTATTGAGTGATGTATTCTAATTTTTTTAAAATAATTCTCATCACCATATTACATCTACAATATATTTAACAACTTATAATTTTTTTATTTGTACTAAAAATATTCTCAAATAAACTAATAAGTAGGTATCCATAGTGTGATTAGAAAGACTATTTATTGATGATACACTAGTAAGAAGGATGAGATTTTGAGGGAATATTAATGTTTATCCTTATATTTTTATAGTTTATTATTTAGGAATATATTCCACTCTCTAGTTTTATTCTTCAAAAAAATCTTTATGGAATCAATCATATTCATGTTCATTGAATCAACAACACCATTCCTAGATGAATAATAATTAGATGAGAAATTTAGTGTAATTTTGTTGTCACATACCCACTTAGTGAATTATATTTATTAGAAAACATGTAAATCATGGAAAATTAATGATAATGGAGTTCCAAACCTGGTGATTATGTTTTCTTCAATGCTTTTCATGACTTCCCTATAAGTGTTATTTTTGGCATTAATAGCTTTTTCTAAGTTGTACAATAATAAATATTTATATCGATAAACTTATAACTTGTGATTAATTGGTATTAATATCATAAATGTAATTTAAAGCTCATTAAAAAAAATGGGTAAAATTTAATTATTGACTAAAGTGACATGGTTACATGTTCCTCCTTTTTGGAGAACACATGACATTCATGAAAGGTCATAACATGATTATGTGTACTTAAGGATTTTAGACTAGTAATACCCTAATTTTATAATTTTATAGACCATTGCATTCCCTAATAGATGACCATTATTGATATTTTCATGGAAGGTACTCATAATATGTTTATCTTCCTTCTCAAATAAGCTTTTAAGATAAATGCATTCATAGTTACTTCAATATAAGATTCATTTTTTAATCATATTATGAGCCAGCTTTAATTGGAGGGATTTTCATTGATTCTTGTTTAGTACTAAAAACAAGTTCCTTGGATAAAATGGTAGATGATGTAGTTATATGTTTCATTACTATCAAAATGTGTCTAATCTACCTACATAATAGTAATTCTAGTATCGACATCAATTAACAATTAGGAAAGACCCTAGCCTCAATTTTTAGATCAAACTCTTGTAACTTACCCATCCATTTACCTCAATGTTATCCCAATACATGTTGAGCCAACACAAAATTCAATTCTAGATCTAGAATGACATAATAAACCTTATTAATAAAATGTAAAGTCTTAACTTTTTAGCAAAATTAATGAGGGTGTATGTTTACATATCCAAATCCAAATATCTTATATCTATATCCATTAAGTTCATGCTCGTGAATGGGTTAAGGTGTTCTACATCATTTTATTTATGTGTGAGCACCATTACAATTATATGTTTAGATGAAAATGAATATGTGTAGAACTCCTTATAAAAATCAAGAGTAATCAACATAGGGGTGTAGAAAATTACATCCTTTAGATATTGGAAGGCCTTATTATCTTAAAATTTACATCCAATATTTGCATCCTATTTCATTATGGTATTCAAAGGTCTTATGATTTCTATAAATCCTAAAATAAATTTTATATCAAAGCTAATTTTTTTTTAAAAATGATTTCAATTTCTTCATGATATTAGAGAATGTAATTTTTGAATTAAGATTTGATCTTTTAGTTTTGATGATAAAAGATTTCTTTACGATCATATGGCCTAATTACTTACCTTTGATGACATGAGATATTTTTTTACTATGATTCAAAGAAACACCATACCTTATGCATATGTGAAAGACCTTTTGTAAACAATTTTTATGATCCACCCTATTTTTTTAAAACATTGTTAAATAATCCATGTAAGTAATTATGCATTTACTAGATAAAACATAAAAAAAATCCATGGCACATTGAAAGGTTTCACCTACATTTATAAAACCAAAAGACATTAATTTTTAATCAAATGTTCCTATTTTAATGGAAAAGGAATATTTACTCCTATCCTCCCTATAAAATAAAACTTGATTGTAAATGGATAATCCATATAAAAAATACATCATCCCTGAACGAATGACCATATGGACCATGTCATCTAATGAAGGCATGGGATAATTTTATGTCTATGATTCTCTATTAAGATTTATGAAGTCAACACATAATCTAATTTATCTATTTTTTTTTATTTGACACTAATTTATCAACCTAAGTCAAATTTTAGATGGTAAAAAATATTTTTACTACCAATAACTTCTCTAACTCTTTCTAAAAAGGGGCCTCCATTATAGGATTGACTAGACTTTTCCTTTTTTAGGAAGGTTTATATTCTAGATTGAGTTGAAAACTATGGGTGATGAACAATGGATCAAGTATTCTCAAGTCATCATAAGACCACACAATCACATATTTATATTTTAGTGAGATATTTTAATTTTAATTTCTCATATTCGTAACAACTCTATCCAATACCAATAAATTTTGGATGTTTGAATGATCTCAAATTTATAGGTGTAAATATTTTATCCATGGACTATGATGATTCTTAATTCTATGTAGATATGACCAAATCAAACATTCTTTCGAAAGAGATCACTCATCTAAGGATATTGTTTTATTTGAGTCTCATAATACCATCCTCCCCTATTTCTTTTTTAGCTAGAATTTTGACATCATTTTCATATATTATTTTAGTTTAGAACACACCAATATTTCTCTCAAACTAGATGATATGTTTATCATAATCAAATACATATAAATTATCCACATTTTTTTGGGATGGATGGGTAAGAAATAAACTCAATGTAAAATTTATTTATTCAAGATTCATCAAGGAGAGATAGGTTGGTGTTTGATTAGTCTAGGGAAATAGTTTTGTTTTGTTTCACTTAAATAAATTTAATTTTAAAAGCATCAAGTGACTCAATTAAATCCCATGCCCTATGTTTATAATTCCTTAGGTATCCTAGGATAATTTGAATTTAAATCTAATTCTAACATGTTTTATTATTATTTTTTATTCTTGAAGAATTTATATTTACTTCACACCATGCTTTAATTCAAAATGAAAATCTATAATAAAATATTCATATTTATAAATATTATTAGTATAAGGGATTTTCAATTGATAAGTTGAGATAAATAATTTCCCAGGCAGATAATTCATGGTGATTCCTAATCTTGAACCTTGTTCTACATGTGTAACATCAGATTTAAAAGTCTAAATACCAGTTAGGGTCCCTTATTTTTCTTATTTTTCTTTTAGGGATTCAGTTGTCAAGGTGTAACCACTAATGTCATAAGACACAAAATTGACTTTATCTTTTTAGTGTTGTGTTTGGCAATCATGTATTTCATTTTGAGTTCCCTATTTACCATAATATAATTAGACACACCCCTCTAGTAAAACCATATGTTATAAAAATAAGTATCCATATATACGTTTACCATCTTTGACCAATCACATCTGAGTGAGAATCTTCATGCCTCATGTATTTATAACATGTGTATGTTTATGAACCATTGTATTGTAAGTTCTAATTATAGTTGCATGTGGACATTTTAAATTTCCCTTACCACTTGAACTTGGAGTTTTTATAAATTAAAACCTACTCTTTTGGATTTTACTATCATTATCCCTAAGTTTTTCGACATTCCTACAGGAATGAAATTTATTGATGCTTCCAAGTCAATAATAAAATTGTGAAGGTTCTTACCATTAATTCCAAAAATAAGGAAAAATTGAGGAACTTAAGATTTTTTATTATGAATGGATACTTTGACATGTGATTTTATTTATTTTTTGACATTGGTTTATTTTTAAGAGACCTAGGAAGAAAATTACATTGCTCAGTGATTTACTCCAACTAGTGGAGTGTGATTTTATATTTAAAATTTTCCATTTAATCTAGTATGTTATTTACTACTTTGCATAAATAATTTTGGGTATCAACCAACTGATGTTTTTCATTCCATTTAAATTAGTTGGGGCATTATCAAACTCGGTATTAAGAGGAGTGTCACCATTAGTTTGTGTGGTGGATGAGATGAGGGGTTATTGTGGGTTCTTCCATCTTAACAAATAATATTTTCCTTCAAAAAATTTAGAGTGCATGAACCTCATCATCACTATATTTAGGTTCATTTTTACCCTTTTTATGAATAGTAAAATTTTACAATACCATATGGCATTACTATGAATTATGGATGAGCTGAATGGGTCAAAGGTGGTCACATGGTTTGGCATTTTTTAGGGACAACCTCATATCCCTCCATTTATTTTTGGAATATTTAAAAAATTATAGAATTAAATGTAATTTCACTCACCATGTTGACTTTTTTTATGCACCCTACATAAATTTTCCAAGGCTACATAACAAATATAATTTTTTGGAAATTTATTCACTGATTGATTAACAATTTTGTCTTGATGATTAAATGATATAGTTTACCTTTGAAATGAAATGTTTTTTTCTAATGTTCCACCATTTTTTTTGACCTCTATAAGTTTAGAAAGGCATTGATAAAATTATGAACCATATATTATATTACATATAACTCTCCTTTTATAAATCTCCATGTTGATTTTTGTGTTTTTTAATTATTGGAAAAAGTTAGGTATTGGATTTTATTAATGTTTGCATTCTAAAAAAAATATCTCATAGATAATTTATTTATTGGTTTGGATTAACATTTATCAAAGGTAGAGTATGATTAATTATGCTTGAAATGATCAAATGAACATTCTAATTTTTCCTGTGGAAAGGGGTTCGATGATGGATGTTTGAATTACCATTGAGAATAATAGGTAATAAATGACCTTGAGGGTTTAATTTTTATTTTTTATTAATATTAATAACATAATATAATGTAAAATTAGTAAAAAAATTATCCCTATGGATATGTTTTGTCATTAAGGAGACCAAGTAATTTTATACATCGCCAAAGCTAATTGGATATCTATCCTATATAATATTGTAACCTAAATGTACATTTTATATAATATAGAATTAAAATATTAGATGTGTTCATTAAATTCCTTTTTCATCCTAAAAAAATATTTTTATAAGATACTTCAATCAGTTACTTGTCCAAAATGTACTAGGAGTGTATATTTATAGGTAGCCTATCTAGTGATAAAATATTCAGGAAAATTCAATAAATTTTCAAATGCACACCCTTGGAAGGTGAATTCGAAGAGCCCACATACCACATCCTCATATTGAATATTAAATAATAATAGGTAATATTTAAAAGAGATGATGTGTTATTTTGTAGTGTGTCCCTATTTGGGTGTGAATATGGCTAGGTATATGTTAGGGTTCCTTGGTGGATCATGGGCATTTTCATGAAGATTTATATAAAAACCCACCAACAAATCCATAGGGATATATAGTTTAAAATTTAATTATAATGCAGAGATCAATTTGGTTATTGAATATTTTTTCATCCCTTTATCATATCTACATCTCCTATGAGTCTCTAAGGGTTGGAGAAACATCAAGCCTTGTTTAGAATTAGATATAATGAGTATACTTAATCTATCTAGATTGTTTTCAAAGACATATAAATTTTATAGTTTTAATTAGGCCCTCCTTATAGCACCCATTTTTTAATGTTAATTAGACCCACCCCATAGAATGATAGGTATACACCCTCTCATTTTAGAGTTAAAAAAATAACTCAGAGTATGAGTTTTAAGTTTATAGTTTTAGATTAACCAATTTGGTGGAATAAAAGCTTAAAAAATGATTTATAATATTTATATTTCAAGGGTCCCATGAAAAATATCATCATTTAATGGACCTACCTAAGGAAGGATGGTTATTTTCAATGGATAACTATATTAAAGTGGTCCATATGAAAAATATTAAAATTGAAGGAAAGGTAGGGAATAAAACTAATGTTTCTAGAATATAAAATAATGCTACATGATTTATTACATGACTAAAACTTAATTTAAATTTATAAATATAAATATAATTCTATCAATAGTAAATATTTAGGTAAATATGATGTAGAGTATCTAAGGTAAGGAAGGTTTCAAATGTAGACATCCAATTCTTGTCACTATTGTGCTAAAATTGCAAATCAAAATGGTATTCTACAATAATGCACAATCTAGAGCAAAATCACTAAAACACTCTAAATCATATGCACACATTATGTGCAAGTGTTGATTCTTTTCTATTGATCCTTAGTTGGGGAAAGATATTTTATAGAATCATTATATTTTCCTAATTCACTTTGAATCAAATTATGACCATAGAAAATGATGTCTTGGACTGCTAAAATATTCTAATTTGGATACACACATTACACACATGTCAATTCATGTCTTTAATACCCTAACTAGGGTATTACCCTGTATTCAACTAACATATTCTTCTAATTATACTCTAGTCAATTTAGGACTCAGTAAAATGACATTTTCAACTAGGTTGATTAAATGTGTAACAAATTTACAAATAATTATATAAAACTAATTAAATCTATTTAAGCAAATCAAAACCAAAATATAATCTTAAGTGGAAATTTCATGAAATTTATTGAATATCTATTTACTACAAATTCATTATACAAATTTTCATCACTCCATGACATCATCATAGGGAAGTTATCCACAAGGCATTAATGGAATAAATTATCAGGATTAATCTCTTCCATACCTTATTAATGCTCCATTCCTTTAAATATTGATGACAATATTTATTGCTTGTCCCTCCAAGTTTGAATTAATCTATAACCACACATTTGTATCTCAATATGGAAGGTCATGATTAATTCTGAGCAATTAAAAAAAGCTATAAATAAGTAAGACAAAACCATAACTTTCAATTTCTCTTAGTATAAAGTTATTATTCTCAAATGCATACCAAAGTTATTTCTATGTAAACATATTATGCATACACCATACTAAAGAAGCTTCACTCATCCCCTAATTGATAAATCAGAGAACCAAGAGCCATTGGTGAGCTAAAAGATGATAGAGGCACATGTTACACTATATTGATGAAGACTTAGACCACCAAATATAGGCATAAGAAAACTTATTAATTAATTTTGAAGGAGAGGTATTACTTGGAAGGTATTGTATTATCTTACTTTGTAATTAGTTATTTGAGTTCATTATCACTGCCCCTCAATGGAATAAGATTAGCACATTAGTTATTTATGATTATTTTATTTTTTCTCTAATAATACATGGAATAACTTGTTTTGTAATCCTATTCTACATTTTGGCATGCCTGGTGGGACTGCACATCTCACATACCAGTTTATCCTTCTAATTTAACACTCAGACCTTCTTTAAATTCTTTAAATTAATAAAATGGAATAATCAACCTATAATCATTAAATTCATCATGAACATCAATGAAATCACCCTATGGAATAATGAGATCACCCTAAGTAATAGTGATATCACTCACAAAAATGGTAGGATTTACTATTGTGTTTTTATGTCTCTATTTATTTATTTTTACAAAATAGCAAAATTTAATTGAAGATTAGAAAATTATACTTATAGAATGGTGGGGTCATTTAAAGATTAGTGATATCATTCTAGACCAACTTTGTATGTAACCACTTAGTTTACTTTTTTATCATTTTGGTGAGTTCACCCTATTTATTGGATAGATCACCCTACTAAGTAGCAATATCACCATACTAATTGGTGGGACTGACACAATATTTTTTTCTTTGTTTATAAATATAATCATCCTAAGGAATGGTGGAATTGTCTTGTTGAACACTAAAATTACTCTGTAGAATAGTGAAGTCAACATGTGTTAAAAAAATGAGTTAAAATAATAATTTCAAGTTTATTTTGACATCTTACACCCCTTGATAGACTTTTAACATTATTTTTTATAGGTTTAAGACACTTCACTAAATTATTCTTTACAAAAACAAATGAAAATTTTAATCACATTTGAATTTGGGCTTAAAAATGAATAATCATCATAGCTCAGGATTCTAAAGAGTCTTTGACTTATTATTAGTTGTTATTGGTTAAACTAGTTTCAAACTTATTTGAATTGATTGTTTTTTTTTTCAAAAAAAGATTAATGCCTATGATATCCTCCCATCCCATTTAAGGAAGTCAAGTGATCCAAAAATGCTTCTCTTATTTTTTTTTCACTTAGTCTAAACATGGAAGGGATGTCTCAAAGGCACTTCCCAAAATTTGATTGATTTGGGTGATCCCAAAATGACCTTTTAAGCCTTAAATTTTTATTTATGGCATCTTGGCTTGTGGGTTAGATTTCATTACCCCTCATAAGTTTTTTAGAGAATCATTTACGTATTAATTCATCTCTTAGCATCATTTCAACCCCACTCCATAATGGGGTATACAAATTAAGATCAACTTGTTAGGATGCTTATTTGAGTAGCTAAACAAGGTTTGTTAGTAAAACCTACCTCATAATGATAGATTAATCTAGACATTTCAATACACTAAGAAATTAAAATATATAGTGGTTGTAAAAATGGAAAGACCTTTTTATAGTAATCTCATTAACTCAGATCTAAATGACATGTTCTGACCTAGTGTTAATCACATATATGATACCATTTAGATCATTGAATAATTGATAGTTTTTAAATAAACCCTATTTGTCATATTGTAATATTTGTGTAGGGTATGTATCCTAAAGTTTTATGTCACTATATTATTTCTTGAGAGAAGAGTGGTTTTTCTCTTAATTTTTGCTCATTTCTTAATTAAGGAAGAAGATATGAAACTAGTAATAAGGGTGTGGTAGAATAACTTGGTTGTTGTGCATGCATGATCTAGACAAGTGTGGAGAGCTCATTTTTGTCTTCGAAGGATGACTTATAGATAATAAATCAATAACCAAAGGGGTTGTTATAAACATATTTAGGTGGACTGCCTAGCATGAGCTAGATCTAAGACATGTGATCTTGTTAGGAGGTTGTTAATCCACTCTTTGATAGCAATTCATTTTAAAGAGAGAAAATGGAGATACTTGCATCAAAAAATAGAAAGTAATGAAATTAAATACAAGAATAAATAGATGATTGTTAGATAAAATAACTAAATATAGCAATAATAGGTCAATATTAGTGCTAAAATAGATTGGGTTAGGTTCAAAAAATTAGACAGGGGTCTATGAATAGGCAGGGACATAGAAAGTCAAATTTATTTAGGGCCATGGGGTTGGAAATAACTTGATATTATTCTATGCCAAAGTGACCATTAAATATTGGGATGACCATCAGTGGTTAGGCTGACCATTTATGGTTAAGTGACTATTGGTGATTGGAGGTGAACATCAATAGTTATGTTGATTATCAACAGTTACCTATGGATTTTGAAAGTGTTTAGAAAAGTAGTTTATATAATGGACCAATGATTAGGTAAGGGTCTATTAAGGGTCTAGGAGTTATAAATTAAGATGAAAAAAATGTCTGATGGCTGAGAGATGTTAGAAACAAGAATAATAAAATTGAAGTACAAATATACTTATTGCTTACTAAATGGCTAATGGTTGATGGTTAGAGTAATTTTGGTAGAGTAACGGTACTTTACCTTAAGAGTAATTTTGGTATAGGTTTGGATCTCTATTTTTGTTTCTAAATTTTTGGAAGAGGACTAGTTGGTTGGAAGCTTGAATAACTATATGCTAGAATGCTCTTGTGTTTGATGGATTGATCCCTTATCACCTCCTACTCCCCTTTTTTATAGGTAAAGAGAGATGGAGGATAGAAGGTTCCCTAGAAGGTTAGCCTACTAATTTTAATGCTTGGGAGTTTTTTAGAAATGAGGAAGGTGGAGATATTTAATTATGTTGTGTTAGCTTGTACATAACTAGTATTTGTGTAAGGAGGAAGAGTTGACTGTTAACAATTAGCCTACCCATTAGCAGTCAAGTTGACCATTGGTGATTGAGCGTCCAAAGGAAAAGGGATCTAGATGGGTTAAAAATGGGTTGGATAATGGTTAAGGTAGTAATTTAGTGATTTTAATTATCTAAGTAGCTAACTAGACTCAGGGTCCAATGGGTTAGTTAGGGGGTCGAGAAGGGTTAGGTGGTCCCTAAGGTATCTTAAGGGATTTTGACACCTAGAACCATTATATGTGGGTTTTGAGTGTCTACATTTTATCCCATTTTGTTATGTAGCTTTGAATAGATAATTTGTAAAACAAAAATTGGTTTTGGGTCCAAGGTCTAGTTGCCTCGAGTATGGGAGGAGATGTTCCCCCTCAAACCAAGAGTCGATGAGGTGAAACCAAAATTTAGTCAAGGTTTGATAAATAGTGTATGGTAAATCATGAGGTTGGTGATAAGGGTGGTTGGGAATTTAAAGCATAAATATGTGCACAAAATGTAATATGTGTGATAGCTAAGATCTTATAAAGACTAAGGTTTCCATAGTTGGTAAAAATAAGGTTGATTTTAAAAAGACTAGTGTTGGGGTAACTAAGCCACAACATTAAGCATAAGTGATTATGTTAATCTTATCAAAGTATCCTATATAGGGTTGGTGTTTTCATAGGTATCCAAGCTAGGAATTATTCCTTTGAAAGACACAAATGGTCTTGTTGTGCATAGGGTGGTGAAATTTTCAAATATTTAACATGTCAAGGTTGGTTGATGTGGTAAAAAAGGACCAAGGCTAGGTTTTTGAAAAAAAATTGATAGTTCAGGATAAAAAAGGGTCAATGTCAAGGTGGACATGGTTGGGTGGTTGGTCTATCAAAGAGGGTATTCTCTAAAGGTTTGTTTTGGTTTGGGGGAGAAAGTAATATCCAAAAAAAAAATCACTTTGTTGTGGGTGCCTAGATTTTTTAAAATATGGGTTTCTTGACCATTAACAATTAGGGGTCCCAAGATTGACCATCGATGGTCAAGGGGAAACCCTAAAAAGCTAGAAGATAAAAAGTGAAAAAAATATTTCCAATTTTATCTTTTTGACTCCTATGCTTTCCATGTGTTAAGTGATTTAGTGATTTGGCATTTTGTGTAAGAGGGTTAACTAAGCATTTTGCTGATTTGGTGATTGTTGATTGGTTAGGGCATGTGTTGACATTATGTACTGGGACCAAGGATGTAGGTTGAATGAGGATGTGACCAAACAATAGGATGTGGGATTAATCCTCAATAATGGTCAAAGAATGAGGCAGGTGTTGTGTTAAATTGATAGATTATAATATTTAGTTGTTTTGAAGTTGAATTTGGGTAGTTTGTGGTTATTTTGGTAGGTTTTTTGGGGGTTTGACCTAGATGTAAGTTTTGTTTGTGATTAGAAAAAATAGATGATGAAATTAAAAATTGAAAGAGTATTTGGTTTGGGGGTAAGATATAGGATATAATTAGTTAATTTATTTATTGAATTTGGTTATTTTATTGGGTTTTTAGGAAGGCAAGGTTAGGTGTTTTACCACTGGTAGTTACATATAGTAATTGTCAATGGTTTGATCTGATAATCAATGGTAAAACTTGACTATCAATGGTTGAATATTGAATCAAAAAGGTCATTTGATCATCATCATTTATAATGACCATTAGTGGTTAAGTTATTTAGGAAGGTGTGTTTTAATAAAAAGATATAGGAAAAATGTTTTTAAAATATTTTAAAGGGTTGGAGTAGTGAAAATGCCAAGTGTAAGTTAGAGTAGGGCAATTTTTAAGTAACAATGATCTATTTAAATGGTTGTTGGTTAGATTTAGGTGTTGGTGTGATAGGGTTGTGGAAGGTGTTGAAATTTTTGTAGGTTAGGTTAGATGTTTCTTTATAAAAGAGTTAGATGTTTGGTTTGATGGGTTAAAGTTGGTATTGAAATTTTTATGGGTTAGGGTAGTATTGGAATAGGTTTATTTAGATGGGTTTAGTTTGATAAAGAAGTTGATGTAGGTAGAATGAATGAAAATGAGCTTTGATAATGGAAAACTAAGTGTGCATGCTAGCTTAAATTTTTCCAAGCACAAGATTAGATCCAAATGAGGTATCGACTTCCTAAGATCTTTGTGGAGATTCACGGACGCATGACCAAGGATGATTGGACACATTTGGAGGGGGTAGCCTTAGATCTATGAAATACTATAATCATTTTCCATGAGATGCAATGATGATCATAGCCCTCATCAATAGATGAGATCTAGCCATGAATGCCTTCCTCTCACTGATAGGAGAGATGACCATCTTATTAGAGGATGTTCATAGGATTACATGGCTAGCCTTTTGAGGGGAGTTGATATACCATAGTTAGAGTGATGAGAGGGATGAGTAGATAAATATTTTTTATGGTGAGGATCATGCCCTAGCTATTTATCATATTGATAGCTTTAGTTATGAGCCATTATAGTAGAGGGCTCAAGATGAGAGGTGTTTGATAACTATGATGATGATGATGGAAGTTTGTTATTCTGCATTGATAGATTCAAGTAGTGCGTGGTTTCCTTATCTATTATTGGGTGTGTTGGTAGATATGTTGCTTGGTAGGATAGTTTTTGGGTGGGCACCAATTTTTCTAGTTCAGATATATAGGGAGATCTAGGGGTTTTAAGCTCACTAGTGATATGGGATCAATGTGGCGTTTGTGCTCCCTTGTTGGGCATACAAGCACATTGGTGTTTTGAGACCATTGGGGCTACCATGGGAGGGATATGCCTAGATGGATTTTAGAGTGGGATTTATATGGTGGAAGGGTGACTATGCACTTACAAGTGTTAAAGGAGGTGTGAAAAATATTTATTGGTTTTGAGATGTATTGGATGGATTGGTTATGGCTGATGTGGTCCGGAGACCCTATGTCAAATTTTTAAGGCGGGTCCTCTATAGCTACATTATAATTATAGAGCTAGATATGGATTTATGGGAGGAAAGAGTGTGAGACTGAGCTCATCCCATTTGATAGAGTTTAAAGGTAATTTGGCCTAGTATAGGGTATTCTAGGTTAGTTCTCAAGGTACATGTGGGAGGATGCTACATTTTTGCTACTCCAGCCACATCTAGAGGAGGTGGTCCTAGATCATGAGGAGCTACCTATTATAATAGGGGTTGATGATGCCAATTTTTTTGATGGATATGTAAAATGCTACCAAGAATTTTATGCAGTGATCCATTTTGGGTGGGATGATGGGGTCGATAGGCCATGGATGTGGATCTAGCTGGTAGGGGTCCATAGGTATAGGTATAGGGTGGTGGCCTTGATGGATAGGTAGGAGTATCATTAGAAGCTATATAGGCACATATTATATCATTATAGGGATAAGTGGCTACATTGCAAGGCTAGATTAAGACATTATAGGGTCAGGTTGCCACCATGATAGGTGAGAGGGATCAGGTCGGGACCTCACTAGGCTTAGTGACCCAAAAAAATGACACCTTAAGATAGAGGGGAAGAGTAGTAACATCACCAATAAGACCAATATGTACCATCCCTATGGCATGATACTTAGCCATAGTGGAGGATTTGAGGTATTATGAGGCCATAGTTCTAGCATAATGTCTTGACTAGCCCCAATGGGGTGAGTATAGAGCTAGTTTAGTAGGTGAGGTAGCTATGGTGACTCTAGGTTAGTGGGTTGATTTGGTGGGTGGGCAGGTAGGTAGGGCCAATGGTAGTGGTGCCTCAATGGCATGATATGATATGATATATAAGTATAGATGTACATGATTTTGATATAAACCTACATGCTGATGTAGTGAGATGTATATGTTTTTGAGAGAGAGAGTATACATTATTACATGTATTATTTATTTTGATGACATGATGTATATGATTTTTATGATGCTCATGATGATATATAGATGTGATTTATGGCTCATGGTTCATGGTTTACTTTTTTTGATGTTTTATTCTTTATGTTTATGAGATGTGGACACAGTGCTTTAGAATGTGATGATTATGATTTTTATGATGATGTGTAGTTTGATTATGGTTAGTGATTATTTTATTATGCTTATTGATATGGTTTATGATATGATGTTTTATTTTTATTCATGGATATGTGATGTGGTAATTATGGTGTCGATGTTAATGAAAACATATAAAGAAAGTTAGATAACAAAATAGATGTGGGAAAAGAGATAAGAATCATGAGACATATGTCCACATGAACCAATGATGAGAGGGTAAGAAAAAATCATGATATTTTTTATTAGTAAGGACAAAATAAAAAATGAATATAGATTGGCTTAGGTAATATAAGCCTTTTGAATGCTTTGTATTAGCATGCTTTTGTTAATAAAAATGTGTCTTGATCACATTGTGTCAAGTAAACTCATAATCCCTTGATTTTTAAATGGTATAAAGGGGAGATGGGTCATAAGTGAAAGGCAAATGTGTGATAGGTAAGATAACCTTATGTGGGTTAGATTACCCCTTCTATAGGTGACCTAAGAACAATATTAGGCAAATCCATTTCATCATGTAATGTGTAGATTGATCAATGTGGGAGGTCTACTAATGTTAGATATGAATGTTGATTGCAACTTTTTTGGGATAACTTGTTATGATTTTTATATAGCGTCTTTTATTGATTTTACTTTGAAAATTTTGTGAAGTTTATCGATGTGAGAAGATTCAAATGAATGATTTTAATAGATTTAAATTAGACATATTTAAATAGAGTGGTTTAAGTTTGGTTTTGTTTATTTGGTAGCTATCCTTCAAGGGAGAAATCTACTTTTTTAAGTAATTTAGTTATTTTGGGTAGTTGTCCTTCAAGGGAGCAGTTTGTAATGCTAGAGACATATGACCCAAGTGATATTTTGGTATCCCAAATTATTTTGATGTTAGGTTTAACATGGAAAAGTCTATATAGTCTTAGAGTTTTGCCTTTATGAGGGCAAAAATTTTAGCACAAAAAGTTAATCATAGGTGAAAGGGGTGGTTTTGAGAGAAAATGACCATGGGATTCGATCTAATTAGAGATGAAAAGTATCCATGAGAACCATGATAAATATAGATCCATAGTACCCATATTTAAGATTAGGCTATGACTATGATGGTTAATCACATCATTCTAAGTTTTAATCAATTATCCTCAAAGGGATGGGGATAGGTAAATGAAGGTGAAAATATTGTAAATCAAGGGATGAGCTTAAGTTAGATAAGAAGGTACTTTCGATCCCTATTTTATAAAATAAAGGATATAAATTCAAATCATTGAGAGGCTCAAGTTCTATTTTTCCCTCGAGAGAGAAGAAATAGTAAGCTCTTGATCCATACTTATGGGTTATGATGTCAAAAAGAGATCCCCTAGTTATTTTTTGACACTTGATTAGATGTGGAAAATATTTGGATTGATAAAAAGGTGAGGTTGGTTAGATGATAGTTTGTTGGAGAGGGTTAATATCCAATGATTGGGGGAGAAGGTAACCCCCAAATAGGTAGGGTAAAGGAGAAAGGTAATCTCCACTAGTTTAGGATTGGTTGGGTTGATAGGTTTGGTTGGTAAGTTGAGTAGAAAATGCCAAGGGTTAGTTTGATTAATTGTTAGGGTATGTTTGGTGCTTGATAAATGGTCAAAACATCATGGAGAAAGAGTTCCCCCAGTTTGCTCTTTCCATAGATGTTTAAGGTGGGAAAAGTATCCCAAAGTGATGTGTTATTTAATAAGAAGGTTTAGGAGGGGCGAAGATGACTTATCTACCTCCCAAAATGGGATTGTTAGTGGTTAATTTTTAGGTGTTAGTGGTTAGTTGGCTTAAGTTATAGGTGATGGTTTGGGTGGGTTTTCCTTTAGTGCACTAAGGATAGGAAAATTCCATTGGTTTTGATTTAGGTAGGTTAAGATAGGGTTAGTAGGTTTGATGGGTTTATCTTAGTTTGGGTTGATAGTTGGGTTGGTTATAGTTGAGTTAAAAGGTATGTTGAATGTGGTTGACTATTTTCATGTAGAGATTGGTTTGATTGTTTGGTTTGGCTAGTGAAGTAAGGTTGGGTGGATGATTATAGGTAAGGTAGGGTTGATGGAAAGTTTGGCTAGGTAAATGGTAGGTTTGGTTTGGTTGATGGTAGATAAGGTAGGGTTTATGGTAAATTCAAAAAATTGGTGAGTGGAAGAGATTGATTGGTTTCCTTGATGGTGATTTCTAAAGAAAGGTGGGAAGGTTCCAAGTGGTTAATAAGTGGCTTAATTAGAGGTTAGATTATGGTTTCCTTAGTTATAGGTTCACCAAGGATCAAATCAAATGTATGAGCCTCATTATATTAAGGGATTTGGTTATGGGTTTCCTCAATAATGAGTGAAGAAATAGGTTCAATGATTGATTGGTTTAAAGATATTCAAGACTAGGTTAGGGGAACATAGAGGCTATCCTTTGAAACCTCCTTGTGATCGATAAATTTTTGGATGAGCACCTTAAAAGTGCCACATCTGTCTACCATATATCCATTTACATGTGTAATAGAGGTGTGGTAGAAGAACTTGATTTTCATGCACCCATGATCTAGACATGTGTGAAGAACAATTTTTTGTCTTGGAAGGATGACCTGGAGATAATAAAGCACTAAAAAAGGGAGTTGTTAGAAAGATAGTTAGGTGGATTCCTAGCATGAGCTATATCCAAGAAGCATGAGCTTGATAAGAGGTTGTCAATCCAATCTTTAATAACAATTAATTATAAAGAGATAAAAGGAAGATACTTGAATCAAATAATAGAAAGTATTGAAATGAAATACAAGATGAAATAGATGTTTGTTAGAGAAAATAACTAAATATATCGATAGAAAGTAAATATTAATGCTAAAATGGATATGGGCCTTTGAATATATAGGGACACATAAAATTAGATTTGGTCAGGGGCAAGGGGTTGGAAATAACTTGCAATTATTCCATGCCATAATGACCATTGATAATTAGGTTAACCATCTGTAGTTAGGCTAAACATTAGTGGTTGGGTAACCATCAATAATTGGAGGTGACCATTGATGGCTATGTTGGCCATTAGTGGTTGCCTATGATTTTGGAAGTGTTAAGAAAAGGAGTCTATAGAATGGATTAGTGATCAGGAAAGGGTCTGTTAAGGGTATAAGAGTTAGAAATTAAGATGCAAAAAATGTCTGATGGGGGAGAGAGGTCAAAAAATAGAATAAAAAAACTAAAGTATAGATATACTTGTTGCTAGCTAAATGGTTGATGGTTGATGGATAGAGAAATTTTGGTAAGTAACGACACTTTTCCTTGAGAGTAATTTTAGTAGATGTTCAAATATCTATTGCTATTGCTAAATTAGTAGAAGAAGATTGGTTGATTGGAATCTTGAATACCTATATGCTAAAATGCTCTTATGTTTGATGGATGGATCCTTTCTCACCTCCTACTCCATTACGTTTATAGGTAAATAGAGATGGATGACAGAAGGTTCTGTATGAGGTTGGCTTATTGATTTTGATGCTTGGGAGTTCATTAAAAATGGGCAAGGTGGATATATTTAATTTTTCCATGTTATCTTACACAAATCTAATATTTGTGTAAGAATGAGGAAGATTTGACCATCGATGGTGAACCTAACCATTGGTAGTCAAGTTGATCATCGATGATTGAATGTCCAATGGAAAATAGGTCTAGGTAGGTTAAAAAGGGGTTAGGTAATGGTTAAGTTAGTAAGTGGATTTACTTAGGTAAGTAGCTAACTAGACCCAAGGTTTGATGGGTTTGTTAGTGGGTCAAGGATGGTTAGGTGGTCCCTAAGGGATCTTGAGGTATTTCAACATCTAGAATCATCGTGTAGTTTTCTAGTGTCTACATTTTTCCCCTTTTTATTATGCAACTTTGAATCAACAAGCTACAAAACAAAAATAGAATGTTGGTCAAAGGTCTGGTTGCCTTGAGTATAGGAGGAGGTGTTTCCACTCAAACTAAGAGTTAATGAGGTAAAACCAAAATTGAGTCAAGGTTTGATAAGTAGTGTATGGTGAGTCATGAGGTTGGTGACAAGGGTGATTGGGCATTTGAAATACAAAAATACACATGAAATGCAACTAAGTGTAATAACCAAGATCATGCAAAGACCAAGGTTGCCATGGTTGGTAAAAATAAGGTCAGTTCAAGAAGGATTGCTGATGGGGTAGCTAAGTCATAGTGTTAGGCATAGTTGATAAGGGAATTCATATCAAGTCTCCTAGACAGGGTCAATGTTTTCATAGGTATCCAAGGTAGGAAGTACTCCTTATAAAAGCACAAATGGATTGGTGTGAAATAGGTGGTTAAAATTCAAATGTTCAATGTGGCAAGGTTGGTTGGTGTGGTCAAAAAGGACTAAGGCAAGGTATGCACAAAAAATGTGATAGTTTAGGCTCAAAAATAGACAACATCAAGGTAGACATTAATGGGTGGTTGGTTGGTCAGAGAGGGTATTCTATAAAGTTTGGTATTGGTTTGGGGGAGAAGGTAATCTACAAAAAATTATCACTTAGGTGTGGGTGCCTAAATTTTTTAAAATATGGGTTTCTTGACCATCGATGGTTAGCAGGTATCCTAAAAGGTTGAAGGATAAAAAGTGAAAAACAAAAAATATTTTCACTTTTAGCTTGTTGAATCCCATGTTTTTTATATGTTTTGGTGATTTCATGATTTTGAAATTCTTTTAAGAGGGTCGACTAAGCATTTTGATAAGTTGGTGATTATTGATTGGTTGGAGGCATGTGTTGAGGTGATCTTCTAAGAGTGGGGATGCATGGTGGATTAGGACATAGTTGAGTAGTGGGGAGTGGGATTTATCCTCAATAGTGGTTAAGAATGAGGCAGGTGGTGTGTTAAATTAATAGATTAGTGGATTTCATTATTTTGAAGTTGAATTTGGGTATGTTATGGTTATCTTGATAGGGTTTTAGGGGGTTTGACTTAGATGTAGGTTTTATTTGTGATTTGAAATATTATCCTATAAAATTTGAAATTAAAAGAGTATTTGGGTCATGGGTAGGTTATAGGATATAATTAGGTAATTCATTTATCAAATTTTGTTATTTTATTAGGTTTTAGGAAGGTAGGGTTAATTTTTTTCCATCTGTGGTCACACATAGTGAACATTTGTGGTTTGACTCAATCGTCAATGGTCAAACTTAACCATTGGTAGTTGACTAACGAAGCAAAAAGGTCACTTGCCCATTAGAGGTTATAGTGACCATCAGTGGTTATGTGATTGGGGAAGGTGTGTTTTATTGTAGAATATATGAGAAATGTTTTAAAAGGTTGGAGTAGTTAAAATTCCAAGTGTAGGTTAGGATAGGGCAATTTTCAAGTAGGAATGATGTGTTGAAATGGTTATTGGTTAGAGTTAGGTGTTGGTTTGATAGGTTTAGGGAAAATGTTGAAATTTTTATAGGTTACGGTAGATGTTTTTTGATAAAATACTTAGATGTTTAGTTTCATGGGTTAGGGTAGGTGTTAAAATGTTTATGGGTGAGGGTCACTTTCAAGTGCTAGAGGTAATGTTATAGAGGTAATGGTTGTGGGTTAGTTTGGAATAGGTTGATTTAGGTGGGTTTAAGTTGATAAAGAGGTTGATGTAGGTAGAATGCATGAAATTAATTAAAATGAGAAATGGTAATGTAAAACTAATAGTGTGTGCTAACTTGAATTTTTTGCAACCATGAGGGCAGATCCAGATGAGGGATCAAGTTCCTAGGATCTTTATGGAGATCCATGGAGGGATGATCAAGAATGATTAGACACATATGAAGGAGATCAGTGTTGGAGCTATGAGATACAATTATTGTTTTCTATGAGATTTGGCCAATGATCATGGCCCTTATCAATAGATGGGATTTGGCCATAAACAACTTCCTCTTTTTAATAGGAGAGATGACCATCCTAATAAAGGATTTTCATAGGATTACACAACTACCCATTTTGGAGGAGATGATATACCATATTTAAAGTGAGGAGAGGGATGAGTAAATGGAGCTTCTTTATGGTGAGGATTAGGCCCTAGTTAATTAACATGCTGATGGTTTTGATTACAGACCATTATACCAGAGGTATCTAGATGAGAGGTGTTTAATGACTATGATGATGATGGTGGTTTCTTATTTTTCATTACATATTTAAAGTAGTGGGCAGTTTCCTTATCTATTTTTGGGTGTGTTGGTGGATATGTTACTTGGTAGGATATTTTTTAGGTGGGCACTAGTTTTGATAGTTTAGATATATAGGGATCTCTAGTCATTTTAAGCTCACAAGAGGTATGGGATTAGCATGGGTTTTGTACTCCATTATTGGGCTTACAAGCACATTAAGGTTCTAAGATCATTGGGGCTATCATTATAGGGATATGCCTAAATGGATTTTAGAATGAGTTTCATTTTATGGAAGGGTGATTTGCCCTCACAGGACCTAGAGGAGGTGTGAGAGATATTCACAAGTTTAGGGATACATTGGATGGCTTGATTGTGGGTGATGTGGTCTGGAGACTGTATGTCAACTTTTTGAGGTGGAACCTCTATATCTATCATACATTGTCTTTTCAGACCTAGAGATGGATTTATGGGAAAAGAGAGGGTGAGACTAAGCTCATCCCATTTGATAGAGTTTAAAGGTAGTTCAACCTAGCATAGGGGATTATAGGTATATTCCCAAGGTATAGGTGGGAGGATGCTAATTTTTTTACCTAAGCTATAACTAGAGGAGGTGGTCCTAGATCATGAGGAGCTACCTTTTGGATCAAGGGTTGATGATCTTAGTTTTGTTTATGGCCATGTGGAATGATACCATACCCTTTATGTAGTGGCCAATTTTAGGTGGGATGATGATGGCCAATAGGCCATAGATGTGGATCCATGTGGTGGGGGTCTATAGGTATAGTTATAGGGTGATGATTCAAATGGATAGGCAAGAACAACACTAACTACTACATAGGCACATATTATATCATTACAAGGATAGGCGGCCACATTGCACATCCATATTATGACATTATAGGGTTAGGTTACCACCATGACATGTGATAGGGATAAGGCCATGACATCACTAGTCTTGGTGACCCAAGAGAGGGATACATTGAGATAGAGGGAAGGAGAAGTGGAATTAATAATAGAACCACTAGCTACCATCCCTATGGTGTGATCTTTGGCCATAGTGGAGGAGGTGAGTTATTACAAGGCCATAGTGTTGTTATAGTGTCTTGAGTAACCCTAATGGGGTGAGTACAAAGTTAGTTTAGTAAGAGGGGTAGGTTTGCTAGCTTTAGGTCAGTGGACCACTTCGATGGGTGGATAGGTAGGCATCTCAAGAGGACTGACACTAGATGGAAGTGGTAGTGTAGATGGGTTTAGTGGTAGTGGTTCCCCAGAGGCATGATGTGAGATGCTAAGATGTATAGATATAGATATACATTATTTTTATACTGGCTTATGTGTCGATGTAGTGAAATATACATGATTTTGAGAGACATATTATACATTGTTACATGTATTATTTATTTTTATGACATGATGTATATGGTTCTTATGATGTTCATGAGGATTATAGATGTGATGTATGTTTAATGGTTCATGGTGTATATGTTTTCATGTTTTATGTTTTATGCTTATGAGATATGGAATCAGTAGCTTAGGCATGTGATGATTATGGATGATGTATTATGATTATATATGATTATGATGTTTATGATGATGTGTGGTTTGAATATGGTTATTGATGTGGTTTATGGAAGAACATAAATTAAGTTAGATAACAAACTAGATGTGGGCAAAGAGATAAGAATCAAAAGACATATGTCTACATGAACCAATGTTGAGAGGACAAAAAAAGCATGGTAAGGAAAAAAATAACTAAAGTTAGAGTGGCTTAGGGAATAAAATCCTTTCAAATTCTTTGTATTAACATAATTTGGTTGATAAAAATGTGTCATGATCATATTGTGTTAAGTAAGCTCATAATCCCTTGATCTATAAATGGTATAAAGGGGAGATGGGTGGTACATGAAGGGTAAATGGGTAATAGGTAAGGTAACCTTATGTGGCTTATTTTGTTCCATATATAAGTGACATAAGAACCATTTTATACAAGTCCATGTATTCATTAAAGGTGTAGACTAATTGAAGTGAGAAGTCTACTAATGCAAGATATGAAAGTTGATTGCAACTTTCATGGGATAAGCTTGTTCTAATTTTTATATAGGGTCCTTTATTACTTTTGTTTTGATAGGTTTTTGAAAATGATTGATGTGGGAATCTTCAAATGATTTTTTTGATATTTTTGACTTAGCCATGCTTCAAAAGAGTGGTCTAAGTTTGGGTTTGTTTATTTAGTAGTTGTCCTTCAAGGGAACAGTCTACCTTTTTAAGCAATTTATTTTTTTGGGTAGCTATCCTTCAAAGGAGTAGTCTAAAATTATAGTGACATGTGCCCCAAGTGATATTTTGGTATCCCAAATTATTTTTATGCTAGGTTTAGACATGGACAAGTCTATATAGGCTTTAGAGGTTTAACTTTATGAGGGTAAAAATTTTCACATAAAAAGTTAATGATAGGTGAGAGGGGTGATTTTGAGAGATAATGACTATGGGATTCTATTTGATTAGAGATGAAAAGTATCCATGAGAACCATGTTAAGGGTTGATCCATGGTACCCATATTTAGTATTAGGATATGACTATGATGGTTAATCAAATGGTTCTATGTTGTAATCAACTATCCTCAAATGGATGGGGAAAGGTAAGTGAAGGTGAAAATATCATAAATCAAGGGATGAGCTTAAGTTATACAAGAAGGTGCATTTGATCCTTATTTAATAAAATAAAGGATGTAGATGTGAAGCATTAAGAGGATCAGGTTTTGGTTTGCCTTCAAGAGAGGATAAATGGTAAACTCTTAATCCATACTTGTGGGTTATGATGTTAAAAAGAGATTCCCCATTTATTTTATGACACTTAATTAGATGTTGAAAATATTTGGATTGATAAAAAAGTGAGGTTGGTTAGGTGATAGTTTGGTGGAGAAGGGTAATATCCAATGAATGGGGGAGAACGTGACCCCAAAATAGGTAGGGTGAAGGAAAAAGGTAATCTCCACTAGTTTAGGATTGGTTGGGTTGATAGGTTTGGTTGGTAGGTCGAGGTAAAAATGTCAAGGGTTAGTTTGATTAATTGTTAGGGTATAGTTGGTGGTTGATAAATGGTCAAAACCTCATGGAAGAAGAGTTCCCCTAGTTTTCTCTTTTCATAGATGTTCAAGGTGGGGAAAAGATCCCAAAGTGAGGCGTTAGTTAATAATAAGGTTTAGGAGGGGTGAAGATTACTTATCCACCTCCCAAAAGGGGATTTTTAGAGGTTAATTGTTAAGTGTTAGTGGTTAGTTAGTTTAAGTTGTAGGTGGTGATTTGGGTGGGATTTCTTCTAGTGCACCAAGGCTAGGAAAATATTTTTGGGTTTGATTTAGGTAGGTTATGATAGGGTTGGTAGGTTTGATTAGTTGATCTTGGTTTGGGTTGATAGTTGGGTTGGCTATAGTTGAGTTGAAAGATATGTTGATTATGATTGATTATTTTGGTGTAGAGATTTCTTTGATTATTTGGTTTGGTTGGTGAGGTAAGGATGGGTGGATGATTATAGGTAAGGTTAGGTTGATGGAAAGTTTGGTTGGGTAAATGGTAGGGTTGTTTTGGTTGATGGTAGATAAGGTAGGGTTAATGTTAGGTTCCACAAAATTGATAAGTGGAAGAGATTGATTGGTTCCCTTGACTGTGATTTTGAAAGAAATGTGTGAAGCTTCGACATGGTTAACAATTAGTTTGGTTAGGGGTTGGATTATGGTTTCCTTAGTTATAGATTCACCAAGGATCAAATCAAATATATCAGTGTCATTATATTGAGGGCTTTGGTTATGATTTTACTCAACAATGAGTGAAGGAATAGGTTCAATGATTGATTACTTGAAGATATGTAGGATATCCTTTAAAACCTCCTTTTGATTGATAAGGTTTTGGATAAGCATCTTGAAAGTGCCACATCTATCTACCATATGTCCATTTGCATGATGATAAGCACAAAATTCATTCTCTATAAACCAAATTGGATTTAGATGAGAATTATTGATGGGTTTTATTTGAAGAAGGCTAATGATAAAAACTTCCAAGTGTTTGTCAAGTATTGAGGCATATGATTCCCATAGTGGGGACTATTACCTAGGAAGAGGGTGAACCAATGGCTCTTGAGTTTGTGAGATAATTAGTTGGTTTGATGAGATTTGTTGGTTTGATAGGTTTGGTAGTTTTGATAAATTAGGTAGGTTTGATAAGTTAGGTAGGTTTGGTTATTATTTGTTATTTTGATTTGATAAGGTTAACAAGTTGGCTAAGGTTTGTAAGGTTGATAAGGTGGGTTGGTTTGGTTGGTTTGGTTGGATTGATAGGTTGGGTAACATTGATAATGTTTGTTGGGTTGATAATTTAGGTTGAGGTAGTTGATATGATGGGGGGGGTGGGTGATCCAAATTTTGATGAGGTTGA
Organism: Torreya grandis; assembly: GCA_037957365.1. NCBI lineage: Eukaryota > Viridiplantae > Streptophyta > Pinopsida > Cupressales > Taxaceae > Torreya > Torreya grandis. Next base: position 742,565 of record JARHVA010002361.1, on the reverse strand, counting down.
GGTGATTGATATGATATACATTGGTACATTTTTGGTTGGGTATGATGATGATTAAATGATTGTTGATAGGTTGTTAGTTGGTTTTAGGTGAGGTTTGATTGATTGTAGGTGAGGTTTGATTGATCATGGATACCATAAATAGATAAATCTAACTTGATCATCTAGTCTATTAATATTTTAAATAGTTTAGGTGAAGGCTGATAGTTTATTAGTTGATTGAAGTTGAAGTTTGATTGGTTATATGTAAGGTTAGGTTGATTGTAGGTGAAGTTAGGTTAGTTGTAGGTAAGGTATGGTTGGTTGTAGATTAGGTTGGGAGCACGAGTGGATCATGATGAAAGGTAATTTTTTAAGGCAAGAGGGTTGTATTTTGAGATTCTTAAAAAGCTAAGATCTCCAAGAAATATTATATGAGGGCTCTTCATTAAATAAGGTGATAGAGGCAAGATGGTGGGTGGTAGGTTCTTGGTCGGATTAATTCCTTGATGGTTATCTAGTAAAAACCATATGAGGAATAGTAGGGAATAAATGAAATGTCACCACTCAAACAAAAATTAAGAAAAATATCTCAAGGCAATCAAATCACACACTAGATTGTGTTTAGAAACTTAGGATTTTTTTAATATCACTTTTGGCTTATGCCTTAGAAAGTGTGAAGAGGAAATTTGGTTTGTAAATTAGGTACTAGAAAGGAAGTCTAATGTTAGTTTAAGGTGTTGAAGGCTCTCAAAAATGTGTATTGAAAGTTAGTACATAGCTTTATATTAGGGCCTAGCCCCTCACTTCAAACACCACAGTGATAAGGGTGTTCATTGCTTAGCCAAGGTATACTAAATTTCAGAGTTTAGACTCAACCAGAGAGCTGATTTTTGGTTTCTCTTCTTAGTAATGACCTCCAAGTAAGATATACAAAGGGTAATTTTTACCTCTAGGTGATGAAATCCTAGTTGGGGCTTATGTCAATTTTTTTAATATGTTGATTGATTATGTGGTTTGGTAAAGTATGTGATAAAAAGAGTGAAACTATAATTGATTACTTTTGCCTTTAAGTTACTAAATGAACTAAAAACAAGAAAAAAATTCAATGTATGCAAGGTTTATTTTAATCCCAAAATAAATTTTAGATTTCATTGTATGAGCAAAGAATAAAGGAAGAAAAGTGCACCTAGATGGTGCTAGGTCCCATCGAGCATGCCAAAATATTTCTTTTAATTTATGATCATTTCTTAATTAAGGAAGAAGATAAGAAACTAGTAAAAATGATGTGGTAGATGACCCTGGTTGTTGTCCATGTATGATATAGATGAGTATGAAAAGATCCTTTTTATCTTGCAAGGATGACCTGTATATAAGAAATTAATAACAAAAGGGGTTGTTAGATAGATGGTTAGGTGGACTACATAGCATGAGCTATATCCAAGAAGTATGAGCTTTCCATGAGGTTATCAATCCACTCTTTGATAACAATTAAGTTTAAGGAGATAAAAGGAAGATACTTGCATCAAATAACAAAAAGTAATGAAATGAAATAGAAGAAGAAATAGATGCTTGTTAGAGAAAATAACTAAATATAGCAATAAAAGGTCAATACTAGTGCTAAAATGGATTGGGTCAAGTTCAAAAAATTAGACAGATGTCTTTCTATAGGTAGGGACACAAAAAGTTAGATTTGGTTGGGGACAAGGGTTGGAAATAACTTGATATTATTCTATGCCATAGTGATCATCGATAGTTAGGCTAACTATTAGTGATTACGCTGATCATCAGTGGTTAGGTAACCATCAATGGTTAGAGGTGACCATAAATGATTATACTAACTATCGATGGTTACCTATGGATTTTTGAAGTGTTCAAAAAAGAAATTTTTAGAAAGGATCAGTGATTAGGTAAGGGTCTTTTAAGGGTTTGGGAGTTAGAAAGCAAGATGCAAAAAATGTTTGATGGGGGAGAGAGGTTAAAAACTAGAATAATAAAACTGAAGTTAAATATACCTATTGCTTACTAAATAGATGATGGCTGATGGTTGGAGAAATTTTGGTAGAGTAACGATACTTTGCCTTTAGAGTAATTTTAGTAGAGGTTCAGATATCTATTGTTATTAATGATTTTTAGAAGAAGAATAGTTAGATTGAAGCTTGAATACTTGTATTCTAGAATGCTCTTATGTTTTATGGATGAATCCCTTCTCACCTCCTACTCCCCTCTTTTTATAGGCAAAGAAAGATGGAGGATTTAAGGTTCACAAGGAGGTTGGCTTGCTGATTTTGATGTTTGGGAGCTCGTTATAAAAAGGCAAGGTGAAAATATTTAATTGTGTCATGTCAGCTTGTATACAGTTGGTATTTATGTAAGAATGAGTAAGACCTAACCATCAATGGTTAGCCTAACTATCAATGGTCAAGCTAACCATCGACAATTGAGTGTCTAAAGGAAAAGGGATCTAGTTGGGTTAAAAAGGGGTTGGCTAATTGTTAAGCTAGTAAGTTAGTGAGTTTAGTTAGATAAGTACCTAACTAGACCCAAGGTCTGATGGGTTGGTCAGTGGGTCAAGAAGGGTTAGGTGGTCCCTATGGTATCCTGAGGTATTTCAACATTTAGAACCATCATGTGTAGTTTTCTAGTGTCTAAAAATTATCTTAAAAAACATTCTTTTCATTTGCATCTAAATTTATTAGATTTACAACTTATTTCCTCTCAAGAATGAGTATATTGAGGAATCAAAGAGTGTAAAACAACCTAGTCAGTTTCTAGGATAGGATGTACACTTTGGTGTTTTTCTTTTTCTTGTTTACTTACATCATATTTTGAGTATAAAATTTATTTGTGTGTTTATAGTAGGAAAATTTAGAAAAAAATGATTTAATCTCATAGTTACATCAAAAACCCAAAATGCCCAACTACCTAAGTAAGATCTAGAGCCACTAGAATCAAAATTCAACTAGATGAATGCCCAATTCAAACCAACACTTTAATTCTAAAGCTAATTACTCTAAACCATTATTAAACATATATAAAAACAAGATTATTGGATTGAGATTACCTTAGACTCAGAATTTTGACATTATGATTGAATTCAAGGACTAGATTGGCATGGAGAGGTTATGGATTCCTTTATTGGTTTATGTGGAGGAGTGGAGTTGTTTATATAAAATATGAATGGAAGGATCAATGGTTGAAATTCAAAGTTAACTTGTGAAGATATATGGTGGAGTATTTTCCAAGGAATTTTTAATTCCTTGGAAGCCTCTAGAATAGAGGCTTTATAGAGGGGAAGGATAAGTTTAGAGAGGATTATATAATCCTCTAATTATATAATCCTCTTAAGGATTAATTAGGACTAGGTAGGGGATTAGATATCGATTAAGTGAGTGATTAGAGACTACGGGTGTAGGAGAGACTACAAATAGGCTAGTAGGTGGGCCATGGGAATTTAAAATTCTCAAAGAATAGATAAGTGGGATTAGGATGGGATTAGAGGAATTAATGAAAAAGTGGGATATGACTAAGATTACTAAATGAATAGGAATGAAGGGGATGTTATATAAATGATTAGAAAGGGGTTATATTAGGACAAAATTATAGGTTATAAATTAAATGTGTAGAATTAGTGTTGACTAATTGTGATATTAGTGATGATGAATGAAGTGAGTAGATTTAGGTGTATACATTTTTCCCCTCTTTGGAATGGCATTACAAGTGAAGCAAAGTGTAAATATTAATGGTATCTAAAATAAAAACCATGATATCATGGATGAATATTAGTAGATGATGTTATAGTGGATATGATTCCCCCCTCTTGGAGACATATGGGGAGGAATGAGATAGATGGCCAATCAAAATAAGAAATGATGGGTGGGATGATATGGATAGACAAGGGAATGGGATGCCAAACTAGAGATAGAAGATAAATAATATGAATTTGAATTTACAAATGAGCTATAGATTGATAATACCCCTGGAAAAGACACATGAGTAGAGATGACTATGTCATAATTATTGACACATCCCAAGGGGGAATCAACCATAACTGATGATGATAATATTAAAATTCCACAAGTTTTAGACGTATCAAAAGCAATGACACATGCAAGGGAGAGGTATAGGATATGATAGATAAGGATTTGATAAGATGAATGATGAGTATAACTTAAAGCTAAAATCAAGTGATATGATGATGGTGATGATAGAGAATAAATGATATGATCGAATGACCAAAAGATAAAAGAGATGAATTAGACTATATTACATCAAATCAATGAGCCATAATATGATTAGTAGAGATGATGTCCCTTGTAAAGATATATTCAATGGAGAGATAAATGATAATTTAACCAATCAGTGATGAAGGATGACCAATGGAAGAAAATTTGGATGTTGCGATGTGTTGGGCCCAACTGACAGTTATGCATGGTTAATGAAAAGATTAGAGAGGTGATTGTAGGAATGGTGATTGTCAATAGACTAATGGATGAATGATTGATATTATAGCTCAAATACTTGGAATGATTTAAAAATTGAGGATGATGAGATCTAAGAAATATATGATGATGGATGTGAAAATAAAGGATAGAGAAAGAGGTAAAAGTGGTAGAGTGATCTTTAGGCATTGAAAATTGGCCAAGTGTTACTGACATAGTCTTTAGATACCTCAAGCTGATGTAGTTCTAACTAGAGGATACATGACAAGGATGGAGAAAAAATTGATGATGATGATGATGATGATGATGATGATGATGATGATGAGTAGTTTATAGAGGATGATGTTAGTTATTAAAGGATAAATTATTGGATTTTATTTGGATGATTCGAGAGGATTAGATCAATGATGAGAAATAGGGATGATTAGATGATGAGATAAATGATGATTATTTAGGTAATCAATCCATCATAATCATCATAAAGCTCATCATAGTCTAAGAAATTTAATAGATATGGCACTTGGAAGTATGACCCATGATATAAGTATGACCAGGAGGACATTGTGCCAAAGTTCATGGGCAAATAGTGAATTCAACATCAGCAAGGGAATTTATAAGCATGATTGTAGATTTGTCATTCTCATATCATCCTCATTCATTTCCCAATAAAAATAAAATATATGATGTAACACACTCAAAATACAAAGACAATCAAATATTTACATAATAAAACACATGCAAACAAGCCAAATAGAATACATAATTAACACACACACAAGTATCTACATACAATGGCATAATGTCTTGTTTAAGGATAGGATGGGTGATTAGATGATGGGTTAGACTAAATTGGTTATGATAATGATGATATGACTATAGAAAGAGGATATACTTATATTTGATGATGAATATGAATGTGGATATGGATTTTGAGCTAGACGATGGATTTGGATGAGGATTTGGATATATCTACTTGGATTAGGACTAGGATAAGTATTTGGATATTGATATGAGAGACATAAGATTAAGTAGGTGAAAGTGAGACTAAGTCAATGCTAGCTCAATATAGAATATATTTCCCTTGGTTTGGAATAGGAGGATGGATAATGTGATTATGGAGAGATGAAAGGCATGGAGATAGATACAATCATGGGTTTAGGCATAAGACAAGACATGATGCACTATTTTTAGCTTTTTCAAGTTTTATGATTTTTTAGGGTTTTTATGAATATGTTTGGACACTATAAAAATGGGGTTACTAGAAAAGGGAATACCAAACCTAAAAACTAGGATAAATATGGATGGAATGATGGATGGGATGATACAAGGATGATGGTGATGCTAAAAGGGAATGAGGACCAAGAAAGAATGGACTAGGGATTGTCAATGACCACATCATGAAGGAAAAAGATGGTTATTGACTTGATTGTTCATTAGAGTATATGCCAATATGATTTCAAAAAATTTCACAAAACACCTTCCTCATCTTTATGAGGTGAAGATTTGAATAAATGAGGGACATAATAGGATGAATGATATGATGATGGATTACGGGTAAGAAAAATGGATAGAGGAGGATGGACAAGGGATGGTTTGACAAGGGATATGCAATGGATGTTTTTACTCCCAAGTGTTGAGGTATAATGCAGATAATAAATTATTTCCCATGATGTCAAAAACTAGTTTTCACATGGTACTTGCCTAAGGCACTAAAAGACTAGTTTTCACCATTGGATGAATGATTTTCATTTCACATTTTACTTCCTTTTTTTTAATTTTTTTACCCTTTTTACTTTTAGCATCTTGATTTATTTGATATGGGTATGAGATAAAATATGTAGACATTTTTGTGATCATAATCAAACACCTATTCTAGAGATATGTTAATATAGGACCATTTTGTCATTATTAGATGTATTGGTGTCCTTGTGATTTATGATGATTCTCAAGTTGGACCCCTCCAAATATCTAGACTAGGTGTCTTCATCACCCCTATAAGATAAAATGTTGCCTAAGTGGGTGATGTGAGAAATGGATTGGACTAGATTTTGATTTTGATGGGGGTAAATTGGAATTGAATGGAGGATAGGATTGTGATAGGATGGTGTAATGGGTGATTGGGGATTAGGACTAGCAGTCACACACATCAGTGGAGATGTTAGACATTCAACATTTGTTTGGTGCCAATTGACAAAGGACTATAGGAAATCCAAGATGCTTTGACTTTGTGGTCCATCTTTGATCTAATTATTTGAAATATGATAGGCTATATTGATAGTGATTTTGAAATTATGTTGATTTTGAGACTTAATTCTATCTGTCTTATCCATTAGTGAATAATTTTGTACTTCATCATAAGAGATTTATTTTTGACTTGATATATAATGATTATTTTGACTTTAGTAGTCCCCTAGTCTCTAATTTTTGGCTTCAGTAGGAGAAGAAATTTTTAGATTAGGTGAATGATTTGACTCTTCTTGATTTTGATTGATGGGATCAAAGATGACCTGATTATTATGATTGAATTCTAGATTATGGTCTTATAACTTTTTATTTATGGCACACATTATATTTCTTAAGGAAGGGTCTAATGATGTATGTTCTTATTCATCCCTATGGAGTGAGGTGATTAAATGGTCACTGTTGGGAAGAAAGGGGTCTATTATGGGTGAAGGTCGGGGAGATGGTATGATGAGGATAAATAGTGGTGGTGGGGTAGCATGGTCCTGATAAGGGTTCCTAGGATAACTATTTTTGAAATTAAATTAAATAACCTCAAGATCAACAAAAGGATCTCTAAGACTAATTGTAGTATACACATCAAAATTAGGATTAGAGTCACTCTAATAATATTTAATAGATAAAGTTAAAAACTCTATTATGACTTCATCATCCTAATCAAGATCCAAAGGTATGTTTAGTGACATATTAGATGTATGTGGATTAGAGGTATCCTCAAAGAGATAGGAATTATCAAAATTTATTGTAATATCAACGAAGGATGACATTTTTTATGAGGAATTTTATTTAGATATTGGTGTTGAACATGATCTTGATGAAGATAATACTTATGTTGACTCAAATGCTAACTCTAATGTACAAGATGCAATGTTACTAGTAAAATATGCATTATTTGTGATTAACCTCTCATCATGGGGTTTTTGATATGGTGGATTAGGGGGAGATTATATAGGAATAATGGATTTGACAAAGATAGGCCCATGGAAGAAACTATGAGGAATAGGTTCATGAGAAATATACTCATCTTTGATGGAGCATTTGTCAAATATGGAGAGACCATAGAAGATGAATGTGGTGTATTTTCCTTGTCTTGGAAAAGGAAGGGATTGATTATGATCAAGAATGGAATCTTGGCACTCTTATTCTTGTTCACCTAGGGATATAGATGCATCTGGTTCATCCTTAATTTCTATGTCACCATGGTCAATGACGTATTTAACATAATCTTGGAAATTTTGATATCGATGAATGGTATGCCCCAATGGTTGGTGATATGTATAAAATTGATTAGATTTATACCTAGATGGATTAGGCTTGGTGGGTGAATATGTTGTACAAGTGGATAAACCATCATGTTAACAGTGATTAGTTGTTGGAAAAGGGCTTCTAAGGACATAATAAGGGGTTTATAAGGACCCACTTCACTTTTTGACTTAGATGTGTAAGTATTATATTTTATATCAGATGGTTGTTGATGTCACTAGGTGAATGAATCAATAGTAAATGAGATGTCCAAGATAGGATTCTATTTTTTAGTGTAGGAATGGGTGGATGATGGGCTATGACTAGTGGGAAGAGGATTTGAATGGGACTCATATGAATGGGTTTGGACTCTAGGTGAAATGAGTTTAATGATGTCAAGGCCTTCAAGAAGTGGGACACCCATCTTAAGGAGTTGTAAGAGGATCTAATCCTTTTTGGGAAATATATTTTTTTCTATGAGAATGGAGTCTAACTTCATGAGGTGGATGATAAAAGATGGATGATGAAGGGAGCTGACACAGAGCTAGTCTATGGATTAGATATGGTATCTTGAACAAGGTAGGTCTAAATGACTAAGATATCATGATAGGTAATGATGAGGATGAGGTGGATAAAATGTGATTGAGATGATGTAGGACTAGGATCATATTTTAGATTGATATTACAATAATGATTAGTGATCTATCAATAATGCCTAGTTATCAATCTAGTAAAAAGATTAAGGATTTGATGGGTGCTTAGGTTTAAACTACCAAGATGATGGTTGGATGGGTGATATTTATGCATAGGAAATATAGATACTAGATTAATAATGATTGGATTCTAGATTGAAAATAACAAAGTGATAAGATGCTAGCAAGATACCAACTAGGTATGAGATCTGACCAAATGATGAGTGATAGTGGACTAGAGTGATTAGATGATATGTATGGATAAGAAGGACTAACTCAGGCCTTAGACTAATTGGCCTAAGATGGGATGGGATGGGATTATGTGATGAAGGAAAAATAAAATGAAATTAATGATGTAATTATGGTGAATATAATTTGGATAAGTATGTGACCTAAAAAGCTAACTAGGACAATATGGGATGAGGTTAGACTAGATGGGGGATGAGGTGAGTAGGTGAAGGTAAGGTCAAGACAACTGATTGATTATGGATAGAGAGGAATTAGGATAAGTTTTGGATGACAATATGTGATTAAGATATGTAGGTGATGGGGGTATGACCAATGATGGGTGGATATGGTTAGGCTAGGAGGGGTTTAATATAAGGTGGTGATGGGAGATAGTATGAGACATGTAAAAGTATGTATAAAAGAAAATATGTATTATATGATGATGATAATGATGTATAAGATGATATATTGTTAATGCAATGATATACAAGATTATATGTGAAAAAGACATAGATAGGTGTGTATAGGTTTGGATATGAGTCTAAATTGTCTCAAAAACACCATGGGTCTAGTATGAGATTCACCAAATCAATCAAGCCACAAACCTATGATTAGTAAACTCAAAGGTGTGTAACCTGATGATCATACCATATAATATCTTTATGGGTGGAGCTATAGGTTAATGGCCCATTATAGTATCGATCAAACCCTCTCAACCCTATTTGTACATAATGGTCACTTAGGAGCTAATATTGACTTTGATAGCATATTGCCTATTATGGTCAAGAGGTCCTATACTAGGCTAAATGGGATCTCAAGGGGCATCCCTAATGTACACTAGGTACAATGAAGCCCAAGTTAATATAATATAATGTATAATGGTTTTATGTATTGGATCTAAAATTCCCCTCACTCCATGGAACCCTTTATGGGGAATTTTGCTTTAGCAATTAATGGCAGCTATCCTGATATTTATACTCTATCTAAACATGAAGTTTGGTCTAGTGTGTGTGATGAAATCCATGTCACTAACCCCTAAAAATAAAAATTTGAAGGGTTTATTAGTGGTTTTTTATCCTCTAGGAATCACTACTAGGATGCAAACAAGAGATCATACAACACCAAAACCCTTGGGTTATAAACAATTAGACCAAAAAGGAGATTAATTAACTAATTTAATTAAGATGTGAGATTTATATAAGATGCAATTATATATAGAAAATATAAAAAATGATTTGGATAAATTAACTAAAAATTATGAAGAGTCTAAGAAAAAATTATTTTCAATATGCCAAAATGTCTTTGATAGGTGACTTATAAGAAAATGGGTAGTAGTTTGATTGACACTCATAAAAGGGTAACCTAAAAGATAAATTATTAGTAGTTTGATTAAAAATATTGAGGGGTAACATAAAATATAAGATGTTAAACCAAAAACATGACTTTAAAAATAAGATTTTAGCAAGTCAAAATCACTTCTAGATTTACCCTTGCAAAAAGCACAATGTTAGTCTAATAGGGCTTAAGAAAAACACCCTAAGAAAATTATATTTTGGCTCCATAATTTCCCTAGGGTGAGAAGGCCATGACACAGGGGTATTGTGGTGGTATCCCATAATGGGTTCAAGGGGAAGTACCCCTTCTGTATTCAGGGGGAATTAACTCTTATGGGTTCAAAGGGTATAACCCCTTATAGTGTTTGGGGGTAGTGCCTTGGGCATGCTCCCTATCGTGGTATAGGGCAGGGTTGAGGGGAAGAGCCCTTAATGACAAAGATAATTTAGGAATTGAAGGAGGATATAAATGACTCAAAATTTACCAAAAATGACTCTAAAAATACATTCAAAAAGTATAATTTTGAAGGAAAAAATTAGTGCAAAATCACAACTTCATATTGTAATATCATAATTATCATCACAATATCACAATTCACAAGTTATGATTTAATAACAAACAGTTAACCATGATGGTCAAATTGCAAAATCATGATTTTTAATTTAATATCACAACTCTCAAGGCAAAACCATGATTTCTAGACTAGTGATATTGTGATAAGTTATAAAAGCTTAAATTTTGGATCGTTGACCAACATAGATATTTAGCTAATTATGACAAATTAATCTAGATGACTTTAAAAAACATTCCTATCTAGAGATGATTATGGTAGATATAAAACTTATATTGATTTATCAAAATTTTATATTAGATAAGATTTCTATCAAAATAGACAAAATCATGGACAATCTCCAAATAAAATAGGTGTTTTCACTCAAATTTTATCCTAAGTCTACCTTGTGGATTTGGAGATATTAAACTAGTAAAAAAAGTCAATCTTAATATGACTAAATTACAATATCACTACTATAAATTCCATGTCACTATTCTTAGGTTAATACCATGACTATGTGATAAGCGATTTTATAGAAATATGGAAAAAATATTATGAATGGGATGTTTAACTTGTAGATGACCTCCCTTTGATGTTTATTATAGATATCCAATCATAATATAATGTTGTATTTATGATCCTATTTTAAAAATGTATTTGACAAACTATATATGTGTTAAGATCTAAAACCACATAAACAAGATGTTAAAATGGGTTTATATGGTATTTTATGTGATTACCGATCCCTTGTAAGGTAGAAAATGACAAGATGGAACCTACAGGTTAGAGATCAAAGTGAAATTTTAGTAGTTATGATAGAAATTGCAATACTGCAACTATGTATGGTAATATCATGACTTATAGGGCAATGTCATGAATCTCAAAGTTGTGATATTGTAGATTAGTAGTTAAACACTTTAAAACCATGTTTAAGAAGATAATATCACTAATATTAATGTAATACCATGATTCACAAAGTCACAGTATTGAAAAGGAGTAAAAACCTACCAAAAAAAGAGATCATTAGAGATTGAGTTAGATAGTTCACACCAAACTTCAATTTCCAAGGATAAAATCATTATTTTAATGTCACAACTTGCAGAGCAGTACCATGGATTTCACTTATAAGTGAAAATTTCTCTAAAATATGGCACCTGTTCTTATCTAATCAAACTTGAAATATGCCAAACACACTTATAAGATGTAAAATTTTTAAATTATGAGTGTAATACTATGGTCACCAAAGCAATAAAGTATTTTATTACATAATTACATCAAAAACCCAAAATTTACAACTACCCAAGTAAGATCTAGAGCCAGTAGAATCAAAATGCAATTAGATGAATTCAAAATTTAAACCAACACCCTAATTCTAAAGCTAATTACTCTAAACTATGATTAAATGGATATAAAAACAAGAGTATTGGATTGAGATTACCTTAGACTCATTAATTTTGACAGTATGATTGCTTGATCAAGGATTTTGATGATTGAATTCAAGGATTAGATTGGCATGGAGATGTTATGGATTCCTCTACTAGTATTTATGGAGGAGTGGAGTTTTTTATATAGAATATGCAGGGAAGCATCAATGGTTTAAATTCAAAGTTGACTTGTCGAGATCTATGGTGGATGATTTTCCAAAGAATTTTTAATTCCTTAGAAGCCTCTAGAAGAGGGGAAGGCTAAATTTAGAGAGGATTCTAGAATCCTCTAATTATAAAATCCTTTTAGGGATTAATTATGATTAGGTAGGTGATTAGATAGGGATTAGGTGAGTGATTAGAGATTAGGGGTGTAGGAGAGCCTAGGAATAGGCTAGTAGGTGGGTCATGCGAATTTAAAATTCCCAAATAATAGATAAGTGGGGTTAGGATGGGGATTAGAGGAAGTAATGAAGAAGTGGGATAGGACTAATGTTAATAAATGAAGAGGATTAAAGGGTATTTTAAATAAATTATTATAAAGGGGTGATATTAGGATGAAATTATAGGTGATAAATTAGATAAGCATAATTAGTGTCGACTAATATTAATATTAGTGATGATGAAGGAAACAAGCAAATTTAGGTGCATACAGTGTTAAACCAAAACACATCCCAAACTAAATTATTGTTATACACTATTTATTTTTTAAAAATAGGTGTTACACTAGTAAAAAAAAAACATTTTAGCCTTGTTCAAAATTGAATCAAATCATTTATGTTTATGTTTCCAAAAAATATCATTATGTTGTTCATTTGAGTCTAGACATTTTTGCAAATGAAAAATCTTAAATTCATTTTAATCCAGGTTTTAAATTCCAAATTTATAATGCGTATTAAAAATTCAATTGGTCTATGTCAGATTCTTTCATAAAATTTGGGTTTGGGTGGTTCACCTTTCACTATTGGTTTGATTAACTTGGCTGAAATTTTCTATTTGGTTTGAAGGCCATTTGTCTAGACACTTGCCTATTTTATTATCACTTTTGAACTTATGTCATATTAAATTCACTCACACTCTATGTTTTTGGACCTTTTGACTTTATTTTACATGGTGTATCGTTGTGCTACCCATTTGTTTTGGGTTTTATATTTAGGATTTATTGTGTTAATTTTCATCCTATGTTTGTTTGTTCACATTATAAGCTTATTTATCCAAAAAGTCTTCTTATAATTTTATAATCACAGCCCACCATAATTTTTATTATATTTTTATTTTATTGAGATACTTTGAACTTATGTTTTTATGTTCCATTTTTCACCCTATGTTCTAAGATTGTTTATGCTCTTTTAAATTCATGATTTCAACCAACTAAGGTTTAGTAATCTAGTAAATTATTTATTATAATTGTGCGGTATTATGCTATTTAATTTCTAACTATAGTCTCATTTTACCTTATATTTATTTAATTGAATATTCTAAAAACACCTTTTAAACATTTATAAAACCAAAACCCAAAACATTTTACAAACATAGCAAACCATCTTTAAACATGCAAAGGTATACTTGTAGTGGGATCTCTTATGGCCCTAGTTATGAAGAACAGAATTATTATGATGGATCATAACACTCTATCATTTTTTATTATATCCTAATGATTGTAGGATCTAAACACAATTATTATGAGCAATAACTTGTAGAGGACAAAGTTGAATCCCTCCTCAGGTTAATTGAATCAAGTGTTAGATTACCACTGGATTTCCTAATAGAAAAATTGTACACATTTATTTGAGTAGGGGAATAACATCTAGAGAAACATATTACTCATATTAAAAAATCCAACCTTATTTTTGCTATTAAGGGAAAATAATAAATTACAGATTCTTTCTCAACTCATCAGGGTCTTGCTACAAAGATTTAAAAAATAAGTTAATGATACATAGATCAACTTATCATAAACCTAAAAAATTCTTTAGATTCAACCTCAATTGACAATATCACTTTTAATAAGTAAGAAAAAACGATACAACAAATAGAACATGCCTAAGTTGATCCTAAGTCCATGGTAGACATTAGGGCTTATCTTGAAAAGAATAAGCTTATATATGCTTTGAAACATGTTTCACCTAATATGGATCTTACTTTCTTCAACCACCAAGAGATTCTTACCCATTCATAGAAACAAGGAATGAAAGACTCCTCATAGATTGGGGGTGGTTTACAAAACACTTTAGCAAGTTCATCTCAATGCCCTTTAGTGAACTGACAATAGATACCTAAATTTTAGTAGAATTCCTATAGCTCACAGCAACATATTTGAGGGAATCAATATCAAACATCTAGGAATCAATAATAAAAGTATTTGAACAAACAATGTCAAACTTACTCAAATCCAAGAGTAAACCAAAACTAAAATGTTAGCCAAAGGGTTCATATTCCTAATAGTAACATGTATGGGGTATATTCCTACCTAGTAAAAATATATTCCATCAATAAATACACCAAACATGGAAGAGTGTAATTCAATTAAATAAATAGTCTCAAGGCTTGAGATAGGAAACCAAATTAATAAATATAAATTTGATGAGATATGCCCTTATCCATTTGGATTAAGAATTATTCAAGTCCCCTTTCCACCTCATTTTGAGGCACCCAAAATTGATAAATAGAAAGGAGAGGGGGACCCTCAAGAACAAATTCAAGCCTTTTATGTTATGCTAAGAGGTGTCTTACAATAGTGTTTATTTTTTATGTTTTTTTCCACGTGATTTGGTAGGGAAAGCTCTAGATTGGATCCTCAAAATTAAACACAAGAAGTCCACACCATATAACCTATAAGACAATGGTCAAGCTGAGGCATCTAAAAATTTTTTTATCATAATCCTCAATAATATTTTCAATGATGTTGGTTGTAATTTCCACTTTCAAATATTTCTTTTCCTTTGGGCCTACCGCACTAGTTATCAAACCCTTGCAGGAGCCACTCCATATTCCATAGTGTTTGTCATAAAATCTATTATCTCAGTTGAAGTTGAGATACATTAATTTTAGGTATCTTTGGATAATATTGTTGATGATGAATATTATAGGGGTTTCAAGTTGCAATAGATAAAACACCTTGATGTCAAGCATTTGGTTGCCCTAGACAACTTGAGAGCATATCATAACATATTATTTCATTAACTATAACAAGTACATTCTCCCTTAAGAGTCTAAAATTGGTTATTTAGTCTTGAATGAGAACCAAAATAACACTAATGTTGAATTTAATAATAAGGATAAATTCCAACCCAATTGGCTAAGCCCATATGTTGTTACAACAAACTATGGATCAAGGGTATATAAATTGTCTACTCCAAATGGTGAAGAGCTCTTAGAACCCATGAATATTATACATCTCAAGTAATTTTATACTTGAAAACCTTTTTTTAACCATTTACTATAAGAACCCTTACTTTGGGGCAACTTTTTCTAGAGTCACTTATTATTCCATTTTAATTATACCTTTACCATTTCACTATGGACTGTTGTAACCTATACTATTTCATTCTGGACCATTTTAACTCTAGACCATTGTAACTCTAGAATATTATAACTCTAGACCATTATCACCTAAAATATTATACTAAATACTTATTATGATCCTAATTATGATTCATAAGCATTTTGAAAAAATTCAATGCCCATTTTTCAAGGTAATTTAGCTAGATCGGTATTCATAGCTTCTTTTGTAGACAAGTGTAAAAGGGTATATTGGCACATGGTTTTTTTGCTATAAAATGGTTCCTTGGGATTTCTCTACTACTGCATACTATTCTATTTTTTCTACTAATTATCATTCATTATTGCCTTAATAGGATCATATTTACCATTACAGTCAGTTTAGCTATAATGTCTCTTTACAATTGCTTTAGTTGTCATGTGAACTTTTACTTATGGAAGTGCATCTCCTTATTTAAGTGGTTAAGTATACCTTTTTCTATATTATATTTCCATTATTTATCCCAAAATATTTATAAAACTAATACAATAAAATACCAAAAACATTACATTATACCTTTGTTTATTCTTATCCTAAGCCATGCTCTCACCATTTTGTGAGTTGGACCATTTAGTTTATCATAATTATAAATCAAGTTGAAACACTTAGAAAATTCCAAAAATATTTGTAAACATTTTAAAAAAAATTAAAATTCACAAAATCATGAAAATTGGCTTAGAAGAGATATAAAACCATCAATTTTTTTAGGATGGACCATCTTGTTTGTTCAATTTATTTCTAAACCATCTTGGTCTTTTCTTCACATTTATGGGATAACTACATCAGCTTAAGGTCCACATAGACTATGTAAGTATCACCTACATACATGGGGTATCTCATGTTAGCTCAACCACACTTTCTTTTCTTTTTCAACCACTTAAGTGCCTTAAGGAGTCTAAGACTCCAAACTATTTCAAAAGTAACCACTTGTCTTTTAGGATCCACATACATATTTTTCACCTTATACAATCTCACCATTTTTTAAGTCACCATTCTATGCATTGTTCATTTGAGAAAAATCCATCATTTCACCCTAGGTCTTTCTTAAGCTCTTGCCAATTTATAAGATATTTATGATCTCATTGTTTTACAATATTTTTATCTTTCTCAACCTTAGATGCATTAGACACTCTAAATTCCTAATTTATTTCATTTGTGCCTACTCATCTCTTCTCTTCTAGTGTGGTTTTAACCTAAACCATACTCTCATTTCTCATGTTCTTGCCAATTTTTTAGCCCCATTCTCATATTCCTATGCATGTTAATCAACTTATCTTCACATTAATTTTATTCTATCCCATATTATGTTAGAAATATATATGGCCCAAAGTTCATGTTTGATCTTGTATCCATGGAACTATGTAGGTATCACCCACTTTTATAGTGCATCTAAAGTCAACTTGATGACCCCTTTATTTTCTTCTATTCCCCCCATTTCTTATTTTTTATATTTCCTCCTATGGTCTAGGGGTAATTTTTGTCTTTTTTGTGTGTTATTGATTCGCTATCACAATCAATTAACTTTCTATCCATTGTTCTTGTTTTATTGAATTGGTGTCATTATTACCTAGCTTAGGGGTCACCCTATTGCAGAGCATAATGCCTCTATTGCATGTGCATGAAAAAATTGTTTTCTATCTACACTAACATTTTGATTAACCATTTTGTATGTTTGTTTTTATTTTTGTGTGGTTATAATAGTTTGCTTCATGCATCTTTCTTTGCTTTGGTTTGTATAGTTTTATATTGTGTTCTTTCACTTTTTGTTTCTTGGTGTTTTATTGTGCTTTTATTTTCTCTATGTTTGTTGTTCATTCTTTTATTTTTTATTGGTGTTTTTTTGTTCTTTGTGTGTGTATTTATTTATCTTTATTGGTGTTTTATGTGGTTTATTGTCCCTTTCTTTATTTTCTTGGTGTTTTGTTGTGCCTATTTCTTATCTTTTATTTTACAGTCTTGTCTTTTTGTTTTTAGTATCTATTATGTTGTTTTGATTATTTTTACTATTATGTTTAAATACAAGTTATCTTATTTTTATTATTTCCAACTTTAATGTTGAAGTTTTATCCCAACAAGCTAGTGCATTGGCCCTATCATGCAAGAGTTAAGTCTCGTGCACTCATCTGAAGCATCCAACAAAAGACCAGTTTCTAAATGCCTTATAACATAATGATATATGTTTGTTCACCCTTCATAATATAGCTCTTAAAGGAATATTTAATACCATGAATATACTATTATTACCCTTTTTATCCTATATGTAACTACCACTATTACTATGATCATCATTATTATCAACAATAGTGGCTTAGAAAAGAAAAAGATATATCTAACAGGACAAAGAACTAAACCATATCCCTTGATAACACTTAGTACAATTAATCATTCATAACACAATAATTTCATAACTAATATCTTCCATTATATGCTTAGTGAATTACAAGATATGGATGTACTATATATTTTCCAAAGGACCATCATCACAAAATTATTATAGTAGGGTTATTTATACATGTATCTCCCTGACCAAGTGTTACTTATCATTAATGTCATGAATAGATGGCACAGAGGCTCCCAACAAACTAAGAGTCATGGAATTTTACATTGAGTTATTCCTATATACTTGGGTATCTATGCTCCTAGATACTCACTAATGTTATATTATGGTGGCCAAGTGTTTTTTTCCCCATGGACTAGTATAAAACCTCTAATGAATGAGATTAAAGTGTTCCATTTGATTTGTTCTAACTACTCCCATGTCCCTCACACTCTACTTCTCATGTGCTCCCATAATATTTCACTTATGTTTTGAGTCCTCTATTATTGGGTCCCTTGAGACACATTCTCTCTTGACTGGGTCCTTTTTTACTAGGTCTCCTTTACCATTGTCCTTTTATGCTTGGTAAGTTCTATGCTATGACACTTCTTTGCCTGATAAATACATGCTATGGTCCTCTTGTGCCATGGTCTTTCCATGTTGTGCTAGAATTATTTTAAAATGGAAAATTATCCTTCCATGCCATGCACCATAATGGAAAAATAATTGGTCAATATTTAGGGTCAACATCACCCCATAGTATGCTCTTAGTCCATCCTTGACTAAATCATGCTAGTGTCCTCCAAAAATTTGGGTCCATTCTCCTTGAGTTCCTTCTTCATCCCATTCTAATGGGATAATGCATCAATGAATTTGTTAGTTATTCCTTCAATGGCCTATTTTGATTCCTTCAGCTCCTTTGGCTGAGTTAGAGTCTCAATATTTTTTACTTGTTCATCTAGGGTTTTGATGGCTTCCTTCTGGATGTCTTCTAATTCAAATACCTCTTTATCAACCTATCCTTAGAGTATGGAAAAACTCACATTTATTTATTGAAAATGGTTATTAGTGGCATCTTCCATCAATTCAATGTCTTTAAATGCCTTCAAGCACTTAGTATGGTCTTTTATTAAAAGTGTAGCATTCATCACTTGCTACCTCAAGACCTCCTCATCATGGATCTTGGCCTTTAATACATTATTTGGACACACTAGGCATGAAAAAATGCCATCTAAAATGGGTATAACCTTCTTGAATCTCTCTAAGGTGCTCTTACAAATGTTTACTACCATGGTGAACTATTCAATCATCTCTTTCGCATCATCTCTTAGCATTGGGCACTCCTTATGTTTCTTAAGCAATAGTTTAACTAGGGTCTCTAATTTCCTAATGGCCTCCGCATTTAGTGGTATGCCATCTGTAAGTGCCAATTCTTCCTTAAAAATTATTTTGAAAATGTTTATTACCCTTACTTTATCCTTAGTGGCCTCTTGTATTTTTTGCTTTAAGGAGTCCACCTCCTTGACAAGTGTTTACTTATTTACAATTATTTAATTGTATATATCAACTACTCTAGCATGTTTTCTTTCCATTGTGTGCACATTAGAATCTAAAAAAATGTTTTGGCATGTTATTTCCATGATAAGTTTCTAAATTGTAGCACTTTCCATTATTGGAGTGAGCCTTTTTGGATCAATTTTCATGAGGTTTAGTAGTCCTAAAACATCCAAGCCAAAAAAAATACAATCTAAAGGAATATCAAATTAGAGATTCTCACTATACATCTTTAGAAGGAAGGACACCTTCATCCTTGTTTCTAAATTCACATCCTTGGGGTGGAAGTGTGTCCAAAGATAAAGGTCCTTATCATCTATGTTGAACTAGTAATGTTTGCATGTAATGGATAACTCTCTTTGTTCTTGTTCTTCTTTAGTTAGCCCCTTCCCCCTTTTTAGGTCTCATTCAAGCTCAAGCTCCTACTCCATCAATATAAAGTTGATCATTAGATGGGGCATCCTATATTAGGGATGGAGTCTAATCTTGAACTATGAATTTGTACCTGAGAGGGGTCTCATTAGGGAACTCACCTTAGAGGTGATTATGGGGTTGACCCTATGATATTCCTTGAAGATGGTGGAGGTGAAGGTGGTCATGGAGGTGAAAAAGTTAGGAAAATTGCTCTTGAGAAGATAAAGGGTTCAAGGTAGGTGAGTGGGAAGGAGTGGAATAAGTAGGGGAAGGTGAGGTAGGATGAGATGAAGTGTGTGAATGGGAAAGAGATAGAAAACATGGTGAAGGTGAAGGGTAAGGTAGAAATGGGTAGGGTGGTGAAGGTGAAGAGTGAGGTGGAGATGGATAGGGCATGGAGGGGTGAGAGGCAGTGGTTCTAGATGGCTGCACTTCCACCATACTTTGTCATTTTGTATGGGCCTGCTACCCACTAGAATTAGCAGTCATCTTTGACCACTTAATTTGTGTCTATGGTGCCTAAGGGAGCCTCTCCTTGGGTTATCCATATTTAGGGTACTATATAGTGTGTAAATTATAAAAAAACTTATGGATTTGTTCTTTGAATAGGACATCCTTAACCTTGATGTTAGTTAAATTAGTTTCTACCCTCTCCACATGGGCCTTATTGCCTGAATATACATACATTTTATAGAGGGTGTGGTACTTTGCATCAATCAATTTTTCCTATAGAATGATTATATACATATTATATACATAGATAATGGAATTAATGAATTATCATGTAGATAAATCATATGGTAGTTTGAGCCATGCTAAAATCTCTCTTGACTGACTCATGCAAATATGCACTAGTGAGTAATGTTGATTTACAACAAATTCTACTTGGTCTACAACCAAGGGGGTAAATCCTTTGGGATGCACCATTAATTCCAAAAATATACCTTCAACCCATTTAACTAATACCTCTTCTTTATCTTATATGATGGAGTAATGTGTTAGGGACAAGTGAAGGCTTTGAAGTGCTTGGCAAGGGACCTATGAGTGGGAGGGTACACCTACTTTAATGAACCTGAGTTATAATAAAGCACCCAAATTTCATCAAATATTAGTAATAAGAAGATTTCACCATAATTAAATATGTACTTAGGCATTTTATGGGCCTTCTCTACATCCTTAGTTATCTTTAGGGTAAAATATAGTGCCTAGTTAAACTTTTTTCCCTAAGAGACTTTGTGGGAAATGTGTAGGTGGGCCATGTCCACCTCCTTCTAATAATCAATCCCTCTAATCTTGGTGTAAATGATCCAAAATATAAATTTTAGGGTGGTATTCTATAAGTTATTAATATGCATTGCATGCCCTTGCTTCTAATACATAATCACCATGGTAGTCTACTAAATCTCTTCTATATCAGCTAAGTCATCCAGGACATTCATCCCTAAGCACTATAGTCCAATGACTTTGCTTATCCTTTATGGGTTTATCTTCATATTTTTCCCTAAAAAGTGGATGTATTCCTCATGGATGCATGAGAGGAGGAAATAAGATGCCTCAATAGGCTTTCTAAAGTATGGTAGCTCAAAAAGTTGGAAGAGGCCTACCTTGTACAACTAGTTCTTAATAAATAGGTCATAGACCACTTGATTTATTGTGTTGGTAGTCTAGAATTGGTAATCATTTTATAGTTATAATTAATTCCCTATTTATTAGTGGTTATAATCAAATATTTGGAAATTTGAAACCTTAGAGACCTAATTCTATGCATTCAATACTAACTTTGGATATTGCATCTCCTCGATCAAAAGAGACAAAGGGGGAGATGCTAGGGTATTATATGCCAATGATGTCTACACCTACTTTCCTTTCTTCACCATCTTTACTTCTTATTCCATGATCTCTCTTGATTTTCCTTCTATGCATTCTCTCAAAACTCCTTCACGCTACACTTGTTCTAGTCTCTCATCTTGGTTTCCTAAAGCCCCTTCTCTAATAAGGATGTAGTCTTTCCCACTCACCTCTTCCTCCTCTAGTATAGTTGGAAGATTCTCAAGTCTTTTGGACTTTTTCTTTGATCATATTACCCTTAATGGAATTCAAATGTTAATCTATGGTCATCTCACATTTCCAAATGAATACGTCATGGTAGACTAACTTACTTTATCTCTCAAGCTTCACATTTTAATAATGGTGGACCTATAATCTAAAACATCAAATATCTCCACTCCTATACACTAATATTTACTTATTAACCTCTCCTCTTGACTGGGAAACAATCTTTGTGACTTTTCTAACTTTGTAAACACTCTACTCTACTTAATATTGAAATATTTTGATTACTTCATGGTCGCTAGTTCTTTGGTTCATTGCTCATTCTTTGCACTAACACTTCATAGATCTACGCAAGGTAAAGTGTAAAATGAATTTACTACTATTATTTATAGGCTTTTTACGGGGGTTTACCTTCATTAATTCTTTCCATTTCCTTGTCACTTATATCCATAAATGCAAATCTTTTAATGGCCTTTGTACTTTGAATATTGTATTAATCACTTAATGTCTTAATAGATTTGTCCAATAATTTTATTCACACACTTATCATGATAACTAACCTCATTACATTAAAGGACCATACCTTCTCACACCATTATTGGAAGTGGCAGACAATTTTGCCCCACCTTTTTGGTGTAGTGGAGGATAGTTATTACTTAAAATGGAGGGAACCTCTTGAAGTTAATTAAATTCCTCATGTGTCTACACCTTCTAAAACTTTTTCATCATTGGTACTTGCTCACCCACATGTCTTTTGTGCCCTATTTAACTTGAATACCTATATTTATTACATTAGCATATGTGAATCCTTGCCCCATACTAAAAGGGTTCATGGTCCACCATGAAAACACACTATGTATAAAAACAAAAGATTACATTAAAGAAAATATGGGCACCTTAAGGGAAACACTTTTTATTGAAAGCAATAAATCCTAACCTAAGGGCTTTAAGCCTTATTGACTATAATATTTTAGTTAATCTTAATCATAATATGGTCAAAGCCAACTCCCATTATAGTTCCTTAGGAGGAACTGACCATCCATTCATTTTAATCAACAAGCCCCAGTAGGTTAAATGTTATGAATTATGACCAGACCATCCCAATGGATACAAAGTTTCACAAGGTAGCATGCAAACTTAGAGTCATATAATAACACTTTCATTCCTAGAGAAATGACTTTATGCTTTAGATAGAGATCATGCCATTCTTTCTATTTGTACTTCTCAACTTCTTGACTCTAATGGGAAAGAAACTAAGTCTCATCTAATATCATCAAATCATCTACTTTCAAAGAGGCCTCATCATCTAGTTTCCCATATGCACTATATAGAGAGATGGAACCAAGAAATACACTAGCATTACTACTTCCTTGCCATACACTAATTTTAATGATGTGATTTTATTAAGATGTTTGTATGTAGTTCGGTAGGCCTAGAGTACTATATATACTTTATAATCCCAATATGTCTAGCCAACATTGCATAATTTTGTCAAAGTGGTACTAAGAATATTATTGATAGCTTAAGCTATTCCATTAGCCTATAGGTGTTATGGTGTCATCTTGTGGTACATGATGATTAACTCAACCAATAGGACATGAATCATCTCATTCAATAAGTGAGTTCGATAATCACTGGTGAATATTAGGGGACATCCAAACCATGTCATAATGTTTTCCCAAATGAATCATGTGATAGTTGTTATAGTATAGTATTTTGTTTGTACTAATTTATCCTAGTGCATGAGGTAGTTGGTTACTGCAATGATGTACTAAGATCCCATTCATCACATGATAGAGTGATGGGCCTCACAAAATTAATAGCCCACTTTTTGAATGGTTCATCAGAAGGAATGGGTCGTAAGGGAATAAAATCTCTACTATTAGTTTTCCTAAGCACTAGAAAACATCATAGTGGCTAACACACACCTTTACATCTTTATTGAGAATATTAAATTCCATTCTAGTATCTAGTAGAATATCCTAGATTACCCATCCATTAATATATGCCTTAACCAATATCTCTCCTTTTGGGAGAGTGGAGGAATTAGGAGTTTCCTATCGCTGATTATGATTTAAATATCAATATTCACTTTGATAATTATGAGGGTGGAATTATTGTTGTGAGTGGGCATAACTTTTAATCCAATCACTTAGCTAGGGAACAATGTCCTCATCTAGCATATACTTGCATAGTTCCTAGAAATTGTCCGACACCACTGGTTGAGGTTGAACTTCCTTTTGCATTACGGTTCTTTGTGTCACTTCCTTATCCTTGAGGTATTGAATATCACCTTGGAGATCTTGTACAAGTGCCATTATATCCTAAAGGACATCCTTGTTATTTTTTGGTTCCAACTTTGGCACTAAATGTTTCTCCCAACAAGCTAGTGTGTAGGCCTTATCATGTGAGAGTTAAGTCTTGTGCACTCACCCTAAGTGTGAAATAAAAGATTAGTTATTAAAGGCCTTGTAAAATAATGATATATGTTTTTTGACCTTTCATAATAAAACTCTTAAAGGATTATTTAATACCGTGAATATACTATTATTACCCTTCTTGTCCCAAATGTAACTACCACTATTATGATGATCGTCATTGTTATCAATAGTAGTGACTCAGAAAGGAAAAAGATATATCTAACAAAAAAAAGAACTAAAGCATATCCCTTACTAACACTTAGTATATTTCATCATTCATAGCACAATGATGCAATAACTAATATATTCCATTATATGCTTAGTGAATTACAAGATAGTGCTCTACTATCTATTTTCCAAAGGACCATCATCAAAAAATGATTATAGCAGGGGTATTTATACACGTATCTCCTTGATCAAGTGTTACTTATCATTAATGTCATGAAAAAATGACACATGGGCTCCCAATAGACTAAGAGTCATGGAATTTTACATTGATATTTTCCTATAGACTCTAGTCTCTATGCCCTTAGACACTATATGCTATATTGTCATGGCCAAGTGTTTCATTCCTCATAGGCTGGTACAAAACCTATGATGATTGGGGTTGAAGTATTCCATTTGATCTATTATAACTACTCCCATGTCCCTTGCACTCTAATTCTCACATGTTCCCCTAGTCTTTCACTTCTATTATGAGTCCTCTATTTTTGGGTCCCTCATGACATGTTCTCTCTTGATTGGGTCCTCTCATGCTAGGTCTCATGTGACATTGTCCTTCCATGCTTGGTAAGTTCTATGCCACAACACTTCTATTCTTGACAACTACATGCCATGGTCTTCTTGTGCCATGGTACTTTCATGCCATGTCAGACTTGCATCAAAATGGACAATGATCCTTTTATGCCATGTGCCAAAATAGAATAATACTTGTTCAAAATTTAGGGGCCAATAATACACCTCATAAACATTTTGAGACTAGCCTTACCTTGGGATTGAATTTTTTTAATTTGTATTTAAATTTTTTATTATCTTGTTTATTTTATGTATATTTATTCATACTTGTGTCTTGATTATTCATATCTTGATTCTAAGTTATCCAACAATTTGTTCTCATTTTGTTTTATTATTTATTTGTGTTTTACATGCATTCATGTTCTTACTTAAGTATTGATCATTTATATCTCAATTCTTAAGTTTGTTACATTTTTGTATGTTATTTTATTTATATATTTTACTTTACTATGTTTTTTGTTCGAACATTAATATTATAAACTTTGGTTTTGGTATTTTTTATCATTATCCTTAGTTATAAGTATTTATATTTTAATCAGTCAATCATAAATGAAATACAATGTTATTATAATTTATTAATACTTATGATACATGATTTTTTTTTTATAAATTAAAAACTAGGTGCTCCAAATTACAAAAATTAATTTGGTGTCGAATAACATATTTGAACACACTATCCAATAGGATATCCTAGGCTAAACATTGGAAACAAACAAGACTCTGTATGCAGGATGTGCATGTCATGGCATACATATTGAGTCTAGGTAATTATTTATATGATTATTTTGGGATGTTCATATTTTAAATTGTCCTCTAACATATATTCATACATCAAAAAAAATACATCAACATCCATTTTCTAACTAAAGAAGTGCATCTCCTAACACATGCATATATTAGCATATCATAACAAGAGCAAGATAAATATAAGCATCATGTGACATAAAATAATATAATAAAATCCATTACAAGTAACAATAATAGAAAAACATAATGTCATATATATGTCTCAAAATAATTTTTTATACATCATGATAATATCTATGCATCTCATTAATACAAAATAAGCCATGATCATGGCCATCGTTAGGGGGACTCTACTATAAGCTCTAACCCATGCCTGATGGTGGAAATGGTGATGGAAAAATAACTACTCATTGTGATGATGGTTGTACCATTGACCACTCTGACTCTATAGTATGTTTAGACTTGGAGGTATAATTAGTCTGTTAGGATCTAGTATAATCAATGTAGGAGGGTGTTCTCCTCTCTACAGAAACTACCACCTCATATTACTTGTGCTAATAATATATCTCATCTTTCACATTCCTTTATGCATAAGGAATCATCCTTGGCCATAATCATGTCAACCAAGGCCCTAATTAAACTTGATCCACTATTTTTCCCAATTTATTGAGCCTCATCTAACTCCTTTGTGATCCTCTCCACCCAAGATCTATATCACTCACCAAATGCACTCCAAAGCTCTACATCACAAGTAGCTAACTGATCATGAACCCATACCAATTATTCCACCTATCCCCTTATATTAATAACATTTGTATCTCTGGTTATAATAATAAATTTTAGCCTAGTAGTTTGTCCATGTGCTATAGCTAATTAAGCCCATAAACTAGTTATGTCACCTTCCAAGCCTAAAATATATGTTAAACATGCAATGATATCTCATTACAACTTTTTAATTAGTTACTATTCATTTTCAAACCTACTTGTATCAAAGGTCCCTACATCCCCTATGCATATGCATATCCTTATCCCACATGACCTAAACTCTCATGTTCTTACTTTATGGATCTCATTGCCACCTAGTGCATTCCTCATATATGTCATATTCATCTATATCAACCATATAAATGTCATCTAGAGGATCTTACTATCCTAATTCATAAACTACCTTTAAAGGAAGGGCATATGGGATAGACCTCTACATTGGCACTTAAGCTTATCCCTATATTGGGACCTAACCCTAGTCTTTCCTTAGTCTCAACCATATTTGGTGTAAAATTGGATATTATGGTTGTATTTTGGTCAATCTAATCATTTTGGCACCAAACCACCATGCTACATAGGCATATATAAGGCATGTGTATTCAAACCCACCTACATAATTCCATAAAACATGCATAACTCTGCCATAATCCAAAACCACCTGATCTTGAGGCATTGGAGACTACCACTCCCTAACCTCCCTAGTCACATGTGAAAAATAATATGGACCCTTTGGGATACCTATTGTAATCTAAACTACCACTAGACCCAATATAACCTATATATCTCTAATACAAATCTATGGCAAGATGTAATGAAATATAATTTGATTATGTATCCAATCATGAATAGGTACTCAATGCAACACCATTACATAGATCTATATGACTACTAAATAAAATCCCCATCAACTATCTCTTCTATGGATCATCTATAATAAGGCAATTCTCCCAAATAGCCTCGTAAACTTGGACCTATAATGTACCACCCAAAGGCTACTAGATCCTCCAGCCTTGATGATGCTTCAGCCCCACTATCCATTCGATGGCAATGTGCTCCTATGACCATACATGTAGTAATATATTATGACCATTACTCTATCCTCTATAGTAGGCTATCATGTGAAAACCTCTAAATACCTAAGCTACCATAATAGGCCCCCATGAAAATCTTTTTAGGTTTTCAAACATCTCATGGACAATTCCAATAATACCAAGAGGGAAAAAAAATGATTTTGTCTAGGAGTAGAAGGTTAATGACAATATCCATCAAAATAACTACCTCTAGGATAACTATCCCCTATCCTAGTGTTGGTGCTCCTACCCCACCATCTAGAGGCCAAACTAGGTCCTCCAATGCATCTATGTCAATTTAATTCCTCTAAAATAGATTGTAAGCCTCCGACATCTAGGTAATAATAAGACCCTACATCAACACCTTTATTATGTGATGAACATCCTCCAAAGTGATTATGGCCTCTTGGGTCAAGAAATTTAATGTTGAGGTCTTTGATTTCCACCTTTCCACAAGTTATAACAAATAGGCCTTGTTTTCCCAGATCACTAGTAACCACACCAAGTGATACAAGTCAACTACCTTGAACACACCCATATGATCACTAATCCAAATACCATAATGTTGGATAACTCATGATCATGACTCATGAGAGGTAACCACCCCAACTCATTCTTACAAGTCAAGATGCAAAGGCCTAGGTCAATCATTTTCTTATAATTATTCAGATCTACCTAATTTATTCTAATTTTGGGACGATACTAATTTATTATGGCACCATTCTCACTTATTTTGATTCATTTTATTCCTTCTAGAAATCCTACCATTTTTTATGATCTTTCCATTTTGTAGGGTGCTCTCACCACTTCATAGGGTAACCTCACCAATCTCAAGCTTAAGGTTTCAAATTTGTTGATCTATGAGGAAATTTTGCCAAAATGTAGGTCAAAACCAATATTCATTGGACACCCTCACTATTTAAATTAATTTCACCATTTAGTCTAGAAAATCACTATTTAACCATGATTTCCATTGAAATATGCAAACTCACTAATTAAATGTTGATCTTGCTATTTTAACTCATAAACCCATTAAAAGCATTGGAGATATCACCAATCTCAATGGAAAATTCATCATTATCAAGAGTGTCCTCATTGATAAAAAATTTGGGAAATCATTAGGATCATTAAACTACCTACTTTTATCTAGTAATAAATGCCATAAATGCAAAATTAATTACCATAAAAAGCTACTTACCAATGGCCTTCTCCCTGGTGGTCCCTAATAATTATGATTGCCCTTGCCAAAGTGTCAGTAGTATGGGATATTAGCCATTTTATTTTCTCTCTTATACATATATTTTAGAGCTATATATTATTATAGACAAGGGTGAAAAGGAATGATTTTTAACCCCTAGGGGTCAAAATATGGTAATTTTTTCAAAAACAATCACCCTTGGGCCTATAGGTACCCCATTTATCTTACTTGGGCTGTCATTTTAGCCCCATTTATTTGTTTTCCTCCCATTTTCATCTAATTACTTCATTTTTAGCCTCCTTTACTTAAATTAATGTGATTATTATTTCTTTTGATTAAGGGTCAACCTATCAAAATTTTCAATTTTTCTTTCCTCCCCTTGAGTGGGTATCATGGATCCCCCAAACACTATTTGGGGGCATTTTTTGTAACCTTGTTTCACCATGAATCATGGAACATTTAGCTAAAAGTGGGACAAAATTTATTTCTTCTAATTATAGTGACCTTTTCATTCTTTGAAAAGATGTTAATTTGACCAAATGTCTCACCATACTTTACCAAATAAGGGGAAAACGTAGACATCTAATTCCTATCACCATTGTGATAAAATTGCAAATCAAAATGATATTTTACAACAATGCACAATCTAAAAAATATAACTATAACATTATAAATCATCTATACACATTACTTAGAGGTGCCAATTCTTGTCTATTGATCCTTAATTAGGTAAAGACATTTTATATAATCATTATATTTTCCTAGATCATTTTGAGTCAAATTAAGACCATGTAAAATGATATCCTCGATCTTTGAAATCTACTAATTCAGGTGCACACATTACATGCATGTGTCAATTCATGTTTATAATACCATAACTAATGTGTTATCCCTTACACAACTAACATATTCTTTTGATTAAACTCAATTAAAATTACAACTCAGTAAAATGAGATTTCTAACTAGGTTGATTAAATGTGTCACAAATTTCCAAATAATTACAAAAAAACTAATTAAAACCATTTAAGCAAATCAAAACCAAATTAGAAGCTTAATTGGAAATTCCATGAAAATTGTTGAATATCTATTTACTATAAATTCATTATGAAAATATTCATCACTCCATGACATCATCATAAGGGTGTCATCCATAAGGCATTATTGGAAGAAAATATTAGGATTAAGTTCTCACATGCCTTATTAATGCCCCATTCCTCCAAATATTGATGGAAATATTTATTGTTTGTCTCTCCAATATTGAATCAGTCCATGGAACCACATCTTGAACTCAATATGGATGGTCAAGATTGATTTTAAACATTTAAAAAAGCTATAAATGAGATCCAAAACCATAACTTTCAAGTTCTCTTGGTTTAAATTTATTATGATCAAATACATATTAAAGTTATTTTTGTGTAAAATTATTATGTAATAAATAATATTGGAGAAGCTTCACTCATCCCCCAATTGACAAATATAGGATCCAAGAGACATTATGGAGCTAAGAGATGATGGAGGTGCATGTTACACTACATTGATGATGACTTAGAGCACCAAATATGGGCATAAGCACACTTATTGACCAATTTTTAAGGATTGTCACTACTTAGAAGGTATTGCATTGTCTTAATTTCATAATTATTTCCTTGAGTTCATTATCACCACCCCTTGAGGGAATAGGATTAACACATTAGTTCTTTATGCTTATTTTTGGGTTTTATCTACTATTGAATGGACTAACTTGTTTCATAATCCTATTCTATAGCAAACACATATTTTTTACTAAATATATGATGATACTTTGGCAATTATAGGTAACTCTTTTTAAATACATTAGATATGTCTAGGTACCATAAAAATATCAACCACATGCTAGCTAAACTATAAAAGGATTCATCCAAGTTATGTATAACCTAAACATGTACATTTCATGCAATCAACTAATCTAATTTGTCATCTCAAATTAAATCTATAAAAATGAACATGTAACCAAATAAATAATAAAAATCATAGGAAATTATAGAAAATACCTTTGCTTCTATTGATTTTACAAAATTTCATCCCCCTCTCTCAAAGGTTAGGTAAAATAGTATTTAAAAAATTACAAAATGGTTAAAGACACACTAAAAGGTAACTCATGTAAATTGTACACATAAAATTCCATGTAGTTAAATTTAGTTTTGATCATCAATATAATATTATAAATAAATAATACAAATAATAATTAATCAGTCTAGCCATACTTAATCATTATCAATCTTAATTTTTACTTCAATTAGAGCTCTAGTGGCAAATAGACTAGATTGTGTTGGAAAAGTAGGAGCTACGAACTAGGTATAAGTTATTGGTGGGTGTTTTAATCTTTTTGGGTTTAACTACATAAATCCTATGTCTTATTAAACGGATGAGTAGTCTAAATTAGTTAAATAATATGCAATAAAAAAATTGATTTGTTATAGATTTTGACTATATTTGACTTTCTAAAAATAAAAATAAGTATATGAAAATAGAGTCTTATCTTGAAAACACCTGATATGAAAGATATGGGTGCTGAAAAATGAGACATGAATAGATATGAGTGTCTTTAATTGGATCATTATGCCAAATCCCCTCTTGGATAGTAGTGCCACACTTGGACTATAGTGCCATGTGACTCTAGTGTCTTTAAAATGGTGTTAGTGTCCTATTTTCAAGACTACTCCTAAATTTTGGGCTCACTTGTGTCTATGTTTCTACATTATGTTATTAAACTCAAAAATTTTGAAAATATGTATTGTTATTATAATAGATGATTTATGATGCAAACTCTAATCCTCCTTGCAAGTATGTCATGAGCTAAAAAGTGTGTTCGTTAGTAGGATAGGTTAGACATCCTCAACACCCTATTGTGAAGAGATTTTCCTATATGGCAATACTCAAATAAGGGATCAAGCTTGATGTAGTTATACTGACATTAGTGATGGTAAAAGTGTAAGTGATACTAGAATGATAGTGGTCTTGAATTCCTTGAGTTTTCTTGAGATTAGAAATATGGAAAATCTAGGCTTATGGAAATTGTAAAAGGTAGTATGTATATGTAGGGAACAATATGGATTAATAACCTTGATTTTTCTCAACTTTTCTCTTGTTGGAATAGGTATTTTAAATTTAAATTCCATTTAGTGGATATAGGTCTAAAATTCATGTATTTATAGTGTTTTATGGCTTATGAAGACAATAAAAGATTCTTAAGCCAACCTTAGGAGTGTTTCAATTTTTAAAATATATCCATTTAGGAAAGTTAGGGTAAAGGACATGAGGGCCATTTTGAGGACATTAACACCATATGGCTCTAGTTTCCTTAATGTGGTGCTAATGTCTAACTAGTAGGATATTGGGCATAAAGGGCAAGGATCTAGAAATCAGGGTTTGAGATTGTGTTTTAGTTTCCTATGGATACGTATGTTCCAAACAAAGGATAGAAAAGTGTGATAAAGAGATTAAGGATAGGTCTAGGGATAAACTAGAAATAGGTTGTATCAAGTATAATTATTAGCACTCAAATACCACTTTTAGGTGATTACATTTATGCCCCCCCCCCATTTATGCTATAAATGCAAAAAATCAAAATGACTAGTGTAAAGGAAGAATAAGCATGCCTAGACTTACCTAAGAAGTGAAGCCCATGGATCTAAGTTTGAGTATGTGAAGATGGGTTTGTGTATGTGAAGCATGATCCAAAGCATGACCTAAAAATTAAATATGCCCAAATCAGTACTTAATTAAGAGATATCAACATCAAAAGACTATGGTGAATAAATAGGTAATTGAGTATAGATATGGGAAAGAGGAAAGTAATGAATACACCTTAATGGTTATGCAAACGAATACATGAACCTAGTGATAACATGTGTGTGTGTGTGTGTGTGTGTGTGTGTGTGTGTGTGTGTGTGTGTGTGTGTGTGTGTGTGTGTGTGTGTGTGTGTGTGTGTGTGTGTGCGTGCGTGCGTGCGTGCGTGCGTGCGTGCGTGCGTGCGTGTGTGTGTGTGTAGATAGTGATAAAACATTTGAATAGATTGGGTTAATCTAATAACTTGCTTAATCCTCATGTGTGGGTGGCTTAATAAGTCAATATGGATTTGAAACCATCATTTCCCACCACTACTTGGTATATCATGACCTATGAATATCTTGGACTAGACTAAAAGTGTGTTCAACCCTCTCATATGAGTAGATCAATAACTCAAGTACGCTATGAATCCATCATTGCCCACCCATGTGTAGTAGATGGCTTTGAAACTAAATTAAAAAAAGTACTATAAATATTTAACTAGGTATATCTAATTATGTATGTTGGTTTTGAAGCCACTCACATACATTATGTGGCTCTAGGCCACTCAGGAATGCCAACCACTAAATATGGAGAAAGGCATGAAACTGGTGACAACCTAGAATATGATGTCAAGTGTATACATCATAGACAATAAAAATAAGTTTTTATTCCATCTAATCAAACTCTGTTTAATTGAATATATGGAAACATTGTGCAATAAACATGCCCCCAATCTCATATATGAGTATACTAATTTGAGATTGAGTTGTAATAAATGTATTTGAGTATTTGAACTAAATATGGGGATGATCATGCTATACATGATGCCCCAAAAATGAATAATTTATATGAATCTAAGCTTATCTATTTTGAATCTAAATAAAATATTAGCATAACTATCAAATGTGTAGTTGTATTTATGCAAAATTATATTATACTTGGTGTATTATTATGGATAACCTAAACTATCCTAAAATTGGGGATACTATATAGTAGAACCACATATTGGATAGTAGTAGCATGTGGCACAAGTGTCCCTATCTATGATTTAACATCTATCAAGTCTAATATTTGAGTCACTATATTGATTTGTAATTCCCTATTATTTCCTATGTTTTATTTGTGTCATTTTTTTTGAAACTGAGCATGTGTGCTGAAAAATGTTCTAGGTATGCAATGTATGAGCCTAATATCTTTTAAAAACCCTTATGAATGCCCCCACTTTTAAGGGTATTTTTTTAGCTTGTGAAGAACTATCCTAAAAATATATTTGTAAAATGTGTGTTAGCTAAAGCATATATGATAACTATGTGATAATCTAATACAATGTGCAAACATAACATCAGAATGTAAGAGAAGCTGAGCATAGCTATGTAATGTAATATGTATGTTTTTTCTATCATTTCACAAGGGTGTAAATATATATGTGACTAATTATTATAAAAACAAATATGAGTAGCTACCTAGGGGTATGGGACATTATGTCCATCACGACACCCAAGTAGGAAGGGTAGATGCATGAGGTCCCTTATGGGATCAAGAAATGGTGTATGTAATAAGTAAAGACAAGTGTTGTGCTCATGACACATATAGTAAATCATACATAAAAAACACATGAGGTATATAAAATAGGCCAAGGGTCCATAATATAAGGGACATGGGAACCTGTCACTAAATTTGAGAAAAGAAAGCATACAAGGATATGTTCAAATGTCCACATATGCAATCAACAAGCAATTTGGATTAGAGACATATAGAAAGATATGTTCAAATGTCCACATACATAATCAAGAGAGCACACACAAGGGACATAGCATTATGCCCAAAGTATATATGAATAAAATTGGAATAGATCCAAAGAGCAATGACATATTCAAATGACTTTAAATATAATAATCATAGAAAACATAATCAAGTCTAAACTAGGTAAACTAAAAATGAAAGCATGCATAAATGTAGTACAAATCTATGTAAGATCTAGTATTTGCATATGTTGATTCTAAACTAGAGATAGTTAGCAAAAAATTTGAGAATGAGTAGAAATGATTAGTATCAAGATATATCAATGTGAAACTTAAATGTAAAGAATGTAAGGATAGACCTTGGTAGTAGAAACTGTGTATAGGATGCCCGAAGTGGTAGAATGTGTCAAATGAATAACCATGAGTAAGTGTATATGCCTCAAGGGGATACATAATAAAAATTCTAGATAAGTGTAGTGTACTTAAGTCCTGTAAGCAATCTGCAATCACTCAACAAGAATAAGTGAAGCATGTATGTATGATAAAAATAACTATACTAAGATAGCTAGCATTTTTAGTGTCTAGTAAATATAAGAAATGTAAAATTAAAAATGCATACAATCTATAAATTTTGTGTTTTTTGAGAAAATATTTGAATGTTTGTATATTTTGGCATGTTATATTTTTCTTGTAATTTCTAGATACAATTTATGTACAAGAAAATGAAAATAAACTATATAAAATAATCAAGAGAAATGAAAGTATGTACAAGAGGGTAGGAACCATACTAACTGATGAGTCTCATGGGGAATCACTATCATTGTGACCTATGTCAAATATGGTAATCATGATCATGTGTGCTATGTGAGAGGGAAATTGTGATCCCATAATCTATTGTACTAAGTAATATGTATTTGTATCCACCTATGTAGTAGTGGTGGGAATTTGTGGCACTGACTATGTTATTCTATAAAATTTAGGGGTATTAAGAACCCATATGGTAAAAGAGGATATAGACTACATAATTTACCTATGTTTATAACCTTGATAACCTAATAATATTTATCTCAACATAAACTGAGTGGAATAATGTACTCTATAATCTATTACATATTTATGATGCAAGGGTCTCTTTAATAATGGTCTCCATGGGAGAGTATTCATACCTGTCAATATTGTAGGACTAGGCATTTAATATAGTGATGGCTCTACTTACCTCTATCATTTATTCATAGGAACTATTCATTGAGCTATAATTGATAATTATGTTATATCTCGTAACAATTTTAGAACTATAACTAGTGACTGTGTTGTAATTGCCTATGGGATAAGTAGAAGATACTCATATGGGAGACCCTCAACTTTGACCACCTAATTTACATATATGTATTTTAAGCATAAATTAATTATATATGGGATTTCACATAGATAATGTAACCATGGCCTACCGAATAACATATCAAATATGCCTACACTAGGTACTACTAGGAACCAAGTGGTTATATGTGTTGGTTCCACCTGTAATGGAAACATAATATCCCTTATGGAGATA
This sequence comes from Torreya grandis, assembly GCA_037957365.1. Classification (NCBI taxonomy): domain Eukaryota; kingdom Viridiplantae; phylum Streptophyta; class Pinopsida; order Cupressales; family Taxaceae; genus Torreya; species Torreya grandis. Next base: position 706,454 of record JARHVA010002361.1, on the reverse strand, counting down.
TAAACATGACCAAGGAAACCACTAATGAATGCATGTGTGTGTAATATATCTATCTCTAAGTAATCCAAATGATTAAAAAGTGTCATAGTTCACATGTTAATGATTGACTCATTCTCAACCATAACACTCTAAATAAGATGATGATCTATGTATGCTCATATAAAGAGTGCACGTAAATATGTATCATCATCAACAATATCTTTTTGTGATATTTTTATGAGTGGTCTATGTGGATATTTATTATGTTACGTGCCAAAAATGTTGTATAATGGGTGTGCCTCCTTTATAATACTATGATATGAGGCTGGTGATGGATGTGCTTGATACGTGTAGTAAACACTTGATGTACTCCCTACCTCATTTATTATGTGCTTTGGAAATATATCCAAGAATATATTTAATGCCTTATATTTTATTTATTATGATTTTGATGCCTTTATGGGTGTGTCTACATAAATAATATTATCCTTAATAAAATCTTGTATCTTGTGATTTAGGCTTATGCATTTGTTTGTTATATGGCCCAGTGCCCTGTGATACTCACATAATGCATTAGAATCATATTTATTTGGAAGAGGCCATGTTATATCAACCTATTTAATGGGAGGGAGAGATATGAAATTCCATTCCAAGATCTATTTTAAAACCCATGATGATGACTCTAGAAGGTTGGTGAAGATTTAGTGTTAAAGAGTGGATAAAACCAATCTAAGAGATGGATCATAATTTGTATTGACTATGGCCTTTTGATCACACTTGTTCTTAGTGGTCCTTACCTTCTATTCACCAAATGTTTTAATATTTTAGGGTTTATATATGTAAATCATACATCTAATTAAAGGGTTGATTAGTCTAAGTTTGTGAAATAATATGCAATAAATAATAATTAATTTATTATAGATTTTGACTAGATTTCACTTTCTAAATATAGTAATAAATATATGCAAATAAAGACTTATCTAGAAAACACTTGATAGAGAATATATAAGTGATAAAAAATGAGATACAAATAGGTATGAGTATCATTGATATGATACCTATTTTATATTCCCTTCTAGATAGTAACTCCACACTTGGATAAGAGTGTCATGTGGCTCTAGTATCTTGAAAATGGTGTGAGTGTCCTATGTGTAGGACTACTCCTAAGTTATGGGTGTACCTATGTATTATGGAATAATAAAACTATATTATTCCATTAAATTGAAATATGTTTTATATATCTTTATTTATACAAAGATATATGCTCTTAATAGTCCCAGTAAATCTAGGAGAGCATTATCAAGTAAAACAAACTAACTCCTAAATAAACATCTAAGTAAAAAAATAAAATTGAATACAAAGCTTAATAAAAATTAACTACCTATCTATGGTTACCTATTTTAGACACTAGAAATCTACACATGGTATTTTTAAATGTCACAATTCTCCTAGGCCACCTCAAGACCCCATTGGGCCCAACCATTGGATTTTTTAATGATAACCAACCCTCACCCTAATTAGTTTGACCTACTGACAAAACCTACCTTTTTAACCCAATTTGACATTGGCCCTTGAACATCAACAATCACCTCAACCATAAACAATCACCCTGACCACCAATGGTTAGGTTCCACCACCTAAACCACCTTAACTGACTCTTCACTTTGACTTTCTTTTCTACAATTAGAATGTCTAATTTACATGTGATCCTATGCATGATGAAGTTAAAATTAGACAACAAGTTGGAACCCTTGTTAACATCTTATTGTACCTCTCCTTCCTTGCCTATAAGAAAAGAAAAGTAAGAGGTGAAAAAGGATCCATCTAAAACTATCAAGAGATTTTGCATCTAGAGATTCTATTACAGGAATCCTTCTAGCAATGCAACAATCTAGCCATCATATTAGAGAAACAACTTGACACCACCCCTTGGTCAATAGCCAAGTACTAATACTCCATCAAAATCATGATATAATCCATTAATGAACCAACCATCTCAACCATTCATCCAACCACTGACAAGATAAATATCTATTTTAATCATTTAGTCACTTTTTTTGTATTTCACAATCAACCTAGCATAAACCAATCTCCTAGAATTACCTTCTATGATCCTATCAATCTAAATTTTTATCAACCCAGGCCCAACACATAGTAACCATTGATGGTCACCTTGACCATCGATGGTTTTTCCAACTACCAATAATTACCTCAACCACTAATAGTCACCTCAAACATCGATGATCACACCAACCATTGACGATTATTATGATAGAAAATATCAATCTATTTTCACCCACCTACCCTAAACCAAATCCAAATTTCTCTTCATTTGTCTATTCATAGACCATCAACCTGTTTTTTGAATCACACTTGACCTATTTAACATTAGTATTGACCTAATTATTTATATATTAGTCATTGTAGTCAATTTTTTATCAAACATTTCTTATTTTCAATGTTAGTACATTTTGATTATTGATGCAAGTACTTTATATTTTGTTTTCTAAACTTAATTATTTGAAACATGTGGATTGATAGCCCCTAAGAAGCTCTTTCTTCTGAGATCTAGCTAGAGCTAGGAAATCCACCCAACTATCTATCTAACCAATCATTTTCTTTAGTGTTATCTTATTTACAGGTCATCCTCCCAAGCCAAAGAGGATTTATTCACAATCATCTAATTCAATGTGTGCATAACCAAAAAAGTTTTTAAACCATACCCATATTTAGTTTCTCCTTCTTACTTTCTCAAAATATAAGTTTAAATTCACTAAAACATTCTAGCATGCTTTATGGGATCCTTAAATCTCTACTTGGGTTTCTTTTTTTACATCTATATGTTATTATCCCTATTTTTTGCTCATAAACAAAATCAAAGTTTCTTTTGGGCTTAAAATTAAATGCATACATTGGTTACTTGAAATTTTAGCTCACTTAGTTAAAATTAAAGCAAATTAATTCAATCATATCACCACTTGCATCACACACTAAACCAAACCACATACATCAACCAAACATCAAACAACTTGAGATAAGGCTCGATTGGGATTTCATCACCTAGCAGATCACCTTACCCTTTACTGATAATCCTACTTGGAGGTCATTACCAAGGGGAGAACCAACTCATCCTTTTAGTTGAGTATAAATTCTATAATTTAGTATATATTGGCTAAGCACCTGATACCCTTATCACTATGATGTGTGAAGTGATGGGATGGACCCCAATACCAAGCTACATATTGATTATCAATACAAATTCTTTTGGAGAGCCTAAACAACTTGAAACCATCTATAGATTTATTTTATAGTACCTATTCTATCAACCCAATTTTAGTCCCACAATTTCTTGAAAGCTTAAGGCATAAGCCAAAAGAGAGACTAAAAGTATCTTTAAGATTTAACATACCTTTTAGTGTGTTTGATTTCTTTGTTCATTTCTTATATTCTCTTTGTTTGAGTGGTGAGATTGTTTTTATATTCTCTCTCCCTTATTTTTTATGTTTCTAACTTGTCAACAAAAAAATAACCTAGTAGAAGAGAACCCATCACCAAACCAATCAACCTCTTATACCTCCTCATCTATGGAGTACATCTCTGAACCAAAAGATTTCCTCACCCTTTGGGAAGTCTTTATTTCCCTTGGGTAGTTCTTGAAGGAGATGTAGTCTTTACTACCTTCTTAAATAATAATCCTATGGCCCTTCAACATTATCTTAGCACCATGCCTCACCATAATCCTAATTTAGTTCCACCTATAGACCTAAATTATGGCATACCTTCCCACCTTATGGGAAACACTTCCATTTCCACAACCACCACCCAACCATTTACCATCGATGCATCTTCATCTACTAATAATCGCTTTGATACTACATTAGAAAACCAATTTTCCCAACTTAAATACACCCTTATACCTTCTACCCCTACCAAAAAATCATCTACCATAAGAGAAACCCAACCATTATCCACCTATACTTCCCTCACCATGGGAGTACCTACCACTAGCATTCCCAACCTTCTTTAGGATACCCCCAATATACTAACCACTACCCCAGTTCAAAATCTTATGGTGCCTATACCTTATACCTTACCACTAATTAGCACAAAGGTCACTATCTTTCCTTTGATTACCAACCCAACCATCTCTTCTACCTAATAGGTGCCAATTTCACCAAACCTAGGTTTCATCCCTAACCCACAAGGTTATGTACCTCTACCTACTACCCAACCACCTACATCCACCTACCCCTACATAACTTCCACCTAACCATTGGTGCCTACATACAAATATGTGGCATCTCTTTAACCCCCTACCAATTATTAATATGTCACCCAACCACCATAAAAATATGCAACTTAAAAAAATTTATGTGCACAAACCCAAGTATACCTAATAAAAATTCTCATGGAAAAAATGACCACCTTAGATTCATCCATCTCCATTGCTCATAACATCTTATCATATGATCAGATCTGTAATGTGCCCTATCACCCATCAATCCCTATCAAACCATATCCTCCTTAGTGGTAACTTCCCATGTTTTCTAAATTTCAACGTAAGAAGGATCCCCAATAACACCTTAGGTAATTTAGGCATGCATGTAATTTGATTTTGTATGATGATGTCCTCCTTCATACCTTCCCCATGACCCTATTTGGTCTAGCATTAGAATGACATAGTTCCATAACCAAACACTCTCATATTTCCTTCACTCAATTAGACCAAAATTTATTGATTCACTTTTTGATAAACATCTCCAAGAAAGGTTCCATCACTAACCTTTGTAGACATCAATTCCTAACACCATCTGTGTTGAAATTATCAATCTTACTTAAATTGCACTCAAATGCACATTTTAGGTCAAAATATATAAGATGCACTAAACGGTTCAAACTTATCATTTACAAGTGCCAATTTAGGTCAAAGTATCCCTAAATAGAGAAATGCAATTTATGGGTCAGCTAACTTTGATCAATTCATTTCGATTCAAAATGATGATTTAACCTTTTGTGCTCTAGTTCACTCTTTTCTCCTAAATTCATTGGTATATGCCATGTACCTTTGTTATTTTATGCTAGAAACATCCTATATGGGAATACAGTTTTGATGCATCTAATGTCACCTTCTAATTCTTCTCAAGTCAAATTACAACTTAGTAACATGACTTTTTGACCATTTTGATTAATTGAGGGCCAATTTTCAAATAATTGCACAAATTTTGAATAACTTTGTTTAAGGGTAATTAATCCAAATCAAGAACTTAAGTGGATTTTCAATAAGAGTTGTTAAATATTTATTTTTGAAAATTGATTCCTATTAATTTCATCATCAGGTGACATCATTTCTTGGGAAGACCACCTTAGTGCCACAAATATCAAGATTATGGGTCACCCATGCCTAGTTAATGCTTGCCTCTTTAATGCTTATGTATCTTGAGGATATTTATGAGTTTAATTCCAAATATTGGGATTATCCGTGGCCACCCATCTCAATCTTGAGATTTATGGTCATGGTTTATCCTAACCAATCTCAAAAATATATAAATAGAGAGTCCGTGGACATGAATTTTAAGCTTGAATATTGCAAAGATATAATGTTAAATTGTTTCCACAATATTTTGCATTTGATCATTGATTTTATTTACAAGCTTCATTGATAGGCTATCTTAGTGATTTGGAATCAAGATCCTAGGTTTTTTGTAGTTTTATTGAGACATTAGATGAGTTTATCACCTTTTTGACAAAGACAAGGATACTTGATCAAAGGAGAACATGATTTAGAGCCACATAGGTATGGTGAATTTATTTGGGAAGGTATTATGATGTTGTTTTCTTTCATTTTGTTTCTTTCTATCCTTTTTAATTCCCATAGGAATAGATAGGCTTAGTTAGTTAGTTCTTTATGCATTTTTCATTATTTATGGACTAATGTTTGACTAACTTGCTTCGTAATCCTCTCTACATCTTGGCATGCCTAGTGGGACCAAATGCATCCCACACATGAAGAAGATCATTTTATAGCTTTAAAAAATTCATTTGGATAATTAACACTCTTTCAAATTAATTTTATAACTTTGTTTTGTCATTTTTGTTTTCCATGGGTTTAACACAGTAATTGACGTTAGTTAGTAAAACTGACATCAGTTGGATAACCATCATCGTTCACATTAGTATAATCAATGTCTGTTAGATAACCATCATCGATTATCAAATGTAATAATTTTTCGTTATATAACTAACATTTGTCACTATGTTTTTCTTGAAACATAGACTTGAGAGCCCTTTTCTAAAGTTCATTATTTTAAACCCAAAAGATCTTCAAGGCTAAAGGACATGCTACAAATTTTGTTGCAGGACCAAGCTTGACATTTACAAAAACCATGTTTTAGATCACCTTTTTCATGCTTAAAAATTAATTATGAACCTTATTTTGGTGTTTAACAAAAAAATTTAGATGTTTATGGTGAATGTTTTCAAAGTTTGCAACTAATACCAAGGGGTCAAATGAACACCACCTCATTTTCCATTTGGGCTTAAAAATGAAGTTGGCTTTCTAAGTTTTTTGTAATTATTTAGTTATTTAATAGATTTTTTATGGAAAAAAGAGGGGTGTTTCATGTATGCTCTTCCATTTTTCACCTTTATGTAACCTTTGGAATTAAAAATGACATTCTTATTACAAAAAGCCTAGTCCAATGCTTAGAAAGAAAGTAATCTAAAAAACTCCCCAAAAACTCATCAAATTTTTGGTGATATTGAAAAAAACCCTAAATTCTTTCTATTTTGTTCTTTATTTATTTTTATGCAAACTTAGTTTATGAGGGGGATGTCATTACCTCCCATAAGTTATTCAGGGAAGCTTTGACCCAGGGTTTCATCTCCTAGCATCAACTTCATTTGGCTCCTAATTGGAGTTATACATGGGACTTATTTGCATTTAGACATCACACTACACTAAGCAAATAATAAGATGTAGTGGTTGTAAAAAGGAATAGACATTTTTACAACTAGCTAGTGCCATGATCACCCAATTTACATGCTTGTCTTCTACATCATTTGACATGAAAGTCATTATGTAATTGATTCCCCTAGAATGATCAAAAACTTGCTACTTAATAGACCCCACTTTTCCATACCTTGTTAGTTTAGACTTAAGATGTTTTTTTTTAAATTATTAGCTTACTTGGTGTTGATTTGTGTTTAAAACTATTTGTTAACTCATTGAACTTAACCAAAATACATTGTCCTCAATTTTTTTGAGCAAGGGAGGCATTACATTTTCCAATTGGAAAATTCATCTTTTCCTTGTTCAAATTGTTATCAAAAACTTTTTGTCATGTCATCTAATTTATCAAAATCATGCTACCCAATTGAGTCTATATCTTTCATCCAATTTTTTTAAATCCTTCATTTATAATTCACATTCAAAATTGAACCTTTCTATGTTCTAAGGGTTGGTGTGTCAAAGTGGGTTTCACCATTTTTACACTAAGATTGTTCTAACTTTGGTTTACTTTTCCATTTGGATTGAAGGTCATTTATTAAGTCTCAAAATCACATTATCATCTTGGTGGACTCAAGTCATCTTGCATATCACTCATGCTTTGAGTCTTATAACATATTTTATCCTACTAGAATCATGTGGCAATGTTGTGATGCCTATTTGGTCTTATTTTTATACTTAGTGATTCACATATGTTTTTAAATCTTGAGTTTCTTAGTCTATTTTGTCTTCTTCATAATTCAAACAGCTTTTCTCTAAGCTTCTAGGGTCAACTTGTCAAAGTTGAAACTAGTTTTTACAGTATGGGTGTATCACAAAGATCTAGGTTTTGGTGTACTAGTTTTCACCTTGGGTCTTTGAGTTACCTTACCCTCTTTTGATCTATAAAATTTCAAACTTACCAAAGGTTGAGTAAACTCATGAACCAAATCTTCTAAATTTATGTGGTTTCAAACCACCCTCCCTTATAGTCTCAATGGTACCTTGGTTATTTGTTTAAAAGAGAGCCAAAGCATACTTTGATTGGTTGCCAAGCATTGGTCCAAATTTAGTCAAACACAAATAATATCTCTTTTAGACATGACTCAAAGGTTCACTCATAGTGGGGCCTCTTATGGACTTAGTTATAAAGATGAGCAATTTTATGATGGTCAAGATAACCCCATTATTTTTGATGATATCTATAAAATAGTAGGATCTGAAGATGATGACAATGAATATCAACCCCAAGAAGATCAATATGAATCCCTTCTTATATTGATAGAATTAGGTGTTAGACTACCTTCTGAAATTCCTACAAAAAAATTGCATACCTTATTTAGAGAAGGAAAACAATGATGTCAAGAGCAAGATTTTGCATGAATAGACATACCTTCTTCCTCTAACAAAGGAAAAGAAATAAAAACAGAGTCAAAACCCATAAATCTAGATCTTATAGCTAAGATCAAGATAATAAGTCAATGATATGCCAATCAACTTGTCACAAACTTAATTGACTCCCTAGTTTCCACTTTAATTCAAAATGATGCTTTGAAATAACAAGGAAATGTGGTTGAAAGTATGAAACAAATATTAGATGAAGATATTACCCTAGTGGAATCAAGATAATCTAAATGAATAGTTAAAGTCACAAGAGACCTTACAAAGTGTTCCTTTTGACATAAAACATACATTATTCAATCATCAAGAACCTCTTATTACTTTACAAACTCAAAACCCCCAAACATTTAGTTCAAATTGAGGAAATCCCTCGAGACAATTTAGCTAGTTCTTTTTAACCAACAAAAAAATTGGTAAATAAAATGGGTTATAGAAATTTCCAAAATCAACAAAGTAAAAAACAACCAAATTTAGGGAATGTTATAAAATCCAAGAATCAATGGCCTATATTCTCAACTCAAGGAGAATATTAGAACCAAGTCATGAATCAAAAGGTATACACTCCCTATAGATCCACACAAAACTAGGGGCACATTCCACCCTAATATCAATAAAACTAAGGGCACATTTCACCCCAAAAACAACAAAACTAGGGGCACCTTCCACCCCAATACACAAAAAAACAAGGGCATATTCCACCACAATAGTAATGAAACCAGGGTCGCATTCCACCCCAACAACATCTTATTCAATCCACAAATGCACCAAACATGAAAGAATGGAATTATATGAAGGAATTTTTTCAAAGATTGGAGATGAATAATAGAGATAAAAAGTACAAATTTGATGAGATATGCCCATATCCATTTGATTTATCTATTCTCCAAAACCCCTTTCCACCTCATTTTGAGGCACCCAAATTTGACAAGTACAAAGGAAAAGGAGATCCATGTGAACACATATATGCATTCTTCATCTTATGTCAAGAGGTTACTTATAGTAAAAAATACTTACTATGACTATTTCCATGAATTTTAGTGGGACAAGCTCTTGATTTGATACGTAAACTACCCAAGGGATCAGTTGTAGATTGGAATGACTTATCAAAAAAGTTTGTTAACTATTTATCATATAACATAGAACATGAATTAACTATTGTTGAGTTATGCAAAGCCAAGTAGCATGATGGTCAGAGTTTCACCACATATCTACAAAGGTGGAGAGCATTGGTAGGCTACTTTCAACATAATTTGCTAGACAAACAGTTGATTGATATCTTTGCACAAAATTTGCATCCTAAAGTTACACATAATCTATGGTTAGCTTGTGTTAACTCATTTGACTAAATTATTGACAAAGGAGTGCACCCAAGGGAATTGAGAAGGATCTTATTTTTAAGGGACTTTTTAAGATTTTTGTACAAAGTCAAACATCTAATCAGACTAAGTCACCAATTTAAATAGTTATGTAAGATAAGCCTAAATGCTTTAGAAAAAATAAGAACATGGTTGGAAATAGGGTTGTTTGAAACAAGACATGTACAAATGGTACATGCTATAAAAAAATAAGAACATGGTTGGAAATAGGGTGGCTGAAACAAGACATGTACAAATGGTACATGCTATGCCTCTTATAAATGTATAATTAACTCCCCTAAATCCACTACCTACTTTGCAAAGACAATGTCCATGAATGACATTTCATAAAAATTTTAGAGTCATTAGCAAGTTAGGAAAATTGGTTGAAACAATGTTACAAAATTTCATTGCAACTAATTTAATTATATGGCCAGTATTAAGGCCAATTTCCTCAAGATCAATGAAAACTAGATTGGTATAAAGAGAATGAATGGTGTAACTTTCATCATGTTATTAGTCATGGTGCATATCATTGCATTTAATTATGACATATTATTGAGGACTTTATTGAAAGTGGTGAACTAGAAATTAAGTTGGCCACTAATCAGGACACAAGTCAAGATATGGGAATCTACAAAGACCCCTTTCCTCAACATGATCCACCACCACCAAGAAACAATCAAAATGGTCACAATCAAGGACAAAGGTAGAATCAAAACCAACAAGGTCATAATCATAATGAGCATAATTGAGATCATAATTTCCATACTAATAATGTGGCTTATAAAAATGTACCTTACGACTATAATAATACTATGGGATGAATTTTTAACCCATATTTCCACTATTACTATAAAACTATGTGGACAATCTCATGTTCCTCACAACATGGGACCCATCATTATAGGGTCATCACACTCTCCCCTTATTAATATCATGTTGGGTTCACATCACCATGTTGATACTCTATTTGTATGGGTTACTAATAATGGACAATAACACCTTTCTTCTAATTATAAAGGTTCCTCATTGACCCAAAATTGTAGCAACATAGTTAGTCACCTGTGAGTCACCATCTAAGGCCCTTTGTCTTCCTCTTCTAATTATAATAACTCCTTGCCACCTTTAGGTTATGAAGTCCCAACTAGATGCCTACGAGTTACCATCTCAAGCCCTTCATCCACTTCTTTCATAAAACCCATTAATAACATTGTGCCAATGGTTCCAAAGCTGAATAATATCCCAACAAAGATTAAAATAGTTCAATCCACAATTCAAAGGCCTTATATTCTAATAGATCAATTAGATAAAACCCGTGCACAAATTTCAATATTAGAAATCTTGCAGACATATGATGTCCATGGAACCATCTTCAATAAAAAATTTCAAGAGTCTATTGTGCCTAATGATATAAACCTTGATTAGTTCTAGAACCTAGTTGGACACTTGTCTTCATTTCAACAAATCACATTTGATCAAGAAAACATGTCCAACCTTGGCCTAAACCACAATAACCCACTATACATTGAGATAATCATTATAGATCACAAGATCAAGTAGGCTATTATAGATAATAGTTTAGCGATGAACATCATATCTCTTAAATTGGTATGATGATTGGGCTACATGGTTAAAGACATTTAGCTAGAAACTATTACAATCAAGGCTTACAACAATATCGAAAGGGAGTCATTTGGTATAATTTGGTTGTCAGTCATGGTTGGGTCTATTTTCATCACACATTATTCCATATTATGGATATTGATCTTCCTTATGACATACTTCTTTGTCATCCTTGGATCCATGAAGTATAGGTAGTTCCATCTACTCTTCACTAATGCCTTAAGTTTCCCCATGATGGGATTGAGGTTACTATTCCTATTGATCAGTAGCCATATCAATACTACAAACATATGGAAACAAATTTTCATAATTATAACCATTACCTAGGTTCTAAATTCATTACAAAGAATAATAAATCCATCATTCCTCATCCATCTCCATCTAATTATATAGACCCTAGTGATCTAGCCTCCACTTTGGTCGATCCATTTCTTATAGCTCTAGCCAAGTAGGTTATTATTAAAGACATAGGCATTTCCATGTACCATCTGAAGGATGTATATAGTACAAAATTACCAAAATCCCATAAAATATTTGGTAAGACTAAAACTTCCTATAATCCTAACAAACTTGATTATATTTGGAAACCAAAGAAGAAACAACCAAAACCTCCTATGGTTTTTGTACCTATAATTGTACCAAAGAAAGATCAAGAGTATTTTATCGAGGGAGATTGGTTATGTTCTGAAGGCTTTACTGATTGTTTTTAGAATTCAAAGTGTCATATCCCTAACAAGATAATGGATCATCTTGAATATATAAGGAAAGGCCTTGGCTCATAGGTGTAACAAATTTTAGAACCCTTATCAGCTAAAGCTATCAATTGCAATCATGGTGTCAGATTTAAACCACTAGAGGATGACCTCATGACATTTGATAGTGACTCTTTCGAAGTAACTAGTAACAAGAATCCTACTAGTGACATAACATCCCATTATATCCTTTTTGATGATCTTGTTCACTTATATTTATTTGATTCAAATGTTGTATTGACCATAATGCCTATTAGAGATTCCCATCATGAAGCAAAAAACCATCCTAGTGGTTCTTCTCTTCCTAAAGTAGGACATTATATATTTACCATTGGCACTTCCAATCCTAAAGAAAACTCTCATTATAACCTATGCCTTTGCCATCCTGAACTCATAGATTGGGATTAGAAAAATTTGATCATATGCCTTAATGAGTTCTAAAATGAAGAATCAATTGCAGAATACATGGGCCTATGAGATGCATTCCCCACTGGTGATCATAAACGGGGTTTTGATTTTTCACTGGATTCTTCTACCTAATATGGAGAGAAGGAAAACTTTCTTGGTCATAATAAATAATAAACATCAATATTCTTAGGTGAAAACCTCATTGATGCACTTGTCGATCAAGGAAAAAGTAAAGAAAACGACAAGCCTTTGAGTGAAAACTTGTTTCAAGTGCTCCTAAGAGGGAAAGTTTGCTTATCCCCTCATGATGTAGAAATCCCATCTAGCCCAAGTTTCATAACTAATACAAGCATCTCTTCAATATATATATATATATATATATATATATATATATATATATATATATATATATATATATATATATATATATATTTAAGCATCTTTCTCTTGAGTTTCCAAAGGTTTTTATGAGTTGGCCTTCACTTGAGAAGGCATATTTTGATTCTTCATATTATCCAAATCTTTGGTAAGAACAACAAGGAGATATAATAGAGGAAAATGATCATGACCATACATTTCCTACAATTATAGAAAGTGGATTCACACTCCTTATGGAGAGCATAATATAAGTGAATTTTAGAACCCATGAGGATCCCAAATTTTTTTATCTTAGAGCTTCCCTTACAGAAGCAGAACATCAACATATTATATCTATTCTTAAGGATTGTATAGACATCTTTGCATGGGAATACTCTGACATGCTAGGCTTAGACCCAAATTTAGTTGTGCATCATCTTTTTGTTCACCCTGGTGCTAAACCAATCAAGAAAAAATTAAGAAATATGTATCCACACAATGCCCTTTTGGTTAAGGCCAAGTTGTAAAAGTTGTTAGGAGCCAATTTTATCAGACCCATGGACTACTTTGAATGGGTTTCTAACATAGTACCAGTGAGTAAAAAGACCCCAAACATATGTATTTGTACTGAATTTCATGATATCAACAAAGCATGCCCCAAAGATGATTTTCCTCTACCTAAAATTGACATGATCATTGAATCAACTATTGGATATGAGATTTTATCCTTAATGGATGGATTTTCTAGTTATAATCAGATCAAGATAGCCCCTAAATATCAACATAAGACCATGTTCACTACTCTGTGGGGAACATTCTATTACCAAGTCATGCCATTTGGTTTAAAGAATGATACATCCACATATCACCATGCAATGACTATCATTTTATATGACATGATGCATCACATTGTTAAGGACTATGTTGATGATATACTAGCAAAATAAAGAACAAGAGCTGGACATTCTACGAAGAATATTTGAGAGGCTTTGTGCATTTAAAGTCTACTTGAATCCTAAGAAATGTATCTTTGGAGTCACATAAAGAAAATTTCTAGGGTTCATTGTATCACAATGAGAGATCAAATTCAACCCTACAAAGGTCAAGACTATTATGGAAATGCCTCCACCAAACAATATTAAACAATTGTGAGGTCTAAAAGGAAAGATCTAGTCTATGTGTAGGTTCATTTATCAATTAGTAGATAAGTGCCACACATTTACCCATATCTTAAAGAAAGGGGTAATATTTTAGTGGGATAAAGATTGTCAGATAGCATTTGAAAATCTTAAAACATACTTGGCCAATCCACCATTCTTATGACCTCCAACACAAGGAAATCCACTGCTTATTTATATATCAGCCGTGAAACATACACTAGGGGAACTTTTGGCTCAACATGATGATCATGGTAAGGAACACGTTGTTTATTATTTAAGCCACACATTGGCAGGCTATGAACATAAATATATGCCTATTGAGAAGGCATATTTAGCTATGGTGTTTTCCACTCAAAAATTGTGACATTATATGCTAAATAAAAAACTATTGTTAACACCAAGGTACATCCTCTGAAGTTCCTCTTATCTAAAGTGGCTCTTAAAGGATGCATGAATATATAGATTATGATCCTAAATGAGTTTGATATTGAATATCATAATAAAAAATCAATAAAAGGATAAGCTCTTGCTAACTAACTTGTAGAATCGCCATTATGGCCACTCAACCTCTCAACTTTGACCTTCTAGATGATTCTATCATGATGATAGAACATGCATCATAAGAACCTAAATATTATATGCTCTATTTTGATGGATCCTTCACATCCCAAGGGTCTAAATATGGCATATTGTTGATCGCACCATATGGGGATTTGATCCCTAAAGCATTCAATATATATTTTTATTTTAAAAATAATATGGCCAAATATGAGGCATTGGTTATAGGGATATGTCTTGCTATAAAATGGGATATACAAAGCTTAAAGGTCTATGGAGATTTATAGCTAATCACAAATTAGGCAACTGACTAGTATTAAATAAGGGATGATAATCTTGTTCCTTACAATAAAATTATTCATAACCTAAAAACACATTTTAAATCTCTATAGTTTAAGTGAGTTTTATGAGTCAATAACAGATCTACTGATACCATGGAAATAATTGGTTCCATGATTCAAATGCATGATAGTGCTAAAGAGTATTAGTTCCTAATTGAAAATATTCTTCAATCGACACATATTTTATTAGATTCAGAGAGGATATGCACCATTAATGATCCTAATCCCTCACCTAAGTCACCATGGTACCAATATTTTTATAACTATTTCTTTAGTCATGTATTCCTCAACAAACTTTCCAACAACCAACAAAAATTATTCCTTCATCGCTTAATACATTATATCCTCCTTGGAAACACACTTTATCATAAAGGCTATGATGGAATGATTATTCATTTTTTATCTTTGGGATAATCTAAGATGGCACTAAAGGAGGTTAATGAAGGAATGTGTGGAGCCCATACCAATGGTGTATTCTTGGCAAAGAAACTCCTCAGAATAGGCTATTATTGGCCCAAAATAGAGATAGATGCTCATAATTATGTATAGAAGTGTGTTCCTTGTCAACATCATGGAAAATTGATACATGCACCTTCCTTATCATTGCAACTAATAATAACGCCATGGCCATTCTCAACATGGGGTCTCGATCTCATTGGGAAAATTAAATTGACATCTTCAAATGGCTACAAGCACATTTTAACTATAAATGAGTACTTTACCAAGTGGATTGAGGCCATTCCTATTACTTATGTTATCAAGAAATAAATAGCTAAAGTCATTCATTACCATATCATCTGTTGATATGGTATCCCAACCTGTATTGTATTTGATAATGGTAGATCCTTTGTGAACTAAGATGTGAAATTTCTTTGTAAAAAATTCAAGATCAAGCACAAGAAATCCACTACATATAACCTGTAAGGCAATGGACAAGCTAAGGCATCAACTAAAACCATTCTAGCCATCTTAAAGAAGATTGTTAATGATGTTAACCATAACTGGCACTTGCAACTCTTTCCTACCCTTTGGGCTTATAGAACCAATCATCATACCCTAGGTAGATCTACTCCATAATCCCTTATTTTTAGCATGGAAGCTATCATCTTGGTCAAGATTGAGATCCCATCATTAAGAATATCATTGGAGCACATTGAAGATAATAAAGACTATAGAGCCTCAGACATCATGAACTAGAGCTTCTTTATGGTAAGCATTTGGATGCCCTAGAAAACTTGTAGGCCTATCATAATAGAATGTAGAGAAGATAAAACAAATGCATTCTCCCTTGAGAATTTGAGATTGGTGACTTAGTTTTGAAATAGAAATAGAAGAATATGAATTTTAGACCTAAAATGAAAGATAAGTATTAGCCTAATTGGTTAAGACCATATATTGTCACTACAAAATATGGATTAAGAGCATATCGATTGGCTAAACCTAATGGTGAAGAACTTTTAGAGCCCATGAACATCATACACCTTATGAGGTTCTATGCATGAATAACTTTAAACCATTTTCTACAAACCCTTGACATGGGGGTAACTTGTCCTATCATAATTTTATCCCACCCTTTTATCTTATCTAGAATGCATTTTATACTACCTTGATCCACTTTTCATGATTCTCAATAGTAAAGGTTTTGAATCCTTGACACTCTGAACAAATTATTCATCCCATTTTGGATTTCTCTCTTTAAGAAGAATATTCTTTATTATGTCTAAGGCATGTTATAATCTTGAATACTTTTTATCCCTTGAATAATTTGATATTGATTATGTCTCATGAACATCCTCAATAATAGTTCAGCTAGGATAGTATTGTGTAGCTTTAGACAAGTGAATAAAAATATATTCTTAGTTCTAGACTATAGCTTCATTGTTATATATAGGTGAATGCAGATAATTCTCTTATACTTAAGGTTTCACATTACTCTATATCACATTTGCTTGTCTTTATTATTTTTTTAAGACCCTCACTCTCACCGATTTGTGAGCATGCATCATTGTAGTTAGCTTAGTTGTCTTCTTGGAACCTCTACTCTTAGGACATGAATTTCCTTGACTAGATGGTCCCACCTTATCCATATTTGATCCAAAAAACACAAAAAACATTAGAAATACTTTGAAAATACCAAAAACATTAGAGCATGATCCACAAAATAATAAAAACATTCTCTCATGCTTCTATACATTTGTACATTCCTGTTGTACCATTGTACACTCTTGACATTTTTCAAGCATAGAAACACTAGTTTGTTTCATCTTGTCCCATGCACTTGCCATTTTTTAAGGTTATTCTTTCTCACCTCATCAGTTTCTTGTTTGCCAAACCATTCTCATTTTTTTTATCATATCTTCCATTTCTTATATAACACTAATCAAACTAGTCTAATCATCATTTTTATTCTATCTTATTTCTTGGGAGAACTACATTTGGCCTAAAGTTCATGTTGGAACATGCATCCATGGAACTATGTAGGTAACATCCACTTGTCTTATACATCTGGAGTTAGCTCATCCTACCCCTTCATTTTATTCTCTTCCCCCATTTATTCTAAGATTGTTCCTCTTTAATTAGGAAAAAATTGTCATGCCATTGTTCTTTGTTATGATGTGGTGGAAAGTAATGCCTCTACCACACATGCATGAACATTTGTCTTTAAACTACACTAACTTGTTTTTTGTTTGTGTCTTTATTTAAGTTTTCTTGGTGTGTTTTTTGTATTTTCTTGGTGTTTTGTTGTACTTTCACACCTCTCCTTTTATTTCTTATCCTTTTCTCTTTTTATTACTTCTTGTCTCATCTTGGTCTTGTGTTTCCTTGATTGTTTTTTCCTTATCTCTTTTATGTGTCAGAACATCTTGATGATTCACATAGATATGAGTTGTTTATATCTTGATCCTATGTTATTATGTTATTCTTGGACAATTTTGTTAATTTTATTATTGTTGATGTCTTGTTTTTCTATTTGATTTTTCTTTTTCTCTTTAGTGTTCAAGAATGCCTTGATGGTCCACA
Organism: Torreya grandis; assembly: GCA_037957365.1. NCBI lineage: Eukaryota > Viridiplantae > Streptophyta > Pinopsida > Cupressales > Taxaceae > Torreya > Torreya grandis. Next base: position 688,511 of record JARHVA010002361.1, on the reverse strand, counting down.
TGGATCTTGATTATTCATATCTTGGTCTCATGTTGTTAAGACATTCTTATTTTTTGTTTTTAAACATTTTGTTCCTACTTCAGATCATATCTTTATTTCAATCTAGGTTCATTTATGTTTATCTTTTTCTTTGTCTTTGCTTTTTTTTGTTTAAATGTAAATCGTTATAACTCTAGTTTTGGTCATTGTTTTAACATTATCCTTAGTTATAGATATTCACATTTGAACTAGCTCAATGCAATTGTAATATTATGTCATTCTAATTTATTTATACTTATGATGCCTAATTTATTTTGCTATAGCAAGCACTTTGTGCTCAAGTCTCAAAGTCTTAACATCAACATCAACTCTGATGAATGATTCTCAAGAACACTTTGCAAAACCTAGGCTCATGATGTGGAATTAGGCTTCTATGTAACATAAATTTTAGGCTTCTTTTCTTATGATTAGATATGTATATATTTGCATACATTGTGATTCTAATAAATTCTTGGTCATTTTTCATCATTCCTCATTCCATTCTCTCCCAAATTTGGGTGAACTACTTTATCCTGAAGTTTATGTTGGAACATGAGTCCATGAAACTATGAAGGCAATGCTAAATTTCTATTGAGGCCAGCTTGGCTATCTTCATTTTTATTTTCATCTCTCTCATCACTTTGTGCATTCTAAAATGCTTAGTTTTATATGGATTTCTAAGACATTACACCATCACTTGTACATTTATGCTTTCTCACTTTAACCTATCTTTTTGGTTATATCCTTGAGATATTTTTGGCTTGACAATTACCCATGCTAGGGCCCAACATCTAAACAACATTCAAATCAAACTATCTCTATAGGGGAAAAATCATTCTTTATTATTTATCAATGATCAAGATTCACCCTACTGGGGCACATCTATTTTATCATGATCACATTTTCTCTACTAAAGTACTTCTTATTGTCTTCTCTACAGAGACCCTATTCTAGTCATGCTTCCCTTTCTAAAGTAGAACACTCTCTATTTCCCTCTAATTCCAATCTCTCCAAACTAATTCCTATGATGTAAATATTTTAGTATGCAACTTGTCTCAGTATTGATCAATGTCATAACCATGCAGCTTATACTCTAGCATTAGGCACATTTATATTGTGTCCCTTACATTTATGGATTGCATCTTTCCCATTCCCCCCATCTCTAGGGCATATTATACCTCTCATTATATTTTTATCATTGATGGTAATCACATGTACAAGCATAAACTCATTTGGATGTGATCTATTCCATGGATTAACTTCTCACTTTCTCTCTCTTTTTGAGAGTCCATCCTTTTCTTCCATCATAGTATGTCCTCTCAAGGGGGCATCATGGGTTTGTTACAATTTATTATTGACAACTCATTTCTTTGAAAATATGTTTCTTCACTTGAATGTCTTGCTATGCCTTCTCAAACAGGGGCAAAATATAGACATCTAATTCTTAACACCATTTGTGTTGAAATTGTCTATCTTACTCAAATTGCACTCAAATGCACATTTTAGGTCAAAATCCATAAAACACATAAAATGGTTTGAAATTGTCATTTAAAAGAGCCAATTTAGGTCAAAGTATCCCTAAATGGATTAATTCAATTTATGGGTCAACTAACTTTGATCAATTCATTTCGAGTTAAAATGATGATTTCACCTTTTATGCTTTGGATCACTCTTTTATCTTTAATTCATTTATACATGCCACATAACTTTGTTATTTTGTGTTGGAAACATCCTAAATGGGAATACAATTCTATTTCATCTAACATCACCTTATAATTCTCTTGAGTCAAATTATAACTTAGTAATATGACTTTTTGACCATTTTGATTAATTGAGGGACAATTTTCAAATAATTGCACAAATGTTGATTAACCTTGTTTAAGGATAATTAATCCAAATAAATAACTTAAGTGGATTTTCACCGAGAGTTGTCGAATATTTCTTTTGAAAATTGATTCCTATTAGCTACATCATCACATGGCATCATTTCTTGGGAAGACATCCCTAGGCCATAAATGCCATAGATATCAAGATTATGGGTAACCCATGCCTATTTAATGCTTTCCATGCCTCTTTAATGCTTATTTATCTTGAGGATATTTATGATTTTAATTCCAAATATTAGGATTATCCATGGCCACACATCTCTATCTTGAGATGGATGGTCATGGTTGATCCTAACCAATCTCAAAAATCTATAAATAGAGAGGCCATGGACATGAATTTTAATCTTGAATATTAAAAAGTTATAATGTTAAATTGTTTCCATAATCCTTTACATTTGATCATTTAGTTTGTTTTTAGGTTTCATTGATAGGCTAGTTTAGTGATTTGGAATCATTAGCCTAGGTTTTATGGAGTGTTATTAAGACATTAGAGGATTTAACACCTTTTTTTGACAAAGACAAAGATTCTTGATCAAGGGAGAACATGCTATTGAGCTACATAGGTATGGTGAATCCATTTGCAAAGGTAAAATGATGTTTCTTTTTTTCATTTTGTTTCTTGCTATCCTTTATAATTCCCATAGGAATAGATAGGCTGAGTTATTTCTTTATGCACTTTTCATTATTTATGGACTAATGTTTGACTAACTTGCTTTGTAATCCTCTCTACAACCTTTACTCTATTTGGTAATTTTATGATGAATCCATTATTTATTTTGTATCCCATTAAAGGAGCATTATCAATCAATTGTCCTTATCTTTACCCCAACCTAAAATAATAGAGCCTTTTTTTTAGGCATGTACCATGCACATCTCTTCTACATTGCATGTCTAGAGCTTCAAAACATTTGACAAATCTTTTACCATGGTGCATAAGCTAGAAAATAGAACCATTAATGAAGGAAATCTAAATTTAAAAAATAAAAACTCTACCTATAAAACTAGTGAGGCCTCTTCCTGTAAACCAAGTAACCAAACCAACACTAAGACCAAAATCAAGGGAACTATGAATGTAATTGTCCTTAAGACTGATCCTCCACCATTTATCAAACAACCAAAATCCTTTAACTCTTAAAAAAACATGAGGAACCAAAACCAAAATAATCAAAATTAATTTAATCCACTTGGGAAACCTTATGCTTAAATCTTAGAGAAGTTGTGAAAAGCTAATATCATATAGCTTCCTCCTATTAAACCTCATCAATAATTTGATTCTTCTCATCTTACGCCTAGCTATTACAATGAGAATGAATTATGTGCTTTCCATCAAGTAGTGGGTGATGACATTAGTATGTGTAATACCTTCAAAAGTGTTGTCTAAACCCACATTGATAAGGGGGAGCTTGTGTTAGATAACCCCAATGTACCTCTAAACCAAGCACTTGACATTTTTATATAACCTTTCCCCAATCATGAACCTACCAAAAATAAGAACAATAAATATGTGTATTCTCATGATGCCCATACCATAAATATGGTTCTTGACATGCTTATTATTGAATAACCTTCCACCCAATCTACCTTTTCTTCACCCATGGGTTTAACTTTTGAGTCCACTATCTAGAGATCGAGACCGATCTACAAGCCATTTTCTAGATTAGTTCAGAGGTTGGAATTCATCTCTAAACATGACATGGATTGATCCACCTTTTGGAAAAAATTGGGGCTCCCTTATATTACCAAAAAGGAACCTCCAATGACCTCATTAATGAACCAACCCGCCATTTCTATTGTCCAACCACTTACCTTATCAACCAAATCAATAAAAACCTCTACCAACCTAACCATTTCTCAACCATCTAAAGTAACCAAAGCCCAAATTACCTAACAATCCTCTACCACCTCAACCAAACCAAACAAAAACCTTGGAATCTTTAGTACATATAACCTTAATCACCCATCCTTGAAAATAAAATTCACCTCACTAGACTCATCAAACAAACACTAATCTAAATCAACCAAGGAGGCAAAACCATCAAAATGATAGAAGTCCAAACTTATACTTCCCTCAACCTTACCCTCTATTTTGGGGCCTCATCCCTCTACTTTTATTGGGAAGTTGACCATCTCAACCAAAATCCAATTACCATTACACAATTTTTTGACACACCTATTTTCATTGAACCTTCAATATCTAGACTACCTACCCTGAACATCCTACCTCTGATATATCAAATTTCACCTTACCAAAACTAAAACCATTAAATAATAACACCACCTTACCCAAACCTATTATCACCAATCCTACTTCCAAAAAGACTTCCATCCCATCAACCAAGGCCAAAACCTATAAACCCCCTCCACCTTTATCTAAATCTTACTTGACTATTTTCCAAAGGTTATTGCAAGATTATTTCTTAACCTTACCCCCTATCAATGCATTTAACCCTATCGATCTAAAACTAGTCTAGTATAATTACTACTAAGTGTGCTCCTATCATAGAACACTAGGGCATAATGTGGAGAACTACAAAGATCTCTAAACCATAATCCATCAAATTTATGATGAGGATGATCTATTAATAGATGAACCTCTAATGATCCCACTACTAATCTAATAAATAATAACCACTACATAATTCCTACCTACTCACCCATTCTCACCTTAGAGTGATGAGGAACCAAACCATTCTCCTACCCTAACTCTTCCCTCTACTCATACTATCCATGTGGTCACCCAATCACATGCTTAACAAAAAGATAAGGGGAAGGACAAAGTGTCCATCATATGGACATACCCATATTCCACCTCCCAACCAAGTCAAAATCAAGCACTTTCACCTTTAACCAAACCCAAGCTTTCTATCTTGGGTACCTCCCAATCTAACCCTTTTGAATAAATTATGAGAGTGGTTCTTCAAACAACTTCACCAAACCCTAATGAAGATGAGCTTATATGAGTTAGTTTCTACTTAACCCTATCATCTCCAAGAAATGATTGAGGCATTGCAATCAATAATGGTTTAATCTGAAGAACCTCAACCTCTAGTAGCCTTTGTTGGTGCTCTCTAAATTTCCAACCTTATCACCTTTGAGGATTTATAAATACCTTTTATCCATCCTGATGACCCATATACCCTCTTTTCATCACTACCTAAATCAACTAAACCCACATCAAAGTGGTTATGATTGATGGGGGGACTATCATTAATATCATCTTATCCCATGCCTATGATCAACTCAAAATACTAGACAACATCATGTCTAAAACCTCAGTTATCCTCAGATCCTTCAATGATACCATGGTTGTTACTCTAGAAACTATTGTCCTTCATATCCATTTAGGACTTCACATGCTCCTGTAGCTCTTCTATGTAGTAAAATGTGTATTCTAGTATAATGTTTTGTTGGGATGACCTTAGATCCACTCCATGGGTTTTTTACCCTCCATCCTTCATCATTGTATAAAATTCAAGAACAAAGGTTAGGTTATCACTATACAAGATGGCTCAATCCCTTTTTCATCATGCAACATGACTTATTAACCCAATGATATCCTACTACCTCCATATAGGACACCCTTGTTGACTAAAGATAGATCCTCAACCATGAAGGATGAATCCATATCCTCTTTCACCAATAAGTCATATCCTAGCTCATCCATCCCTTTAGACCCACCCCCCGCCACATTTCACTTAGAATCAACATTCTAATGTCTTTCACTGGGGGAATATCACATCTTCACCCTTGATGTTTTCCCTACTCCTTAAGAGTATGGGAAACTTGACCACCAACCTAAACATGACCCTAATATCAGATCCATTTTTCCATTTGGAACTTCAAGCTTTAAAAACCATTTAATAAATGGGGGAGTTGAAAAATCATTGATGCCTTGGCCACCTCCTTTTCACCTTGACTATTTACCTCTAGCTTTTCCTATCTAGACAATCTAGACTTTGCCAAGATATACCTCCATAAGTGTGCTTGGAAGGGATTTGGTCTTAGAAAATATGAGTATGACCCACATGATTTGATTTCAATCAAGACTAGAAAGCCTCATGAGAAACATGGTCTTGGTTCCATTATACCTAGCAAGAGGAAAACCAAACCACCCACTACCACCATTGTTGAGTAAGACATCCCTTCTTCAATAACCTCTTCTCTACTAGGGTGTGAGGATGATGACATCATCACACCTAACATTTTTTTCATAAACATGATCATCCTTGGACCCATAACTTATCAAAAATAAGGGGAAACCATAACCATCCCTTTGACCCATCTTGAGATGATATAAAATGACTCTCCTACCATTAACATCATTTAGTGCCAGGAAGATGACGCCATTTTCACCTATCTTGGTACACCAAATTATTCCATCCACAAATCATTTTCTCTTGAGACTTTGACCATGTTGAAATAATCCACCATGGATATCAACTTAGTAACTTTGAATAACCCTTACATTGTAAAACTTGGTCAATCCCTAAATTTTGAATAATTTTAGGACTTCCCCTCCTTCCTGCAAGATCACATGATAGCCTTCACTTGGTCATATATTGGCATGCCTAGAATTTACCCCATCATTACCACCCATAACATAGTCACCAACCATGATTCCAATCTTGTTAACTATAAACTTCAACAAATACACCCTCACATAGCCCTTCTCATCAAATAAAAGCTTCAATATCTCATATCTATCAATTTCATTCAACAGATTGACTATCCCAAATGGGTCTAAGATGTTGTGCCTATCACCAAAACCATAGGGGGAACACACATTGTGTGGAATTTTATAACCTAAACCTTGGTTGCCCTAGAGATTACTTTCCTCTACCAAGTAGTGATGAATTAGTTGATCTTATAGCTAACTAGGAGATGTTATCTCTCATGGATAGATTTTTGGGTTAAAATTAGATCCTAATTTCCCTCAAAGATCAACATAAAACTACCTTTATCACCCCATGAGGTACCTTATACTATAGAGTCATGCCTTTTAGACTAAAAAACATTGGTGCAACCTACCAACATGCCATGACTTATATATTTCATGACCTTATCCACAATATTGTCAAAGACTATGTGGATGACCTCTTTGGGAAATCCAACTATCAGAAGCTTCATTTAGCCATCCTCAAGATCATCTTTGAGAACCTCATCTCTCCTTCGCTTTATCATTTCCCTTTAGGGAATTGAATTTGATCCTACCAAAATAAAATCCATCCTTAATATGCTTCCTCTATCAACCTCAATGGAATATAAAACTACTAGGGTAAGCTCTAATCCATTTGTCACTTTATTTCTCAGCTCTTAAACTAATGCCAACCCTTCCATCACCTTTTGAAGAAGGTCATATATTTTAAGTGGAATGATGATTGTCAAAAAGCCTTTGAATCACTCAAAGAGTACCTTTTGTCTCCACATGTCCTCACCCATTTCAAGTATGATAAAAGGTTATACCTTTATATCTCTACCACCAACCACTCCTTAGGGGAAATTCTTTCTCATCAAGATGAACAACACAAATAACAAACCATTTAATACATTAGCCACATGCTTGTAGTGTACGAGACTCAGTACACCCATACTGAGAAACTTTACTTAAATTTAGACTTTGTGGCCATCAAAATTTTCCACTACTTTCTTAACCACAAATACTATGTCATAACCAATACCAACCCACTCAAGTATATGTACTCCAAGCCATACCAAAACCAATGTATGGCCAAGTGGCTCAAATTTTTAATATATTTTTACCTTGAGTTCCTTAAGGAAAATTTAACTAAAGGGAAATTCATTGTCAAAAAATTGACTAAATCACCATTAAAATACAATTGACCTCCTCCTCTTGAGTTCCCCATGAGTCCATCATGACCCTCTCTCAGGCATACTTCACCTATCAAGTGACCATGTTCTTTGACAGATCAAAATTTCAATGTGGTGGGGGAGTTGGCATCATCCTTATTCCCTTTTATGGTGAACCTCTTGATTTATCTTTCAAACTTGAATTTAAATGTACCAAAAATATAGCTTTGTATGAATCCCTAGTCATAGGCCTTTAAACTGATTTAGCCTTAGGAGTCAAAATGATCAACATATTTAGTGACTCCCAACTTATGGTCAATTAAATCAACATCTCTTACTAGTGTAATAATGATTTTTTTCAATAGTATAAATAACTTGTTGATGAACTCTTGATATCATTTGAACATTACCACATTGAGTTAACCCATGATCTAACAAGTTTTCCAACACCATGGCTTCTCTTTCCTCTTAGATCCTATATACACCAACTGAATCTAAGTTATCTATCATTATCCATAGACTTACCCAACCTTCCTATGTCAAAATAGATTCTCCCACCATCTTCAATGTGGAAGAGACCCATCTTGACCTTTGGTATCAATAGACCTTTGACTATCTCAACCTTACCATCATTCCTTTTGGTTTTTCTAGGAATACTCAAAGAGATTTCATCCAAAATACCTCATGTTATACCATTATGGGGGGAATTATTTATAAATTCAGCTTTGATGGTCTCCTCTTCTATTGCTTATGTAGTCATGAAGCCTCTCATGCTATCAAGGAAATACATGATGGGATCTATGGGGGACACTTTAGTGGACTCACCATGGTTAAATTCATCCTTTACCGTGGTTGTTATTAGCTTACTCTCAACCAAGATTGTTATGACTATGTGAAAAAGTGTGTTAAATTTCAATAACATACCAATTTACATTAGGTACATAGCCATAATCTTCATGTATCCACTAATTTTGTGCCCTTATCATAATGGGGTCTAGACCACATTGGTGAAATTAACCCCCATTATTTATAGTGACACCATTATATCATCATCATGATTGAGTATTTTTCCAAATGGGTAGATTCTATTCCTTTGGCCTTGACTAAAGTGGAAAATATTATTGACTTTATCAACCATCACATCATCTACCATTTTGGTGTTCCTCACAAAATCATCACCAAAAATAGAAAACATTTTATAAAAAAATAAATCCAAGGTCTTTGAGACATGTTTGGCATTAGGCTAAGTTTATCATCACTCTATCACCCTCAAGTGACTGGATAGGTTGAGGCCTCTAACAAAACACTCAACAACATGCTTGCTAAAATGGTCAATGCATCTAGTTAGGATTGGTATTTGCACATCCCTTTAACCTTATGGGAATACTAAACTAGCATTCAAAACCTTATGGGTGCTACACATTTTTATCTTATGTTTGGAGCAGAGGCTATCTTACCTCTATAAGTCCAAATCCCATCTCTCTACATATCTTTGTAGGATCTCATTTCTAAAGATGATTATCATCAACACCATTTAGCCTAGCTTGAGATACTTAATGAGTTTCACTTAGATTCCCTTACCCATCTTCATTTCTATCAAGATAACATCAAATGTGCCTATAAAAACACCTTAGAGTGCAAGATTTTAACATCTAAGACCTCATCTTAAAGTAAAATCAACATGTCACCAATATGGAGAAAAGCAAGCAGGGCAAGTTTGCTTTCAATTGGCTTGGACCTTATATCATAACCCTTAAGTATAGATTAGGTGCTTATCAGTTATCCTCTCTTGAGGAAAACCTATAACTTGATCCCCTCAATTCTTCACATCTACATCATTTATTTTGTTAAGAAGGATCAAGATCACCTTCTATCTACCTTAAAATCATCCCTTGCTTTTAAACCACATTCATCTCCCTATGTTAGGGGCAATCGATTAAAACTAAATCATGTGATTATCCATCATAATCATAGCCTAATATTAAAAAATGGGTACCATAACTCTATTCATGTCATGATTCTCACATTACTTTCTACCCTTTTTACAAGACAAATTATCATGATCATTGTCACCGAAAACCTCTTTACACCTCATCAGCCTTCTTGTGCTTCTAGTTTTGCATCCATTAAGGTGAAAATTGAATCCTATATAATTTGACTATGTCAAGAAAAATCAAATAAAGAAAAAATCAAAATCCTAACAAATACAATCATGGGTCAATCTTAGCATTCACAGACTGCTCCCTTGAAGGATAGTTTTTAAAGACATTCAAAATTACTCAAACTAAGGTAGATTGCTCACTTGAAGGACAAATATCAAAGGAATTAAGCAAAGCACACAAACTTAAAAAAATCCCTCAAAGGATGGCTAAGTAAATCATTTGTCAAAATAAGTAATTTTTTGGAAGCTTCCCGCATCAATCACCTTCCCCAACCCCCAAGCAACAACAAAAAACAATAAAAGACCCATTATCAAGTGAAAGTAAAAACAAAAGAATTTTGAAAGCCACAATTAGCTCTCATAAGTAACATAATATTTTAAACCACAATCATCTCTCATGAGTATACTTCCCACGTCAATCAAGCTACACTTTGTATGACATAGACTTATTTATACTAACTCTTTGGTAGCCTCTAAAAGAGACATGCTAGTCTCACAAGAAGGTTCTATTTTCATCCATCTTCCCTCTATACACTATAAAGTAAAGGATTTTTTAGCTCACTTGACATTATGTGATCTAGACACCTCTTTAAACAATGAATTAACTCTAATGTGAAGCATTCAAAGGGCTAATGTTCCTTAAGATAATACAACATTGGTTTTATATTAGTCCTTGCCAAAGAGGAAGCATCATGCCCTCTTCCTATCTTCTCATGACTAGTTGATATATTCACTAAGACATTTGTCTCTTGGTTATATAATTTTTCTCACATATAGTGTTGTTATTCAACCTACCTTATGTGTTTTACCTTAATCAAAACTAACCCTAATCATAAAAACCACACATTAACATATACGATAAGCAAAAGCATAAATCATTAGCATATCCATCATCATGTCAAAGTCAAACATCCATGAATAATAAAGCAATCAACCATTTTCACCACATGTATTAATCCAAATATAATTATTAAATTTTATCATAAACATCATCATCATAACCATAAATAACATAATAATCATCATCAACATAAATAAAAGACATCACATGCCTATCTAGGTAAGTCTACATTAGTATCCAATATCCATAACATAAGCATAATTAATATAACATCATCAGTGATTAATATAAATATCATCTCATTAAAATCAAAACAAACCATATACCATGATCAATAAATAAGAGTCATATATATAAATCATGAGTCTAACATCATAATGTATACAACAATATACATGTCTCTCAAAATGTACATCTCACCACATCAACTCATAGGCCAGTATCAAAATGATATAAAATAGCATGTAATATACCTAAAATATGTCTTGGCTATGCCCATAGGGCACCACTATCTCTAAGATCACCATTTCCTCTGAGTGCCTATCCACCTAAGGTCCCTATCTATCCACCTATGGAAGTAGCCCACTAACTTGTTGTTACCATGTTAGCACCACCTACCAAAATAGCTTTGTACTCACCTAACCAGAGCTCATTTGGATAGTACCTCAAGACTATAGCCTCATAATAGCATAACTCCTCCACTATGGCTAGAAATCATGCCATGGTGATAATGCCCAGTGGTCTTATAGGTGCTACAGCTCCTCCTCCTCTCTATCTCAAGGAGTCTCTTTCTTAGGTAACCAAGGCTAGTAAAGCTCTATCTTGGTCCCTCTCACCTATAAGTGTAGCCATTTGACCCTATAAAGCTAGCAACTAACCCTGTAATGTTGTAACTTGTGCATGTGTAGTGACTATTGTTGCTCTTGCCTATGTATCTGGGGCACACCCTAAACTTGTGCCCACTGACCTTTACTAGCTAAGTATACATGGATAGGTTGCCTAACACCATCATCCCCACCAAAGTCCACTACTATGTAAAGATCATGGTACCATGTAGGTTACCCACCAAGAAAACCTACATCATCTATCACTAGCTACGCTGGCAACTCTTCATGATCTAGAAAGGTTTGTACTAGATGTGGATCAGGTAGTAAGATATCTACATCCTCTTACTTATATTTGGAAAATGGGCCTAGGATATCTTGTACCAAGTTTAACTATCTCCACACCCTCCCAAATGGGATGAGCTCTACCTCCCCATCTGTTCTACCAAATATCCACCTATAATTATACAAGGATAAGGTGTGACTCATGTATCTAACCCACTCTAGATACTTAATGTAGGGCCTTCAAATAACATCATAGACAACCAACGCCCTTATATTCCTTCTAAAGCAATCAGTATCATGCACGCCTCCTTTCACACCTATAGTGGAAAATCACCTCTCCACTTCATAAAATTGATCAAGAATGTATCTGAGAAAACCCAACCCATAATATTCCCATCGGCCTCAACACTTATATGTGATCATAGGCCCAATAGTGTAGAACAAACCCCATGTTGATGCCATACCTTCTATAAGCTTTGAATCCATACAAATCCATGTATATCTACACAAGTAACATAGACACCCAACCAAACACTGTGTAACCTAGTAACATCTATAACAATACTCCAAATAACAAGTATGGGAACCTCCCATAGATTTAATTAGGAATAAAAAATCATGAGACTTCCATCATCATCATGGTCATCATCCTCCTATCATCTCTCACCCTCTAGTATAATTTAGTATAGCTAAAGATTTTGACATACTACCTTACTTGATCATGGCCATCTCCATATAATATCTCCAGAATGTCATATCTCTCCTCTTGCTTTATGTGATAAACCAAGTCACCCCATATGGGTAGCTAAGTGATCTTATGTACATCCTCTAGTAAGATCATCATCTCACCAGTGGGTAGTAGGAAGGTGTTAGTGGCTGGATCCCATCTATTAATGAGGGTCACGATCATCATTATATCATGCTGCACATGTTGATAATGCCTCATTATTCCAAGTCTTACCTCCTCCATATGCACCCAGTCTATAGTAGTCATGCCCTAGTGGATCTCTACAAAGATATGAGACACCCAATTAGGCATATAAATTTTCTCATGTGCATATAATATTTGGTATCAACCAATCTTGGTTAGTTATACTATGATTGCCTACCACCTTATCACTTTCTTATAATACTACCCTACCTTACCCATTTGACAAATACCAAGCACTACCACATATTTATCATACACATATCTATCAAACCCAAAATTGGCAATATTTCCCACCAAGGTCTTAAAACATTACTTTTAACTAAGACCAACCATTCAAACCTAGAATAATACATAACCTTTCCTTATAATTTTTTACCATTCAACCTAACCACAAATGATCATGATGACCACCGATGGTCAGGTGACCCTTTTTCCTATGGTCATTGGCCATCGATGGTTGAGATGACCACTGACATTCAATGTGTGTGACCATTGATGAAAATCCCCCAAGACCTACCCATCCAAAAATACCTAAATCTACCCAAATCCTTGAAAATTTCTTGACTCTACCCAACCCTAGTCTATCCTAACTAACTTACCCCACCCAATTTGGGATTCAAGTAGACAATTTTTACCAAAAACCTAGAAAACCCTAAGCCCTAGGGCATACCAAACTCAACTTACCCTACCCAAGTAATAATAAACCCATCTAAATACCTAATCTAAATGTAATATAATGACCCCAAAAAATTAATCTACTAATTTAAAATACCACCTACCTCATTCCTTGACTATCATCAAGGAGGAATCCAAGGACCCACTACCCATACTAATCTACATCCATGCCCACATTGTATCATGTTTGGTCCACTCAGTCTACTCAATTAACCAAATAATCACCTTTACCCACTATCACTCATTGTCATAAGAACAATCACAAAAAACCAAAAAATGCACAAGCTCTTGCTATTAATAGTCAAATATTCAAATGAGTCTAAATGAATCACTATTTGTCTTTCATCATTGCACTTTTAGGGTTTTCCCCTTGATCATCAATGATCAAGGTGATTGCCAATGATTGAACCTTCACCGCCTAACCATAAATGGTCAAGATCTTAGAAATTTACCTTTGCCTTTACCAAAAATTTTCAAATAAAGACCACATCAAACACCTACCCAGGGAAACTACCTTCTCCACCCATCTCAACACCCAACTAATCACCTTAACTTCAGTCCATTTCAGCCCAACTAGTGTGCATTTTGTGATAAATTTTTCTTGGTCATTTTGATTTCAACAAAAATAATTACCATGTTGAAATAATTTTGAACTTGTGTTACCTTGCACATACTTGACCAATTAGTGTCTTCTCGAGAGCACTTCCTACCTTGGATACCTATGACTTCACCGAACTTGTTTATGTTTTACCTAAGATCACATCCTACCTTAGATACCTATGAAAAAACTCACCTTTAGTAAGAGACTTGAATTTATGAGTGAACCCAACTACCATGTGTAAATATGGTCATGCAGTCTACTTTCACTTGTCGTAGCATCAACCTTTATTTTTAACAACTTTGAAAACCTAGTCTATACATAATCTTGGTTATTACAACTTTTGTCATCCTTCATGCACACATTTTTAATCCAATTTCACAACCTATCACCCACCTTCATCATCACCTTCACCACTTATCAAAACCATCCCTGATTCTATTTTACTATAGTCACTCCTAGTTTGAGGGGGAACACCTCCTCCCATGCTCGAGGAAACTGAACCTTTGACCCATAATTCATTTTTGTTTTTTCATCTTGTTGATACAAAATACATAATAAAAGGGAGAAAATTTAGACATCATAAATCTTCACATGATGGTTCTAAATTTTATAATTCCCTTGAACCACCTCAGGACCCCTTTGGGCCTAACCATTGGCCTTTCAACTGACAACTAGGCCTAACCCTAGTCAATTTGACCTACTGACCAAACCCACCTTTTTAACCCAATTTAACTTGAGACCTTGATTGCTTATAGTCACTTCAACCATCGACAATCAAACTAACCACTAATGGTTAGGTTCCATCACTAAACCACCTTAACTAACCCTTTACTCTGACTTGATTTTTTATAATTAAAATTTATAATTCACATATGAGCCTATCCATGATGAGGTTAAAATTAGATATCAAGTGTATCCCTTGTTAACATATTTTTATACCTATCTTTCCTTTCCTATAAGAAGAGATTAACATGAGGTGAAAAAGGATCCATCCATAACTATCAAGATCTTTTGCATCTAAAGCTTCTCTTGTAGGTATCCTTTTAGAAATATAGCGATCCAACCATCACTTTAGAGAGACAACTTATCACCACCCATTGGTTGATAGAAAAGTATCATCAATCTGATAGAATCATGCCAGAATCCATTAATGAGCCAACTATTTCAACCTTTCATCCAACCACTGACAAGCTAAGTATCCATTTTAATCATTTAGTCACTTTGTTTGCATTTTGTAATCAGCCTATCACAAACCAATCTCCTAGAATTGCCTTCTATGATCCTATCAATCTAAATTTTTATCAACCTAGACCCAGCACATAGTAGCCATTGATGATCAGCTTGACCATTGATGGTCTATCTAACTATCGATGGTCACCTCAACTATTGACAATCACACCAACTGTCGATGGTCACTATACTAAAAAATAATAGCAAGCTATTTTCACCCACCTACCCTCAACTAAATCCAAATTTATCTTTTTTTTCTTATTCACAAACCCCTAACCTATTTTTTAAATCACACTTTACCTATTTAGAATTAGTATTGACCCATTTATTGATATATTACTCATTTTTAGTCTATTTCTTTATCACATATTTATTATGTTCAATTTTAGTACCTTTTGATTATTGATGCAAGTACTTTATCTTATATTTTATAAACTTAATTTTTTGAAGCATGTAGATTAATAGACCTCAAGGAAGATCTTACTTTTAGGATCTAGCTAACATTAGGTAATCCACCAAGCTATCTATCTAACCAATCATTTGCTTTAGTATTGCCTTATTTGTAGGTCATCTTCCCAAGCCAAAGAGGAGTTCTTCATAATCATCTAATTCAACACCACACAACCAAATATGTTTTTCAACCATACCTATATTTAGTTTCTCCTTCTTAATTTCTCAAAATATAAGATAAAATTCATTGAAACACCTATGGTGAGTAATAATAATTACTCACATACATTATTTTTTACTATCTATAATGAGTAACTAAATATTACTCATTTATTTAAAATGGTGAATTAACCATCCTAATATTCCTCACCTTAATTAATCATTATCTTAAGTGAACATGAGATAAATTCTTTGAATGCATCAATTTTTTCTTGTACAAGTGATTTGGTAAAAAAATATGCACTTTATTGATCTATCAGGCAATACTAGATTTAGATGTTATTATTCTAAACATGTTTGTGGATGAAATGAACTTGCACCTCAATGTGTTTAGTGCATTCATGAAACACTATATTATGAACATTATTAACTAATACTTCATTATCTATATGAAAAATTATTTGTTGATCCTATGGTAATCTAAATCCTTCAAGTTTACGTCTAAGACAAATTGCTCCATAGACAGCTTCTCCTATAGTGAAATATTTTGATTCTATAGAGGACCTTGAAACATAATATTTATTCTTACTCCCCCATGATATCAATCTAGATCCTCAAAATAATACAAATCCTAAAGAGGGTTTCCTATCATCAATGTTTCCATATGATCTAGGTCTAACTATCCTATCAAAAATAAGTTGTCATTTTTCTTGTATTTTATGCTAAAATCCCTAGTTCCTCTAATGTATCTCAATACTCACTTTGTTCCTTTACAATGATTGATCTTAGGATTTTGAATAAACCTTGAGATATAATTGACAACATAACTAATGCCTAGCCTAGCTTAGGTCAGGTAAATAAGACTGCCCATTAATTAATGATATAGAGTTAAATTTACCTATGGTGATTGATCTACTCAAGATAACTAAAGTTTTGTATCCATATGTATGTCAGTTGGTTTATTATCCATCATTTAAAATTCTTTGAGTGTTGCCTTGAAATATTTTAGATGAGATATAAAAAAATTATTTTCTCTATGCCAAACTTCTAAGCCAAAATAATAATGTATAATCCTGAGATATGTCATGTTAAATGATTTATTTAGATCTTTCTTTGATCATTCAATAATTTTCAGTGAGCTAATAGTGGTGACTAGATCATCAACATATACAACTACAATTACTATCTCCCCTCTTGCTATTTGGGGTAGAGATTTAGATCATATGGACTCTTTTTAAATCCATGTTTCAAGAGATGCTCATAAATCTTGATATACCATGCCATAAGAACCTATTTAAGACCATACAATGATTTGATAAGTCTACAAAATTTATCTTTTTTTCATATTTGAAAAAACCTTCTAGTTGAGTCATGTAGAATTATTCCTATAAGTCTTCATTAACGAAGACACTTTTCATATCCATTTGATGGAATTTCTATCCAAGCTATGTATCTAGATCAAAAATCATCATAATAGTTTTAATCTTTATTATGGGAGAAAACGTTTCCTTATAGTCAATGCCTTCTTTCTAAGCATACCCATTCAAAACTAATCTTACCTTGTGATTATCGAGACTACCATCTACTTTTTACTTCATCTTATAGATCCATTTGTATCTTATTGGCTTCTTCCCTAGTGGAATATCAATAATCTTTCATGTTTTGTTTTTCATTAATGAACTATATCCTACATCTATGGCATCTTTCCAAGGTTTCAACTATAGGGCTTCTTAAACTATAGAGGGATTGAAAGATTCAAAAACTATACTCATTAAGGCCGAATTAGCCTCACCAAAATCCATACTATGAGTCCTTGGTCTAATGGTGGATGTGTTTAGAACACCATTTAATTTTGTATCTCTCATAGTATTTGTATACCATTTAGGCATATGTTGATTAGTTCTTATGGGTGGAGTTGCACCATTATTCCTATCATCATTAATGTATTGATCTGGGAGATTACCATCTTCTAAATTTTCTATGGGACTAATTTGTTTATCAAGAGCACTTGTAGAGGGTACTTCTACTTTTTTATTGTCAAAGAATTCAACGTCACTGCTAATGTAGATTTATCTAGTTTTTGAATCCATGAGTTTATAGGTAAGTTCTTCTTCATTATACCCTAAGAACACATACTTTTTGGGTTTTATATCAATCCTAGTCCATTCCACTTTGGGAATATCCATACTTTCTTGACATATAAAAAACTAAAGGTGTGATATAGATGGATTTTTTTCCTGACCAGGATTCATGTGGAGTTACTCCATCAAGAGCTATAGTGGGTACTTTATTGAGTAAACATACAAATATTTTGGTAGATTCTTCCCAAAATTCCTTTGTCAATCCTAAATCATGTATCAAACATCACACCATTTATACAATAGTATGATTCCTCTATTTAACAACTACATTTTGTTATGGTGTATGCAGAGGTGTCATTTGATAATAGATGCCATTTAATTGTAAAAAATGTTTAAAGTCATTACCAATGAATTGTCCCCCATGATTTATGTAGAGGATTTTGATTTTTTTTACTTGATTTTATTTCAATAGATATTTCGAACTTGAAAGCTTCAAAGTCTTGATCTTTTGTTTTTGGATACTAGACCCATATTTTTATAAAACAATCATCAATAAAGAGTATAAAGTACTTAAATCTAACATGGCTAGGTGTCATTGGTCTACATATATCTATGTGAACTAGATCAAATTTACCATTGGATATATAAGTACTATATAAAAATGGAACTTGATGTTGCTTTCCTACTAAGAAATCATTAAATTTGGTTGTATCCTTTTTAAGAGGTGGTAAGCTTCTTACCATGTTTTTATGGTGGAGTGTTTCAAGATATCAAAAAGTGATGTGGACAAATATCCTATGCCATAATTGTGTCTAGTTTGTGTCTTTTTCTATGAGTGTTTAATTATTTTCCTAAATGAAATCAATATGAAACATATGGTTCACATTGGATGCTCATGAAACAATTTTGGAGTTTCCAGATTTGTGTCTGATCAAACACAATTTCCATCCACCTTTACAGTCAAAATAAATCTTCAAATTGTTATCTAAGAGTTGACTTACTGGTAAATATTTTTTGATTAATCTAGGTACATAGAGAACATTTGTGATTATACATGTTTGCATGACTAGGGGTAAGGCAATGTTGTTAATTCCTTGGACACTATATGAGGCATCATCACCTAGAAACATGATTTTTATTGGATGTGTCCTTCAAAATGAAAAACCAATATTTTCTACTTATCATGTGTCGGGTTACACCCGAGTCAACATAACATAAATCACTTTGTGATGTGAATTCATCATGGGTATCTATAGAGTATAGATAGTCATGTTATTATTTTTCAACAATATTTCCTTATTTATTTTATTTCTTCCACCAAGTCCTCTTTTTTTGTCTTTATGTCTTACTAAATGGCCCAGGGAATGATTGTTGGTTAGTGAACTTCTGAACACTAAAAGAACCTTTTCTAAAAGTATTATACCACTAATATTTTAGGTCATGTCCCTAACAAACATAAGTGAGACATGTTTTATATGACTTACCTCCTTATGAATTCTACCTTAGATTATGTTTGGATGAATATTTGTATGGTTTCTTTCCTTTATGATAATTCGAAGCCAATACATGTTCTTATTGTTTGTCATGAGTATTGAAGACTATTTTTTCAAAACTTGGTTTCTATTATATGAAAGTCAAAGTGGTCACAAAATTTTTGTATAAGGGTGGAAATGATCTCAAGATAATAGGTACAAGAGAGACATCTGAAACTATCTCACCCAAGGATTGAATTGATGCCCTCAATTTTGCAATGCATCTTAAAAAGGCCTTAATTATTTCTCCTGATCTCAATTTGAGAGAGTTGAGTTGACTTTATAAATGAAAAATCATTCTCTTATTTTGGCCTCATATATATTTTGGAGCTTTTCCCAAGCTTCCTTAGCTATTTTGGCTTAAAAAATATATGGTTGAAATTCATTCGATACTCTGAACATGATTATCAACTTAGCCTTCTAATTGGGTTTCTAAAATTTACATTGATAATAAATATTTGTTGCATGTTGGGTATATGAGACATCTAATACAAACCAAATTTATTCAATCTCAAGTTTAGTTCTAAGCTTTATATTTCAGGCAAAGTAGTTTTCACAGTTGAGTAACTATGAATCCAACAAGAAGAATTTTGAAGCCTGTGCAGCCTTTATCAAGACTGCAGGTGATGGATTAGTTCCTTATCACTCCATATATATGTCTCCCTTTCTATATACTATCATACCAATACACCAAACCTTTATTTACATGTGACCTTACTTTGTACCTATGTATATGTAAAATAATCTCTCCATTTCTATATACCCAATATTACAAGAAAGATGCATAAATATACAAGAAAAAATCTGATACTTGGCACCTAGACAGTACTAAAAAGGGTTCATCTAATGACTAGCACCTATTTAGATGGATTTATGCATATGGGCACATAACCTCACTATATAATTAGAAATTTTGTCTATCATAATTTACACCCTTTGATTGTAATGAATGGGTAAATGAGGGGAAGGCTATGAGTGAAAGTGCCTTATTTCTCCTTGATAATTTAAAGGGATGATGCTTAAACATCATTGTTGCAGCTATGTTAAGTTGTGTAAGTAGTAACTCAAGTCTGATGTCATTACTCATAAATGTAATTTAGAGGCATAGCTATGACCGCACAATGCATTGAGCTTAAAAACTCATGATTTTATGTAATACAATTATATATTTTTTTGCAATACAGAAAAGAAATTTACAATAATTTGTAAAAAAATGAAAATTCACTTTTCTTTTTTTTTGTTTTTTGGATCTTTGGCCTCTTGTTCATAATTTTGTTTTTTGCCTTTTCTCCTTTTAAAAAATAATTTTTTAGTACTTGGTTCTATTAATTTAGTTAGTTATAACTAAATTTAGCAGTTTGGTAAATTTGGAGGTTTTACTAAATTTTTCACGAAAAACATCTTTTAGGAGATTTGAGCCTCCCACCTATCCTCTACCAAAAACTCTTTCCACCAACTCACCTATGAATTATTTGAAAATTGTAAAAGGATAAATAGATATATAAAGGCTTATAATTTTGATTTGGTTTAAAACCACCCTCTCACCTAATACCATGGGTTTTTTAATACGTAGTTTTTAAACAATTTTGTAGCAAAGGAATTATTTTTTAAAAAGTTTTGAGAAATAAACAAACATTTTTGGGTAAATAATAGGTGGTTTTGAGAATTTATCAAATGTTTTTGAGGATTTAAAGGTAGATGACACTTTGATTTGAAGCTATGAATTTAAATATTACATATTTTGAAATTTGTAGACAAAAAAAATTTATTACCAAACTCTTTTTTTATTTCAACACTTATTTTGTTAGGATACATGATTCAATCAATGGAGAAAAACAAACAACAATCTAAATGCTAATCTAGATAGCCAAATGCCAATCCAAACACCAAGCTTCTTTGAATTTATGTAAGGCATTTTGTTCCAATGCGGGTTATGTTTTGTTTTAGTTGAAACATAACCAAATATGAATTCAAAATAAATGTATGCAATATGGATGCTGTTAATGCCCAAGATTTCATTGAAATAGTTGGGCCCTTGTCAAATATCAATGTCTAAGTCATTATCCCAACTTCTATTTTAAAGTGTTATTTTAAAAAGTTCAAGTTCATGTTTAAGAGGATAGGTGATTTAAATTGGTCCTTAGTGTATTTCTTTCAATAAATTTGGATCAGGTATTTGCATGCATTAATTTAGTCTATTTTTGGTGCAAAGTCCTTATAGTCTTTTCAAGAAAGGTGTTAGTGGATTTTTTTTGAAGCGACTTTGTGTCCATATTTTCATTATTAGGTGATTTGTTTCAAAAAAAAAATTTGGAAAAAATTCCAAAGGGCACTTGCCCTTCAGGTATTTTGCCCACATAAAAGGCCTAAAAGAAATACTTTGTTTTGGAAAAGTTACAAAGTCTTTTTTGTTTCAAACTTTTAATCCACAACAAAAATTTGGAAGGGAATTTACCCTTCGAGCATTTTACATGCACAAAAAAACCCTGAAGGAGTTATAGACTTATTTATTTTGGCCAAAGTGTTTACAAATAGTCTGAAGGATTATTTTACCTTTGCAAAATTTCTAAAAGGTCATTTCCTTCAGGCATTTTGCCCTTAAATTTTTTATGAAGGGTCATTTTCTTTAGGCATTTTTCCCTTGCAAAATTCCCAAAGGACACTTGAAGAAGGGTTATTTTGCCTTTGCAAAATTTTTCAAGGATCATTTACTTTTGGCATTTTACCCTTGCAAAATTCATGAAGGGCACTTTCAAAAAGTATGAAAGGCACTTTCAAGAGATCTAAGGGACCCTTCTAAAAGGCTGAAGGTAAATTCCATAGGAAAGGTACCCTTGATAAAAATTATGAAGGGTATGTTAAAAGGGCCTAAAAGGTACTTTTATTAAAGTTGTTGTGGAGTATAATTCTTATTTATTTCAAGCATATTGCTCAAGAAAAAAGTTTGAAAGAATTGTGTCTCTTTGGGAAAAGTATCAAGTTCAATTTTTGTGGGGAAATTGTTTCAGATAAAATATCTAAAACAATTATCCCAATAAAGGTACAAAGAGGTAAGACTCAATTCTTGAAAGAAAAGTGTCAAGTCAAATCCATTTGGGAGATTATCTTAGACATTTTTTCTAAGATAATTATCTTGATAGAATGCCTAAAAGAATTATTTTGAGATAATTGTGTTAAAGAAGAGCACAAAACAAAAGTGTTGAAGATAAAGAGAAGATGAAGACAAAAGGCTTGAGAAAATTCTTATGAAGATCAAAGGCCTAAGAAGCAAACAAGAATGCCAAAGATAAAGACTCAAAAAAAAATTCTAATGAACAAAGTCCCCAAAGAAATATTTATGCATTATAGGTATGATGGTCTCATGGACATCTTTTAGATAGGTGTATAAATATCAAATTTAAGTTGTAGGGACTAGCCATTAGAATTCAAATGCTCTAAGATAGGCATGTGAATGCCAAATTTAAGCTACATAAATTAGTCATTAAGATTCAAGTGTTCTAGGATGGTCATGTGAGCATCATTTTTAGACCCCATGAAGTAGCTATTTATTTTCAAATAGAGGTAGTTCCAATGGCATGTGTTTGCATAAAGTAGGATGATCTGTTAGTACACAATCAAAGTTAGATAGTCAAGGGTACATAAAAATCCTATAGTATTGCTAAGTGGCACATCCTTAAACCTAAGAATAGGCAATATCCAGTGATGCCCACTCCCTCAAATAATGATCGAATAGAGTGCATATGCTTAAGAAATTGATATTAGATGGTGTGAGTTTAAATTAGAAAGGTTAATCTTATGGTGCATAATAAGGCTTGATCATGTTCTCATTGATCAATGGTACATGGTTAAGTGTATACCTTCTAATTAATGGGGTAAATTTAGTCAAAGTTTCAAACTAATCCCAAGGTGAATGAAGTGATGACATGTATTATAACTACATTCTATAGAGTATTGAAAAACCAATGGCATTTGATCCTTTTAGTCAAAATCGAATAACATACATTGATCTATCCTAGCAAGATCCAATACTGTGAGCCAAGATAAACTTTTCAAAAGGCCCAAATTATATGAGGAAGTGAAAAGTGTCTAGACTAGAGCTGATTAATTAACTTAGTCACTTTTAAAGCCCATAGATTACTAGTTGGATCTGATATGACATGTCAGGTGTCATTATGTGGTGAAATTTGGTTTAAAATTTAAACTTGATGGCTCTTTCATCATAGAGAAATGACTTGAAGCACTAAAAAAGGTCCATGAGTTATTCTTGAGTAAATATTTCTAATCATGATCATGGATCATTTTATGTTTCATGTCACAAATGGATCATTCTCATGCCATCATTAAAAGAATAGTCTATTCCATGGCATGTGCAAAGAGTAAGGTAATTATCTAAGAGGTTTTAGCTATGTAAGTAACCATTCACTGACATCTCTAAGTAGTTTCACATAGTAACAAAGTTTATTTGTCCCTTTCCATGAAATTTACCTTCCAAGCAAGTGTAAAGGGGAATCCTAAGGTAGTTCAACATGAGGACAAAGTCTGTTTGCCTCCTAAAATTATTTTCTCCCTCTACCTATGTAAGTGAATAGTTAAAAAAATCTCCAAATGATTACAAGTCCTCATCATTCCTTGTACAGATAGTTGTAATAATTATTTTTCTTCGAAATGGATGAAAATATTAGGCATGGCCAAGAGTATTTTCTGATTGGGATAAAATGAAATGGAATTTTTTTTTATGCATTTTTTGAAAATTACAACCTATAGGTCCATATTTGAGAAGGATTGAAAAATGTATAAATATAAGGCTTATCCTATATTTTAGGTTTCTTTTGGCTATTGGTTGTTGTAGTTTACTCTTTTAGGTGTCTATTTTACCTAATTTTAGGTTCTACAAAATGTTTTTGGGATCAATTATTGTGCGTAAATTTTGTATCCCTTACAAAGGTGGTTACATATTTATAGCCATTAGCAAGTTTTGAGAGAATGTTTATATCTTCTTTGTCAAAAGAGGAATCTCACCATGTTTGTCCCCATGTCAAAATTTTTAAGTGTTGATGTTTGTAATATTTATTTTCAATTCATTGGAAAATATTTGTGGTTCTTCATTGTATCCTATTAATGAAATACAATAATATGTTTTATAGTTTATATTGATTAGATATTTGTGTTTGTGCTCATTAATAGTTATCATTTTGAGCATGTACCTAGGTTATAAATCCCTGTTAATAGTTATATTTGGAAATATGTTATTAAATACCTTTTAACGACACCATAGGTTCATGAATTTAGTAGGAGAAAGTATTTGAAATTCTAGTTTCAATGTATGTCCTAGTCTCTTAGGGATTATTTGATGATTATCATTGTCTTGCATTTGAAGTTTTTTATGCATCTTTACTAAGGAACACTGTCATGAAATTATGTTAGACACCCTATTGTTTGAGATCCACTAACACATTACCCTCTATTTTATAACTAACTATAAGCTTGTCTACCCTATCCTACCTTAGAAATAACACATTATGTTGCATACTAAAAGTGTTACTTGGCTTTTAAAAACATAAGATCTTCATATTTGAAATGTATTTATATTTTGTGCTTTAAATCCTAGTGTTTCATATAAATTTTTCTTTAATTTCTAAAGAAAGAGAGAAAAGAAACATGATACGGGTATGGTTGAAAAATCTAGATTTGGTTTGTGCACGCATTGAATCAGAAGATTGTGAAGAGATCCTTTTTGGTTTAGGAGGAAGACCTATAGATAAGAAAGCACTAAATAAAACTTGGTTGTTATGTTTATAGTTAGGTAGATTGCCTAGTAATATCTAGATCCTAGAAGTGAGATCTTCCTTAGGGGATATCAGTCGACACATTTTAAATAGTTAAGTTCACATGATTGGGAAGAATGTAATTGCATCAATAATCAAAAGGTAATGAAATTGAACAAAGAATGCTTGCTTGGAAAATAGACTAAAAATGATCAAATTAGTGATAAATTAATTAATACTAGTGTTAAGCGGTTAGGATATTCTTCATAAAATCTAAAAGGGGTCTATGAGTGATCAAAAACATAGAAAAATAGGTTTGGTTGGGGAAAGGTGGGTGAAAATAGCTTATTATTTTTCACTACCATAGTGACCATCAATGGTTAGGGTAACTGTCAATGGTTAACGTGGTCATTAGTGGTCAAGGTGACTATCAGTGGGTGGGTACACCATTATAAATTCAGTCAACTATTGGTAGTTACTATGTAAGTTATAGGTTGTTAATTTACTAAATAATGGGATTCAAAATATGGATTTTAGGAGATGGGCAAGGGTTAGGTTAATTGTGAAATGGAAATAAAGTAAAGGAATATTGACAAATAAGTACTTGTCTTACCAAAAGTTGATTGGATGAGTGGTTAAATTAGCTAACCTATTAGTGGAATCTAGCTTGAATCTGGTAGATTAATGGTACTTGAGAACTTAGTTGAGAGGTAGTGGTGAGTTAGCTTTCAATGTAATGGTTAAATTTCTAATGATATTAATTGACCTACAAAAGAACACTCTTAAATCCTTAAGCTCATAATAATTATTATAGATGCATTTGACCTCATAGGCTCTTCTCTTCTTATAGGCACAAGAAAGAGTTGGAAATCAAGGTATAACTAGGCCATAAAAATATAAATTGTCTATGCAAAGGCTTGTAACAAGATTTTAAAGAGATATATTTATAAAAGCTTAATGGATGGTTGTATGATTTTGGCTAAGGAGGTGGACCCTGACTATTGATGGTTAAGTTTTCCTAAGGGTGACCATCAATGGTTACCTTGAACATCGATTGTCAAGTTATAAATGAAAAAGGGGGTTGAAGGCCAAGTTGAGCCAGGTTGAGGTTGGCTAGGCTAGATTGGTCCTAAGAGAGTCCTAGGTAGTCTATGGATTTTTTAGATATTTTAAATCATAGTGTGCATATTTTTAGTGTCTATAATTTTTATCTTTTTATTATACAAATTATGTGAATGAGCTATAAATTAAAAATGTAGCATGGGTCAAAGGTCTAGTTACCTCGAGAGTAGAAGAGGTGTGCTCCCTAAAATCAAGAGTCGATGAGGTGAAACTAAAATCAGGTCAGGGTTTGATAAGTGGGTAGTTGATGATAAAAATGAGTGAATGATATGTTGGGCACTGAAGCAAAAATAAGTGCATAAAGTGTAATAAAAAGGTGAAATATCCAAGATCACACATAAACTAGGTTATCAATATTGGTAAAAATAAGGGTTGGTGCTAAGAAGGACAAGTTACAAGTGAACTACATGACTGCATTTAGGTGTGGAGTCTATAAATACTCATAAATGCAAGTCTCCTAAAAGAGGTATGTGATTTGATGGGTATCTAATGTAGGAAGTGCTCTCAATAAAAAAAATTGGTCAAGTGTCATGGGTATCTAAGGTAGGATGTTATCCCAAAAATATACAAGTGGGTCTGGTATGTGTGAGGTGGTAGAAGTTGAAAAGGTGGTCAACATGAAAATGTTGTCATTGGGTCAGAAGACCAAGCAAAAATCATCACAAAATATGTGATAGTTGGGCCAAAATGGACCAATGTAAATATGACAAGGTGGTTATGGTGGGTGGAGAAAGTATTCTCTAGGGGTGGGTGGAGAAAGTATACTCCAGGGGTGGGCAAAGAAAGTAGACTCGAAGGGTGGGTGTGGTTAGTGGAGAAAGGTGATATCTAATGGTTAGTTTAGGTAATGGTATAAAAAGGCAAGGTTGTGTTATGGAAAAATGTGATCTCTAGTGGTTATCTTGTGGAGAAAGGTAATCTCCAATGGTTGGTGGTGTTCAAATTGGTTATCCAAATTAGGGTACCACTTGGTTTGGTAAAAGGGTGCCCCATTTCTTGGTGAAAGGGTGCAAGGTGGGTAGCTGGGGTCATTAATAAACTTGAAAAAAGAAGAGATGCATCTTAACAAGGCTATCATGAAAGTATAAGGAAGCGGATAAATGCTCCAATTGGAAAAAACAATAATGATAATATGGGTGGGCCTATGAACATAAGCCCTTTTCATGTATTGCATTGGTGTTAGTTTGTTGGTTAAAATAAGTGGCTTCATCATGTAGTGTTAATTAAGCTCAAAA
The DNA here is from genome assembly GCA_037957365.1 of Torreya grandis. Taxonomy (NCBI): domain Eukaryota; kingdom Viridiplantae; phylum Streptophyta; class Pinopsida; order Cupressales; family Taxaceae; genus Torreya; species Torreya grandis. The sequence goes on along the minus strand of JARHVA010002361.1, from coordinate 660,907 downwards.
TCCCTTGTTTATAATGTATAAAGGGGAGGTGGATGAAAATGGAACCTTCTTATGAGACTATTATGCCTCTTCTATAGGTTTCCAAAGAGTCAGTGTAAGCAAGTTTATGTCATATATGGTATAGACTGATTGATGTGGGAAGTATACTCATGAGAGTCGATTATGGATTTTAAGATTATTTTGTTTTATGAGAGCTAATTATAGCTTTCAAAATTCTTTTGATTTTGACTGTGGGTCCTTTTCTTATTTTGATTTTTCTTGTAGGGTTAGGGAAGTTAATTGATGTAGGAAGCTTCTAATAAATTTAAAGCTTTGACAAATGCTATACTCAACCATCCTTTAAGGGAGTGGTCTAGGTTTATGTGCTTAGTTCAAATACTTTTGATAGCTATCCTTCAAGGGAATAGTCCACCTTACATTATGAAATTTTGGATAAAGTTTTTAATAACTATCCTTCAAGGGAGTAGTTTGTGAATGCTAAAAATAACCCATGATTTGTTTTTGACTTTGATATTGCTTGACATAGACTTGTTTAAACATGCTCAAGGGGTTACCTTTATAAAGGCAAAACTAAGAGAAAAATAAGGTTTAATAACTGAAAAGAGGTTTAGGTGACAATAACCATGGGAATATGTCTCAAAGAGGGATGTAAAGTACCATGAGAATCATGCCATGGGTAGATTCATGGTACCCATAGTTCAAGAATAGGCTATTATTGTGATGGATAATCACATGTTTTAGTTGTAATAGATTTCCTTTAAAAATAGGATGATGAATGTGGTTTAAAATCAAGGGATGAGCTTAAGTTAGACAAAAGGTGACCAAGAACTTGGTTTAACAAAAAAAACATGATGCAAACACAAATCATTTAGGGGTTTAATTTTTTATATACCCTAGATCCATGCTTGCATAAATGGTTGGCATAAATCAAGAAAGTAAATGTCCCTCAATTAATCTCCAATACTTGATGAGACATGGAAAATATTTGGGTTGACAGAAAAAAGGTGAGGTTTGTTAGGTGATAGTTTTATGGAGAAGGGTAATATCTAATGGATGGGGGAGAAGGTGACTCATATAGGTTGGATGGTGTGAAAATGGTTTACCCTAATTTGGTATACCACTTGGTTTAGGTTTGGTTGATGGAGAAGATACTTTCCAAAGGTTGGGGAGAAGGTGACTCCCAAATAAGCTAGTGGATAAGGGTAATCTCTAATGGTTGGGGGGAAGGTGATTCTCCAATAATTTTGGTTGGGTGAAGGAGAAAGGTAATATACAATAGTTTAGGGTTGGTTTGTTGATATGTTGAGTTAAAAATGCCAAGGGTATGTTTGGTTAATTATTAAGGCATGCTTTGGGTTGATAAATGGTCAAAGCCATATGGAGGGAAAGTTCCCCCAGTTTGATATTTCCATGGATGTTTGAAGATGGGAGAATGATCCCAAGGTGAGGTGGTATTTAATAAGAAGTTTTAGGAGGGGTGAAGATGACTTCATCCACCCCAAAAAAGGGGTATTAGTTTTTAGTGGCTAGTAGGTCATGTTTATAGGTGGTGGTTCAAGTGAGATCATCATTATGGTGCTATGGTGAGGAAAACATTGGTGGGTCAGATTTGGATAGGTTTGTGGTTTAGAAAAGATGTTGGGAACATCATCCTAAAATAGAGGTTGGGTGGACAAGAGTGTCAAATTTTCCCAATGAGGGAACTTAGGTGAGTTGCGGGTAGCTTAGATAAAAGGGTAATCGAGATTAAAGAAATCTTGAATGGAGGGTTGGTGTTGATTTATGTTTATAGATAAGTTGTTTATGGTTAGATTAAAAGTTGGGTTGATTGTGGTTGATTGATTTGGTTTATAGGTTTATTTGATTTGTTGAGGGAGGTAGGATGTGTGGTTGATCTAGATTATTGGTTGGGTTTGATTTTTTATTTGATTGTTTGGTAAGGTGAGGTGATAGAGATTTGACCCTCTTCAAAAGGGAATCAAACCAAATACAATGTCATTAGGTTGATGAAAACTAGTAGATTATAAATTAATTGAATGGGTTCAATTTTAATTAAGGTTGGGTTGGATTTATTTATAGGTGAGGTGTTTTGAGCTTGGGTTGGCTCCATTAAAATGGGAAGTGGAAGAGGTGGGTTGGTTTCCTTAATGATGGTTTTAAAGGAAAGTTTAGAAGGCTCTTCTTGGTCAACAAGTGGGTGGTTTAAGGTTGATTCTTCCTTACTGATGATTTCAAAAGGAAGTTAAAAAGGGTGCACTTGGTTAACAAGTGGATTGATTGGGGTTTTAATTATAGTTTCCCTAGTTATAAATGCACTAAGGACCAAATATAATGAAGGGAACTTATTATGTTAAGGGCTTTGGTCATGGACTTGCACAATAATGGGTGAAAAAAAGGGTTCAATGATTGATTGCTTGAAGACATTCAAGGCTAAGTTGGGGGAAATATGGAAAATATCATTTGTAACCTCCTTTTGATCGATAAGATTTTGGATGATCATCTTAAAAGACCCACATATGTCTACCACATGTCCATTTGTATGATGATGTGTACAAAACTCATTCCATATAAACCAAATTGAGTTTGGAAGAGAAACATTGATGGGTTTGATTTGAGGTATTCTAATGATAGAATCCGTTATAAGTTTGTCAAGGATCAAGAAATATGATTATGCAAGTGGGGTATACTACATAGCAAGAGGGTGAACCAATTGATCTTGAGGTTAAGAGTTAGTTACTTGGTTTTGTAAAGTTGGTTAGTCAAATAAGTTTGGCAGATTTGACAAGTTTAAGTAATTTTATGGGTTGGGTATGCTTGATAAGGTTGGTAGGTTTGAAAAATTTGGCTGATAGTTATTGGTTTGATTTGGTAAGGTTGGTTAGTTTAATAAGATTGGGGGGTTTTAAAAGTTTGGTTGGTTGGATAAGGTAGGTTTATTTGAGAGGTTGGATGAGGTTGACATATTTGATATATTTGAAATGGTTGATATGGTGGGTAGGTTTGATATGGTTGGGTGGTTTTTGAAGTTTGCTTGGTTTAATATGGTAGGTTAATAGTTATTATCTAGATTTAATGGATTTAATAAAGTAGGTTGATATTGGTTGGCTTGATAGTTATTGGCTTGATAGTTGTAGGTGGTATGACTAGGGGAATAGACCAATTCTTGGTTTTGAGATAAAAAAGGTTAACACAAAGGGGGTATACGTGATTAATATGATGGTTGAGGTAGGTAATCAAAAGTGTGATATGGTTGAGGTAATTTATATGATGGTTGGGATAAGTAACCCAAAGATTGGTGAGGTTGAGATAATTGATGTGGGTTATGACAAGGATCAAATAAGGGTTGAAATTTTATTGGTTGGATAAGGTAATGATCAAGTGGTTATTTAAAGGTTGTTAGTTGTTTATATTTGAGGTTGAATTGATTGTAAACAAGGTTGGGTTGGTTATAAGTGAGGTTGGGCCAATTTTAGGTGAGGTTAGGTTGATTTTAGGTGAGGTTGTGTTGGTTATAGGCATGGTTGGGTTGATTTTAGGTAAGTTTGGGTTGGTTGTAGGTATGGTTGGGGGTATAAGTGGCTCTTGATGAAAGGTAACATTCTAAGGCAAGAGGGTTATCTTCTAGGAGTCTAATGAAGTTCAGATCTCCTGGATAGAACATAGATGGGCTCCCCATTGAATAAGGAAATGGAGATGAGGTAGGTGAAGGTAAGATGGTAGAAGGTTACCAAAAAGAGTTAGATTCCTCAAAAATCAAGCAAAGACAAAGCAAAAAAATTCAAATAAATCCAACACATGCTAGAGAATGTTAAATCCTATGGTTAATTTTAATCTAGATTTTGGTGTATGCCTTAAGTTTTAATTGTGTGAATCTACTAAGCTTGTAAAGTAGGTACTAACAAAGAATTCTATGGTTGGTTTTAAGTTTTTTAGGCTCTCAAAAAGAATCTATATTGGGAATCAATATGTGTATTGGTATTGGGGCCTACCCCCTCCCTTCACACACCACAACAATAAGGGTGTCAGGTGCTTAGCCAATATATACCAATTTCCAAAGTTCATACTCAACTAGAGAGCTTAGTTGGGTCTCCCCTTGGTAATGACTTCTAAGTAGGATTGTCAAGAAAGGGTAAGGTGATTGGTACGTGATGAAATCCCAATCATACCTTGTCTCAAATTGTTTTTAAGTTTAATTGATGAAAGTGGTTTGGCTATTATGTGCAACAAAAGTTGTGCTATGATAAGATTAATATGATTTAATTCAAAGTGAACTAATGTTAAAATTAATAAATGGATGTAATTAATTTTAATCCCAAAAGAAATTTTAGTTTCGATTATGAGCATAGATAGAGAGAAGAGCATAGAAATGCAAATAAAAAATGTGAGTAAACACTCTAGGTCCCATCAAGTGTGCCAAAATGTTTCATGTAAATTTTCACTTAAGTTCTAAAGAAAGAGAGAAAACAAACTTGATATGGGTATGGTTGAAAAACCTAGATTTGGTTTGTGCATGCAATGAATTAGAAGATTATGAAGATCTCCTCTTTGTCTTGGGAAGACGACATGTAGATAGGAAAGCACTAAAGAAAACTTGTTTGTTAGATAGATAATTAGCTGGATTTCCTAGTGATAGCTAGATACCAAAAGTGAGATCTTCCTTAGGGGCTATCAATCCACATGTTTTAAATAATTAAGTTCACAAGACTAGAAAAAAGGTACTTGCATCACTAATCAAAAGGTACTGAAATTGAACACAATAATGCTTGCTTTGAAAATAGACTAGAAATGATCAAATTAGTGAAAAGGGGTTGTTATATGATTCAAAAAATCTTAAAAGGGTTTGTGAGTGATCAAAAACATAGAAAACTATGTTTGGTTGGGGAAAGGTGGGTAAAAATAGCTTACCAATTTTCACTGCCATAGTGACCACTGATAGTTAGGGTAACCATCAATGATTAAGGTGATTTTCAATGGTTAAGGTGACCATCGGTGGTTGGGTAGACCATTGATAATTGGGTCAATTTTTAATGATTATTGTATAAGTTTTGGGTTGTTAATTTTCTAAATAATAGGATCTAAAAGATAGATTTTGGGAGACGGGTAAGGGTTGGGCTGATTGTGAAATAGAAAAAAAGTAAATGAATATTGATAAATAAGTACTTGTCTTACCAGAAACTGATTGGGTGAGTGGTTGAAATAGATAACCTATTGGTGGAATCTGGCTTGAATCTGATAGTTTAATGTTACTTGAAAACTTAGTTGACAAGTGGTGGTGAGTCAACTTTCAATGTAATGGCTAAATTATTGATGATGTTGATGATGTTGATTGACCTAAAAAAGAATACTCCTAAATCCCTAAGCTCTTGATAAATATTGTAAATGTATTTGACCTCCTAAGTTCTTATCTTCTTATAAGCATAAGCAAGAGGTGGAATTCAAGGTGCAACTAGGCCATCTAAATATAATTATTACAGTAAAGGCTCATAACAATATTTAAATGAGATATATTTAGAAAATATAAATGGATGGTTTCATGATTTTGCTTAAGGAGGTGGACCTTGACCATTGGAAATTAGGGTTTCCTAAGGGTGACTATTAGTAGTTACGCTGACTATCAATGGTCAAGTCTCAAAGGAAAAAGGAGACTGAAGGCTAGGTTAAGTTAGGCTAAGATTGATTAGGCTAGATTGGTGTAGATTGGTCCCAAGAGGGTCATAGGTAGTCTACGGGGTTGTTAGACATTCAAAATTATACTATGTGTATATTCATTGTCTTCATCTAGAATTACAATCTTTTGACTCCCTTTCTTGTCAAATTTTTTTCAAAATAAATATTGCAATCATAATTTCATCTATCTTTAGAATTTTTTGTATGAATTAGAGTATTTATACATTTTGTGTGACAACCCTTCATAGGTTAAGTGTTATATATTGGTTATGATTTGATCATATTTATTCCATATGTTGATAATCCTCATAGAGGTTGAATTTCAAAATCTCTCCATGTGAGAAAGCTCCTATGTAGGTCCTCTCACCTTGGTTCAGGTAGAGCCAGAAGTAATAGGGAGTTGACCATACCCTTTTTAGGTGGCTCTCAGTAATTTTCTATAATTTGGTCCATTATTTATGCCAAAACCTTCCCCAACTACAATGACATACTAGTACATTTTTCATCATTATTTTCCACATTTCCTTCAAGTGTGCAAGGCCAAATTAGAGAGGTGTATAACTGGGAACCAACACTCTTCTAGCACCATTATCGAAGAGAGTTATTATCACCCATGTTGTTAGGGACTCTTATAGAGAGATGATGTCATTTTTAAATTTCTCTACCTATATATACACTTAGTTGATTATCTTTGGTTCATCAACGTCACACAGTCTTCTAACACCACTGTTGGGGAATAATTCTTATTACCTGTGTTGCCCGGGACTCTTGTAGAGAGATAGAGATGTAAATATTTAAAATTTAAAGGTTCTCTACTTGTTATTTACTATAGTAAAACTATCTTAACCATCAATACCACATCACTCCATAGGGAACATGCTAGGAATTCTTGAAGCATGGTAATTGACTTCTTCAACATTTTTACAAAGAACTAAAAATATTACATGTTGGAAGGTGTTTTTTTCATTTTGAACATTATTTTGAAAATTTTAGTGTCTTTGATTTCTATCTCATTAATTTCAACAAATTTTATTTTTACCATGTATCATGACAGTTCATTAATTATTATATTCTAGAATTTTTATTTTGGTGGCAACTTTGACTTTATTTTCTAGTTTTAAGGAAGATTAGTGCCTATTTTGAATATCTTCCTTTCAGCTTTGAGTATTTTTTTATATTGCTTGAAAATTTGGAATAATTGAGATCATCCTTCAAATTTGAGTCATTATAACCTTGCCTCATTGATATGATTGCATCAATGATGAAGAAGAAAGGTTTGGAGGTCAAAATGGAAGTACCTAATTTGTTATATGCCAAAGTAAATGTTATGGATTTTGATCATGACATAGATTGGTGTGAAAAGTGCTTCCTTCCCTATCCATCATGTGATACTGCTAAAATAAATGATGAATATTTGGATGAACATGACTATGCATCACTTGAATATGAGATTTTCATGTTCTATTGTCAAGACTTCTCAAGTGAGTTTTCTGCCTCTTATGGAATTGATGTTTGTTACTACTGTAGAATAGTTTTGGAGTGTGATGAAGAGAGTCCTATTCTATGAGTTTACTTGTGATGATAGTTTAACATAAGCACGTGGATTACCCAATCATGATGCAATTGAAGATATAAAGTGTGCTTTGAAAGAAACACTAGACATGGATGTAGAATTGGGTGACTCCATTGGGAATGTGGATGTTGTTGAGCAACCAATAGTTCTTTATGTTAGGGTTGATAACAAGGGTGTTGTTTTGAATATTCCATTTAATGAAATGGGGTTTTCTTTTATGACCCTAAAGATGAAAAGTTCCAGACCCATTTCAAGTAGTACATTGAGTGCATAATTAACATTGTTGATCCTGATGCACTTGTGCATGGTACTCACATGATTAAAGCTGAGAAGCATGTTTATTTATAACTACTAAAGGAGTAACATAATCTATTAGAATTTTACTATCTAGATTTGAGATCATGGAGAGAGGATTTTCTTCAATGTGCCATCCTATTACAACCTAGTAGTAATACCTTTAGGCATGTGCAGAGATTGTTTTAATTCATCTTGGCCATTAAGCTACTAGAAACGTTCAATAGATTAAGGGATGGTAGAATTTTGGATCCACCAATTAATGGAAAAAAGTGTCTAAGGAATTTTATTGACTAAGTTCAAATTATGTACCATATTGTATAGTGTTTTCTTTACTTTGTCTTTTTGTTGATTTGTTTTTTCTGTACATCGGGCCTTGTTTGTATAGTTTCCTTTTATGCTTTTGTAATGTGTTCATTTCTATAATATCTTCATATAATTTTGGTAATTTTGCCTTGTTTTGTTGAGCCTTCATAGGTGTTTCATGTAAATTGATAAGTCTTGACTCTGTATCCCAATGGATTAGTACTTGGTCTTATGTTCTATGGTTCTTTGCACACCCACAGTGGGTATGCATCCCTGGGAGATAGCCAGTGTTAGTGCCCAAAATTTCACTAAAGCAATTGGGCACTTGTCAACTATCAATGTCTAAGTAATTATCCAAACTTATGTTTCAAAGTATTCTTTTGAAAAGGTCAAGTTTATTTTTAAGAGGCTAGGTAATTTAACTTATTATTTACTTAGTGTATTTCCATCAAGAACTTTCCATCGGGTATTTACTTGTGTTAGTTTTTTTTTTTTTTTGGTGAAAATTCCTTAGAGTATTCTTGTAAAATGTCTTATTGTATATTATTTGAAGGCCATATTCTTTCAGGATTTGTGTCTACACAAAAATCCTGAAGGGCTATTTCCATTATTTCAAGTCATTTCCTATGTACTTTTTGTTTATGGAAAAAAATCTGAAGGGTACTTGCCATTAAAGAAATTTTCCAACAAAAAAAGCCTTAAATAAATCCTTTGTTTCAGAAAAGGTACAAATTCTTTTTTATTTTTGACTTTTTGTCTGTGTCAAAAAGTCTTAAGGGAACTTACCCTTTGGGTATTTTGCCTACACAAAAAGCCTGAAGGATTGTAAGGACTTATTTATTTTGGCCAAAGTTTTTAAAAATAGTCTAAAGGATCATTTTTCCTTTGAAAATTTTCTAAAGGGCCATTTCCTTTGGGAATTTTGCCCTTGCAAAATTTTTTAAGGGTAATTTCCTTTGGGCATTTTTCCCTTGCAAAATTTTTGAAGGACACTTGTAGAAGGGTCATTTTACCTTTGCAAAATTTTTGAAGGATCATTTCTTTTAGGAATTTTTCCCTTAAAACATTATTGAAGGGAACTTTCAAAATGTATGAAATGCACTTTCAAAATATCTGAGCGACCATTCCAAAAGGTCAAAGGGAAATTCTTTAGAGAAAGTTCCCTTGACAAAACTTCTGAAGGGTATGTTCAAAGGGTCCAAAAGGTAATTTTAGCAAAGTTATTTTAGAGCAGAAGTCTTATTTATTTTGATCAGTTTACTTGATCAAAAGGTTTGAAAGAATTGCATCTCTTTAGTAAAAGTACCAGGTTCAATTTCTACAAGGAAATCATTTTGGATAAAATGTTTGAAACAATTGTCCCAACAAAGGCACATGGAGCTAAGACTCAATTCTTGTGGGTAAAGTGTGAATTCAAATCCTTTGAGGAAATTATTATTAAGGGATAGTTATGCTAAATAAGATCCCAAAGCAAAAGTTACAAGGATAAAGAGAAGCCAAAAAAAAAAGGCCTAAGAAGAAAATAAGAATGTCAAAAATAAAGACTCAAAAAATATTACCATGGAGCGAAGTCCCTAAATAAATATTTTTGAATTACAAGTATGATGGTCTCATGGATGTCTTTTTGATAGGCATGCAGACATCAAATTTAAGCTACAAAGATAGGCACATGGATATCAACTTTAAGCCAAGACAAGTAGTTGTTAGGATTCAAATGTTCTAGGATGGTCATGTGAGCATCATTTTTAGACCTTGTGAAGTAGCTATTTATTTTGAAATGGAGGTGTATCCAATGGCATGTGTTTACATAGAGTAGGATGATCAAATAGTCCATAATAAAAGTTGGATAGTTAAGGGTACATAGTAAGCCCATGGGACTACTAAATGGCACATCCTTAGGGCCAAAAATAGGTAATATACAATGATACCCCACCCCTTTGATCATGATTCAATAGAGTACATCTACTTAGGTAATTGAGATTAGATGGTGTGAGTTTAAAGTCAAAATGTCAAGCTTGCAATAAATGATAAGGCTCAAGTATGTTCTCATCAATTGATAATACATGGTTAAGTATACACCTTATGATCTATGGGGAACATTTAGTCAATGTTTCAAATTAAGCCTAAGGTGAATGCAATGATGACATGCATTTTAACTACATTATATAGAGTATTGAGCATCCAATGACATTTGATCTTTTGGGTCAATATCTAATGACACATATTGATTCAGCCTACCAAGATCTAGTAATGTGATGAGCCAAAATAGACTTTTCAAAGGGCTCAAATTACATAAAGAAGTTGCAAGTTCCCATACTAGATATGATTAATTGACTTAGTCACTTTTAGAGCCCATAAATGCCTAGTTGGATTTGATGTAGCATGCCAAATGTTGATATGTGTCAAGTTTTGGTCTAAAAGTTAAACTTGACATCTCTTTCCTAGTAGGGTAATGAGTGAAAGCACTAAAGAAGGTCCATGAACCATTCCTAAGAGAATATTTCCAATCATGATCATGGATAATTTTATATCTCATGTTACAACTAGATTATTCTAGATCCATCATTACAAAAATAGTTTTTTTCATGCTATGCATAAAGAGTAAGGTAGTTATCCAAGCAGATCTATCTATGCATGTAACTATTCACTAGCATCTCTAGGTAGTTTGACATAGTAACAAAGTTTGTTCCACCTCTGCCATGAAATTCACCTTCTAGGTAGGTGTAAAGGGGAATATTTAGGTGGTTTGACATGAGGACAAACTCTATTTGACTCCTTAAATGATTTTCTCCATCCAATTGTGCAAGTGAGTGATCAAGGGCATCCCTAGACATTTGCAAGTCCTCATCATTCATTTTATAGGTAGTTGAAATAATGATATTCTTAAAAATGGATGAAAATCTTAGGTGTGGCTAAGAGTATTTTTTGGCTGGGAATAACTTGATGGAAATGAAAAGTTTGTTATGAAATTTTTTCAAATTGTAACCTATAGGTCTATATTTGAGAAGGATTAAAAAATGTATAAATAGAAGACTTGTCCTCTATTTTTAGGTTGTTAGGTTTTGCTTGTTATAGGTTGCTATTTTAGGTGTCTAGTCTCCCTAAGTCTAGGTTCTATAGAAATTTTGTGGGATCAATTTCTATGTGTAAATTGTGTCTCCCTTGCTAAGGTGGTTGCATCTATACAACCATTAGCAATCTTTGAGAGCATTTTTATGTCTCGCTTGTCAAAAAAGAAACTCACCATGCTTATCCCTATGGAAACATTTTAAAGTGTTGATGTTTGTAATATTTCTTTTCAATTTAGTAGAAAATATTTGTGGTTCTTCATTATATCTTGTTAATGAAATGCAATAATATGTTTTACAGATTATACTAATTAGATATTTGGGTTTATGTTCATTACTAGTTGTCATTCTGAGCATGTACCTAGGTTATAAATCCCTCTATGAAGTTATATTTGGAAATGTGTTTTTGAACACCTTTTAAGGGCACCCTAGGTTCATGAATTTATCAAGAGAAATCATTAGAGATTCAAGTTTTACTATATGTCCTAATCTTTTATGGATCATTTGGTGTTTATCACTATCTTGCATTTTAAGCTTTTTTTATGCATGTTTACTAAGGAACATTGTCATGAAATTTTACCAAACACCTTATTTGAGAGAAATCAGCACACCACCCTCCATTTTATAATTAAATATAAACTTGTCCTACCATATCCTATCCTAAAAATAACACACTTTGTTGCATACTATAAGTGTTACTTGTATTGAAAATGCACAAGATATTGTATATTTGAAATGTGTTTGTAATTTGTGCTTTAAATCCTAGAATTGCAATATTTTTAGTCCCTTTGCTATTGAATATTCTTCCAAATGAAGATTATAGTCACAATTTCATTTGTATTTAGTATCTTATGTATGACTTTAGAGAATTTGTGCATTTCATGTGACAACCCTTCATAGGTAAAGTGTGCAAACTTGGTTATGCTTTGATCATATTTTTTTCATGTGCTAATAATCTTCATGGAGGTTGATTTTCAAAAACTCTCCGTGTGAGCAAGCTACCTTGTAGGTCCTCTCACCTTGGTTTAGGAAGAGCCAAAAGTAGCAAGGAGCTAACCATAACCTTTATTGGTGAGTCTCAATCATTTTATCTAGTCTGGTCCATTCTTGATGTCTTACCTTTCCCCAGCTATAATGACATACTAGTAGGTTTGACATCATTGCTTTCAATTTTATTTCAAGTGTGAAATGCCAGATTAGAGAGGTTTACAATTGGGAACCAACAAATGCCTCAGATAAAGATGCCTTTCTCTAATGTCTTTTCTTTGACTCCTTTTTTTCAAAGCTTTTTCTCCTATGCTTTTAATACCTTTATTTTTATATAGGGTAATATATAAAGATTCCAGTATGTAAGAGATGATTTGTGTCTATATTTAATGCTTTATGTTTTCCACAAATCCTCTAAAGCCAATGTCTAATGATTTATGTGTTGGATGTGAGATATTCAAGCCTCACAAAGTCTACTCAATTTTTTTTAAAAGCTTTGTATTGATTTTTTTTCTAGTTTTTTGTGGCTTCTAGATTTGGTGTGGGAATACACAAGATTATCCTCACACAATGAAGCTCTTGAAACTTTAGGAGAGCTTGGGATTCTCCTCATGCATAGGTTTAGAGATTTCCATGATTCTATGATACTAGTTATTAAAAAATAATCAAATTATATTATTCCAATCGATTGAAATATGTTTTATAGATCTTTATTTATACACAAATATATGCTCTTAATAGTCCCAATAAATCTAGGAGAGAATTATTAGGTAAAATGAATTAATTCCTAAATAAACATCTAGGTTAAAAAACATGCTCAGATTAAAATAAAATCAGATACAAAGCTTAAAATAAATTAACTACCTATCTATGCTTACCTATGGTGAGTAATAATTGTTGATATAGTGGATTGTACCTGGGGGTAGGACGCCTAGGTCCTGCCCTTCCACACGCAACAATGGAAACTCCCCTCTTGCCTGTGGGACTGGAGAAGCTGGAGGGGAGAGTCTCTAGATAAGGGCTAGCTCCCTCTAATGTATCTTTTAGGCCCTAGTTTATCCTACTACTAAAAAATAAATGGAAAAAAGGGGGGATGAAAAGGGAGAGAGAGATGCTGAAAATAGAACCTAAGCCTAAAAATGAAAAGGTGATACACTAGAAAAGTTGACCCACCCAGCTCGAATATACACTTTTCACCAAAAAGAAGTGCCCATACACTTCATCTGAAGTAGGAAGATCTTATGCAATAATCAGCTAGGGGTCCATGGAAATATAGAGAGGAAGAAACTACTAGAGGCATCCTCAAACACACTTATGGTAGCCTATTCATAGGTGCCTATATTCCTACTATAGACAATTTTGGCAAACTTGTAGAAAAGAGACTTCATAATGAACTAGACATGCTGTAGTTGATTTTTGAAAAGCATGAAAGACAATGACTTAACAGAAAATAAGAACACATACATATACTTTAAAGTGCAAGTCCAGATAAAGGTAAGAATGCCAAGTCTTGATTCAAGGTAAAATCTGGCAGAACTCTGCCTTACAAACTCGAGAGATTTTTGGGCAAAGTTTTACCTTAAGGCCAAGAGAGTCCATCCTTCTCAAATGAGAAATTTTACAACATATAGAAAGAGGGGAAGATAACTTGGCACCTCTTTTGAAAAGAGTTTGGTACTCTTTTTTCAAGTTGGCCCATGTGCATTCTGAGCCTTGGGAAGAGGGAGCCATTTGATTATCGGTTCCTGCTTTGACTTTGGCATCCCAACCTTAATGAGGAAATGCAAGTCGCACCTTTTCTTTGTGAACAAACTGCTCCATTCCATTCATTTACATAGCTTGTCTACTTATAAATGTAAACTAGAGGAAATAAGCCACGTTGCTTACTATTTGCACCATTTGGTGACCATCTAGCAATAACTTTCCTCCTCTTTGCCACTTGGAATACTTTGTCTCTTTCTACACCTTGTCTTCTTCCTTGATTTTTCTCCTTCTACTCCTTCAGCCCTCGGGGGTGATCTTCTAGTAGGTCACTACATTCCTTGGGCTCTTTCCATGGTTGGCACATAAGCATTTTAAAAACCAATAGCTATTTCACTACCTTAAATTTGATGCCTTTGCACCTGTCGTCACTTGGACTTTTCCTTCGACTTTATTGAGGAAATTCATTTTCCTCAGTGAGATCCCTCTATAAGGGCACATACCCTTCATGCGGGTTTCTTACTTCAGGCTTTTCCTATAGGCTTTTTACTGTAGACAATTTTCCCATGGACAAAAAGTCTGTGAGAATTGATTTGTTCGTTCCTCAGGCTTTTTACTGTGACCTTTTTTTTGTGGACAATTTTCCTGTAGACAAAAAGTCCACGAGAATTGTCTCAGTCTTTTTGGCCTTTTGCCTAAAATTCCTTTTCTTTCAAGTTTCTTGCTCATGGCCTTTTTTGAATTCCTTCAGACTTTTTGTCTAAAGGAATTCCTTCAAACAAAAAGTTTGAAGGGTTTCTTCTTTGCCTCTGCTGATAGCCTTAGAATTTTTTTTGAAAGAAATCATCCTTTGCATCTTTCTCCTTGAAGTGTTCTCTACCTCTACAAGGGCTCTTGAACCTGGAACTACCCTCTACAAGGGCACTTTCCCTTCACTTTTTGGGATGCTCCTTTGAACTACCTAATTGAACTAATTTGTTGAACTGACTAATTGAACTAAAAATGGTTCAACGGTTCAATGGTTCAACACTATGCACCACTCCTTTATTGAACTAAGCCTTTGAACCTGCCACTTGAACCAAGTGTTTGAACCATTCCTTTGAACCAACCATTTAAACCAATCATTGAACCAATTTAATGGTTTAAATATTTGTTAAAACAAGGCATCAAACCATTTGATTGAACCGATGAACTTAGGTGTTGAACCAAAGTGATGAACCAAGGCCGATGAACTTGAGTTTTGAACCAAAATGTTGAACTTTGCCATTGAACCAAAGCATTGAACTTTGCCAAAGCATTGAACCAACTGAATTTAACCAAGCCTTTGAATCGAGCTGATGAACTTAGGTGTTAAACCAAGGCATTGAACTAGTTCAATGGTTCAAAAATGCTAACCTTCCTTGTGACTTTCTAGACAAGAGTCTAAAGAAGCTTTACTGCTGAGTCCATAGCAATCCAAGTTCTATAGAGTCTATAGAAATGGACCTACAGACTCTGTAGAAAATCTATAATGTCTATAAAAATTGCAAGACTCATGGAAAATCAAAAGTACTGGCTTAGAATAACATAAAAAAGAAGGGGGACTGATTTTTAGCCTATTGGGCAAAAATGGTCAACAAATTGGTGACTCCCAGGGGAAGCATGCCTGCTATGCTTAGAGACAAGTTACCTTCTATTCCATTGGGCATGGAGTCAGATGCAGCTTAAACAAAGTTAGCAACAACCCCAATAGATCCAAGAATCAAACATGAAGCTTTTTACCCCAAACACAATGATAAGCACACATAAGACTAAAAACACTACTTGTGCAAACTATACTTAGGGAAATTAGGAAAATAAATTGAAAGCAACTACTATGTACAAATAACTAGGTAAATATACCTCCCTCTTGGATCAAAGGGAAAAAAATTTAAGTCTCCTCCCTGGCAAGAAGACTTATGGTGCTAGACAAGTGGCTGAATGAAAAGGAGATTTGGTGACCTGCTCCTCTTGCCTGTCACCTAGATTGGCCTACATCTAAATGGATCAGTTTAAAACATGCTTCTAACATACATGTACTCTTCTTATTCCTAGAAGCTTACTGAATGCTGGCCCTTCATGCTAGTGTATATCACCAAGAAATATGTGGCTGATGGCTCATCACCATAACCCCTTTGATTTACATAGTCCCTTTGCAACGCATCATGGTTTGACTTGTTTCCTTCTGCTTCATTAGAGATCCTACCAAACTCATCCTCTACTCCCTCTTGGCCTTCTTGATGAAGGGTGACTATTGTGATGTTTGAAATGGAATCACAAAATGATTTCTCATCCCAAAGAACATCACCTCTTTATTCAAAAAACTCTTCTTCAAGGCTTTCCTTAAGGGAGACCAGCCTCTCCTTTTCCTCCTCAAAGATTAGGATATCTAGATGTTCAAAGGAATCCTCCTAATCCTCCTCCAACTCAAGCTCCTCAGCATAATCATCCTCCTCATTGAAGCAATAGGGAAGTTTATCAAATGAAGGAGGGAGCTCACCATGCTTTTGTTCCTCCTCATATTGCTGGAACATCTGCATGTATGCATGACCTGCATCTTCTCCATTACTGATGAAGTCTTCACAAGAATCATTGATGATGATTTATTATTTATCATCACTCATGATAGCCTCTTGGGAAACTATAGATTGGATCTTCTACTCCTCACTCACCTCCTATAGAATATGATCCTCTTTGAGAAGGGATGAAGTGGAAAAAACATGTGGAAGAGGAGGAAGTCCTTAAGCTAGAATCAAATGATTCTCCTCCTTCCATCTGGCTAGCACTTCATCAATATTAGGTGTGGCCTCATAGCTCTCTTGGGGATGTGTAGATGGGGTGTGTTCAGACATGGAATGTGCCATTGGGTCTGAACCTTCCATCACACCTTGGCTAAGGAATCTCTGTCTAGATTCCAACTCTACAATTCTTCTGGCCATATCCTCTTGGAAGAGCCTTTCTTGGAGGTCACTAGCATCGTCATGAGTAGGAGAAGCCTCATCTTATTCAAGGTTTTTAGTAGAATCTTTCTTCTCCTCCTTCCTGCCCCATGATTCTACTATTTTCTTCCAATTTAGGATCTCAAAATTGGAATTTTACTCCTGTGAATAGGCAACAACTTTTTTTTCTCAAAGGTCCTAGGGCTCCTTCATAAGGTCTGAAAGTTCTATCTCTCTTCCATGAAGCAGTCTCATCTTAGCCTCTAAATCTTTAATTTACTTGGCTACATTATCCTAAAAGAGCCTTTCTTAGAGGTCACCAGCATCATCATGTTGAGTAGGAGAAGTTTTGAGAGAGATGTGCTAGTTTGAAAAGTTCCCCCCAAAAGAAGATTCACAATCTAAGGAATTTAGAAGGTTCATCTCCATGGGGGGTTGTTCTAGTTCCGTTTGATGTTGGAAGGCTAGGTGCATGAGGTCAAGAGCAAGGTTTATTGATGCATCAGATGAGCTAGATTGAGCAAGTGCCATTTGGTAGAAAGGATTTGGTGCACAAGAAGGGGATTTCTTTAGGATAGGAGGGGGAACACAAGGCTGACTACCTTACATGAATGGATTCCTCCATTTTACTACCTCTTCCTCCATGGATTGCAAGGCTTGATCTTGCTTAGACAAACACACCTCTTCATACATCAGCTCATACTGATATCCATACTACTCATCCAGTATATTGACCTCTATTACTTGCTTCTCAAACTCCAGTGCCAACTCCCTTATCATTGAAGGGCAACTAGGAGAGTTGCTTGAGGTGATTCTCTAAATATCTTGAGTTTGATCGAAGTCATATGAAGGAAAACAAGGTCCATGATTTTGTGCAAAGGAATTATACATACAAAAAGTGATTTCTAATGGCACCAGGCTGCTTAACTAGCTAATCAACTCAGAGTTGCCATTGGTGTTGATGTAAAAGCCTCCAAAGGCTGGTTAGTTGAAGAACACACCAAAAATTCTTCAACTCTTTAGACAAAACTTGTCCTAGTTATCCCACCATGCATGCCAAAAATTGTTGACACAGTGGATTGCACCCAGGGATAGGATGCCTAGCTCCTACCCTTCCATATGCAATAATGGAAACTCCCCTCTCACCTATGGGGCTGGTGAAGCTAGAGGGGAGAGTCTCTAGATAAGGGTTAGATCCCTCTAATGTATATTTTAGGCCTTAGTTTCTCCTAATGCTAACAAATAAATGGAAAAAAGAGGGGATGAAAAGGGAGAGAGAGATGCTAAAAATAGAACCTAAGCCTAAAAATGAAAAGGTGATACACCAAAAAAGTTGACCCACCCAACCTAAATATACACTTTTCACCAAAAAGAAGCATCCATACACTTCATCTGAAGTGGGAAGCTCTTTTGCAACAGTCAACTAGGGGTCCATGAAAATATAGGGAGGAAGAAACTACTAGAGGGATCCTCAGACACACTTATGGTAGCCTATTCATAGGTGCCTATATTCCTCTTGTAGACAATTCTAGCAAACCTGCAAAAAAGAGACTTCACAATCCACTAGACATGTTGTAGTTGATCTGTGAAAAGCATGAAAGACAATGACTTAACACAAAAGAAGAACACAAACATATACTTTAAAGTGTAAGTCTAGATAAAGGTAAAAATGCCAAGTCCTGATTCAAGGTAAAATCTGGTAGAACTCTGCCTTACAAGCTTGAGAGATTTTTGTGTAGAGTTTTGCCTTAAGGCCAAGAGAGTCCATCCTCCTCAAATGAGAAATTTTACAATATATAGAAAGAGGGGAAGAGAACTTGGTGCCTCTTTTGAAAAGAGTTTGGCACTCTTTTTTCAAGCTGTCCCATATGCATTCTGAGCCTTGGGAAGAGGGAACCATTTGATTGTTGATTCCTACTTTGACTTTGGCATCCCAACCTTAATGAGGAAATGCAAGTTGTGCCTTTTCTCTACAAACAAACTGCTCCCTTGCAGTCATTTCCATGGCTTGTCTACTTATAAATTCAGACTAGAGGAAACAAGTTGTGCCACTTATTATTTGAACTATTTGGTGACCATCTGGCAATAACTTGCCTCTTTTTTGCCACTTGGACTGCTTTGTCTCTTTCTACACCTTGTCTTCTTCATTATTTTATTTCCTTCTACTCCTTTAACCCTCAAGGGTGATCTTCTAGTGGGTCACTATATTCCTTGGGGTCTTTCCATGGTTAGTGCAAAAGCATTTCAAAAACCAATGGCTATTGCACTGCCTTAAATTTGACGCCCGCACACCTATCATCGCTTGGACTTTTCCTTTAGCTTTCTTGAGAAAAGTCCTTTTCCTCAGTGAGAGTCCTCTGTAAGGGCACATACCCTTTGGGCGAGTTTCTTACTTTGGGATTTTCCCATGGGCTTTTTACTATAGATAATTCTCCTATGGACAAAAAGTCTGTGAGAATTGCTCTGTTCATTCCCTAGGCTTTTTACTATGGCCTTTTTTCTGTGGACAATTTTCCCACAGACAAAAAGTCTATGAGAATTGTCTTAGTCTTTTTGTCCTTTTACCTTAAAGTCCTTTTCTTTTGGTTTTCTTACGCATGGCCTTTTCCAAATTCCTTTAGACTTTTTGTCTGAAGTAATTCCTTAAGACAAAAAGACCGAAGGGTTTCTTCTTTGCCTCTACTGAATGCCTTAGAAAATTTTCCAAAAGAAATCATCCTTTGCGGCTTTCTCCTTAAAGTGTTTTCTGCCCTCCACAAGGGCTCTTAAACCTAGAACTTCCCTCTACAAGGGAACTTGTCCTTTACTTTTTGGGATGCTCCTTTGAACCACCTGATTGAACTAAGCTGTTGAACTGACCGATTGAACCAAAAATGGTTCAACAGTTCAACACTACGTGCCACTCCTTTATTGAACCAAGCCTTTGAACCTACCACTTGAACCAAGTGTTTGAACCATTCCTTCAAACCAACCATTTGAACCAATCCATTGAACTGGTTCAACAGTTCAAACATTTGTTAAAATAAGGCATCGATTAAACCGATGAACTTAGGCATTGAACCAAAGTGATGAACCAAGGCTGATGAACTTGAGATTTGAACCAAAACATTGAACTATACCATTGAACCAAAGCATTGAACTTTGCTAAAGAATTAAACCAACTGAATTGAACCAAGCCTTTAAATCGATTCGATGAACTTAGGTGTTGAACCAAGGCATTAAACTAGTTTAATGGTTCAAAAATGTCAACCTTCCTTGTGAATTTCTAGACAAGAGTATGAAGAAGCTTTACTACTGAGTCCATAGAAATCCAAGCTCTGCAAAGTCCGTAGAAATGGACCTACAGACTCCGTAGAAAATTTATAGAGTATGTAGAAATTGCAAGACTCATGGAAAATCAAAAGTACTGGCTCAGAATAGCATAAAAAAGAACGGGGACTAATTTTTGCCCTATTGGGAAAAAATGGTCAACAATAATAATTACTCACGTACGTTATTTTTTACTATCTATAATGAGTAACTAAATATTATTAATTTATTTAAAAGGGTAAATTAATCACCTTAATACCATGCATATGTTTTTATGTTATGTTCTTATGCACATGAAGTCTAAAACTCTATATTTTACTTATAATATCTCATTTATGATTGAAAACTTAATCCTCCTTACAAGTAAGGCATGAGCTAAAATATGTGTCTATTAGTAGGATAGGCTAGACATATTCAACACCCCTATATGAAGAGATTTTATTACATCCCAATTAAAAGATTTGTCTAGAATTGGACGTCCAAGACCAATGACTGCAAAGTGAACACACATAACTGTTAAATCAAGAAATCTAGAGGAAAGTAGAAATAGAACATAATATATTCAATAATGGAGAGGAATTGCTTATATAAAGATACAAATTTCATATCTTTAATATCTCTCAAAGCTATCATATCACACAACTAAGAATCTCAATTAATGATGTTGAATGAATAATAAAAAGGGAGAGAGGTATCTATAGGTTGAAGAGATAGTGAAACCCCATATTCTAGTGAATGGGGTACTAATCTTCCTAAATGACCTCTAGAGTCCTAATCAAGCTAATGTAGTTGTGTAGCCAAAACCCATAGGAAAAAATGCCTACACCAATACAAAAAATGGGTCCCAGCAATAGGGCCTGATGAGGTACCCATGTACATAGAATCCCCTCCCCCCCCAAAAAAGAGAAGTAACCCCCCCCATAAAAGAGAGTATGCCCCCCCAAAATAGAGAGAGAAGGAAACAAGGAACTAAAAACCCCCCCAAAAAGATGAGATCCTCCTATAGTGATAATATATTCCTGACACTAAATTTTGAAAATGATCTAATTACATTGAACAACATTCCTCCCCTTAGGAAGAAATAAAATTATAGAAGAGTGAAAATAATCTCCAGATTCTAGAAATGAATATGAAGGAACAAATATAATAAAATTTTCCTATAAAAACTTCTCAAATGTCACCATGTCCATAGGTGAAGATGCCACAATCCAAATAGCTACATGCCTAATCAAATAAGTAGGTGAAAAAATAGGACCATGTAGAAATGGATGATGAACAAGATCTAGAGATGATGATGATGTGACAATAGCTGTGATGAGGCTATCATCAAACAAGAGAGATAATCCCTCAAATGTGTCTTCCACGTCTGCAATATGATTATCCAAAAACAAGTTTGAAACACCTATCAAGAGATCATCACTTAATTTTCAAACTGAAAGACTATATAGGTTCTACTATAAAGAATCACTAAAATCTCTTGATGAAGCAACTCTGAACTCTAAATTAGCAATAGGTGAAAGAGGATGTAAAGTATCCTCAATAATAGATGGGGTGTCAATGTATGTCAACCATATAAACCAATCATCTAATGATAATGTGTCCACATAATAAGAGGCACCAAGAATCTCAGTAGGTGCTTAGTCATCTAAGGAAGCATCACTTTTAGATGAAGATCCAATGTCTCCTTATAAGTATTGGATGCTTGTCTATGTATTGAAAAGGCATTGAGTATGCTCAATATGATGCATAATATCCTCATATTTAGTTAGACATATTAGGTCATAAACCATGTCATTATTATTAAACCATGCATTTTTTTAGTTCACAAGTAGTTGGTTCAAGAATAAATCCTAGGAGATAAGGAAGTAGATCTTACTCTAGGCAATGATTCTTTATCACTTTATTCTAGGACAAATAGTTCTCTAAAGTTATCCTTACAATAGATTTATGGAATATATCCATGATGAAACCTAAAAAATATAATTTTATCTTAGTTCATGATTATAATTAACCCCAAAATGTGTTAACCATGATGCAGAAAGCATGTGTGAAAAAGAGATGTGTAGACAAGAACCACCACAATGATAACCCCCCTTTCACTAGTCAAGTAACCCACCCCCCCCCCCCACAATTTTGGCAATTTATAAAGTAGTGAATTTTAAATAGGAAAATTAACCCAATGGATGGGAAAAAAAAAAACTTTTACAAAAGATGGTACTCAATTTTGAGTTACTATTTACAAGATATTAATAAAATAATTTCCTGTAAATAGGCCTATGACTAAAAACATGCACTTGAAACTTAAAAATAGTACCCTTGGGCAAGGTAAAATATACCTTCCAACCACTCATTATAACTATTATTTCACCATAGACTTACAAAATTAACAAAAGTGAAAAAATGTTTACTTGATTGCCTTGATATGCATGAAAGTAAGTTTATCTTCCTCTTTTGATAAAAATACAACTAGTAAAAGCAAAATATGAATTCCAGCTATGTAAAAATGGAAAAAAAGTGGTGGATTATAGTTGTCTTTAGATAAGAGGGGTTCTTAGAGTGTTTTCCAATGTAGATCTAATGCCCTTCAATGCCTTAATCCTTCCATGCAGGAGTAGTGAACAAAATGAAAATCCTAACCTCCTCTTGTCTAGTGGCAAGGTAGAAAGAACACTCTAGGTAATAGATTGGATCTTAACATAGGCTAAATAATAACCTAACTATAGGAAAAGGGAACCAATTTGCTAGTAGAGGATGCAAAGCTACTGGTAGAGGACTCCAAGCTGATGGGAAAGGATGCCAAGTGGTTGGAAAAGGATGCCAAGTGTGTAGAATGAGAATATCCAATGCCAAATATGGATGAATATGATCATTTTCTCTTTTAAGATAGGTTAATGGATGATTGTATATAAAAGATGCCTCTTTTCTCACCATGTAACAATTCTTTAATGCCTTGGTGTGATAGAAAAGGATGATAAGGTACCCTTTCAACATAACAATTTGAAAATAATACCAAAGATAAAAAGAGTAGATCCAACACTTTTATGCAACTTTAAGACTTTTCCAAAACCAAAAACCTAAAAATGCCTTGGTAGACTAAAGGATCCCAACATTGTTAGTAGATCTAATGATAAGAGAAAGAATGAAAAGATTCCAAGGCAAAAATTTATACTCCCAATAACAAAAAAAGATGCCTATCTCAAATCCAATGCCAAACAAAGATAATAAAGCCAATCTAAGATTTGAATAAAACACTACAAAGATCTGAAATGAATCATTTTGATATTATAACTTAGAATAAAATATGTCACACCAAGATGAAAAAATAGATCTTAGATCAAAAACTACCACAACCAAGATCTAACCTCCTTTGCCAATCAGATTTGTAAAAATATAATATACCATGCCTAGCTCAGAAATAATCAATAGACCTAAAGCAAAGGTATGCCTCTCTCTTAAAAAAACTTACAGATCTAAAATTTATTAACAATTTCTATGTGATAATAACAAATCTTTGGATTTTATAGAAAAAGACCCTATAAATTTTTTTCAACAATTTCTATGAGATAATAACAAATCCCAAGGTTTTTGAGATTTTTTTTTCAAAAAAAAATTGTAACATTTTATTAACATCCTAAAACATTTCCTCACAAATATGGAAATAAATTTCTAGATTTCAAAAATAGAGCTTACAAAATAACAATCTAGATAATGGATTACCAAATTAATGCTTTGATACTATAAAAGAGTTGCCCAAAATTAGACATCTAAGATTGGTGACTATAGAGTGAACACTCACAATTATTAAATCAAGAAATATAGAAGAGAGAAAAAATTGAACATAATTTATTCAATAGTGGAAATGAACTGCTTATACAAAGAGATAAAGTTCACAGCTCTTACAACTTTCAAAGCTATCATAGCTCACTACTAAGAAGCTCAATTGATGATGTTGAATGAATAATACAAAGGGAGAGAGGTATTTATAGGTTGGAGAGATAGTGAAACCCCACATTATAGTGAATGTGGTACTAATCTTCCTAAATGACCTTTAGCAGCACTAAGCAAGCTAATGTAGCCAAAACCCATTGGAAAAAAGTTTTACACCAAAATCAATACTCTAAGGAGACATTAATCATGATGTAGTTCTCCCCACCTAAGTGTTATATTAAATATAACTAATGCTATAATTATAGTGGTATTGAATATCTTAAGTGTGATTGAGAATAGAAATATAGAAAATCTATGCTTAGGGAAACTGTAGATGGTAGTATGCAAAAGTAGGGAAGAATAGGCATTAATGACCTTGATTTTTATCAACTTTTTTCATGTTTGAATAGGTATTTTTCATCTAATTTCCATCTAGTGGATTGAGGTCTAAAATTCATGTATTTATAGTGTTTTGTGTCTTGTGTGAATATTAAAATATGCTTAGGCCAACCTTAGGAAGGTTTTAATTTTGAAAATATATCCATTCAAGAAGATAGCGTAAATGACATTAGCACCATTTTGGGGATACTATCACCATGTGGCTCTAGTGTCCTTAATGTGGTGCTAATGTCTAACTAGTAGGTTGATTGGCATTAAGGGCCATGATTTGGAAATGAGGGTTTGAGACTATGTTTTATCATACTTGGGATGCCAATGGTCTACACAGAGTCTATAAAAGTGTGATAAAAGGCTCTAGGATATGTCTAAGGATAAACTAATAATAAGTTATCTCAAGTATCACTCCTAGCACTTAAATACCACTTTTAGGTGATTACATTGGGCCAGATGTTATTTGTTGAGGTGGTGGATAAGGATTGTGAATCGCCAGTATGTATCCATTAAATTAATTTTTTATATTATTGATTGACACAATGGTCACTCTAATTATTTTTGTTATTCATTTTATCAATATTTCATTCACTTATAATTTATATTATAGGATTTCATTGAATGAAAATTCCTCTTCAAATTCATACTTAACATTAGATAGAAGTTCCACCACCTTATGGATTCTACCATTATTGGATTCAATAATTCTATCCTTTAAATCTCTCATGAAATTATTTAACAGTACTAAAAAATCTCCTGTGTGATAACATGTCCATATTCTAAGAGCAAGGTCTCAATTTTAACTTCAATGAATAATTCTAATATATTTTTCTCTACCATAACTATATGCCCCACTAAAGTTCTCATTTATTTTTCATAGTATTAAAAAGATACTCTCTTCATAGTATCAAACCATTTTTTCCAAATCCACATCTTCAATAGTCATACTGTTCAAATTTGGACTTGAATTTGATTGTATTACCCTAGTTAAAGTCATTTATCTTGTCATTATTTGAATAATTATATTTAAATATGTTTTAATATTTTTTATAAATGGATCTCCCTAATTAATAACTTTAATTTAAATAAATAAACCATACAATGATCATAATTCATCTTCCACCTATTTGTCAAGTCCATATGGTACTAAAGCCTTGGTTTGATTTTCAAGATTTCTATGTTCATAATCTATGTCCTTAACCATTCCATCTACTAATTCACTAGAACTAGGGATAAAATAAGAAATGTATTATCAATACTTAGATAGGTAGTCTCCTATGTCTCTTATTTTAATTGTTAAAAAAATTGCTTAGTTTCATGCCAGGCTAGATTTTTAACTTGTAGTTGCATTCCTTATAGTAACACTTTTCATGGTATACATAGACTTTCATATTCAATTATCATCATGGGTTCATAAGAAATTACCTATTATTAACTTTATTCTAGAGTGTATTTTATTTTTCCAATCCACTATCCTCTTTGTGAATCCATAACAACTACAACTGAACTATGTGAGGTAAAAATGATAGGTATATTTTTAGATATGATAAAGGGAAGGGGAATGGTGAAAGAAAAATATATTAAGATTAAGCATGAATGAGGTGAGTGTGGAGTGATATCAATTAATACAAGTGTGTAATACTTATAATGAATCTTCTTTAATTTTTATTTTACATCATGGGATTTAACAATTTTCTCTTTCCCTTGGGATGAACTTGACACAATAATCATTCCAACAATAGTAATTTTTTTAGGTGAACCAATTATGGGTGATAGGGTATTAAGAGACAAATGATTAATATTTTATAATGTTATTTTTGGTGGCATAGACACACACATAGTATAATCTTAAATGTATAAACATAAGAATATTTTTTGGCACATAACTTGGACCAATTGTAAGAATACTAGTCTTAGAGTAATGTTCCTAGCATATACCTTAGTAACTATGGGGGCATTATTTTCAAGAATAATATGGATTATTAAGTCAATATACATAGTATAATTAGTAATAATATAAATATGGAAATAAATTCAAACATAAATTGACATAAACTTCATTAAATACTTGTTAGGGTGAATTGGTATTACGACTGTAAATCAATACCATCATTAGAAGTCCCAGTGTTGATAAATTTAAATTGACCCAAAGAAAAATAAACAATATCCATATCAATAATGGTAATATTATTAGGCATTTTCAAATCTTTAGACATACTAAATTAAAAATTAACAAGGGACATGGGACTAGGATCCATAATACATTCAATGATAGGAGAAGGTGAAAAACATTTTGGAGCAGGTGAT
Organism: Torreya grandis; assembly: GCA_037957365.1. Classification (NCBI taxonomy): domain Eukaryota; kingdom Viridiplantae; phylum Streptophyta; class Pinopsida; order Cupressales; family Taxaceae; genus Torreya; species Torreya grandis. Next base: position 634,421 of record JARHVA010002361.1, on the reverse strand, counting down.
TTTTCTAGATCTTGTAAATTTGGAAACTATTGTAAAATTTTCCTTATGATGGTTTAATTAACCTTATCCACATATCCTTAAATAAAGGAACCTAGCCTCTCCTCTACTACCTATTTTTGTTTCTTATGTGACACCTTGGGTGGTGGCTTAACACCTAGTTTTCTCATGTTATCCTCTAGGATCAAAGCATACTAATCTATCCCACTTTTGTCATAAAGATTCCATATACAATTTCATATTATCCTCAAAATATATTAAGTTTGGTTCATTGAAATTAACAAAACATAGCTTTTAGACTATATATACAAATATGTAGTGTATACACATTTTTATAATTTTAAAAAAAAATCATTAAGTAGTTTTTACGATTTATTTTTTAAATTTTTTTAATTCTTTTCTAGCCATATAGTTTGACACAATATTATAATTTGACCCTCCACTATATTTTAATTTATGGCATTGATGAGTACCCAATCATCAGGATGTAGTTGATGTCTATATAAACTAGGCAACTCTTTGTATCTCATCACCTTACATCATGGTCATGAAAGTTGTGAGAGTTTTTATGTGATGAAGCTTGACATAAATATGGCCATTATAAAGAACCCCTCCTAAAATATATATAAGAGAGATGATGGTAGGGCACTTGTTTATTTATTATTCACTTCCCTCCAGTGTTTTGAACTATTTGATAGTATATATCTTACTCATCAAGATTTAATAGAAATAAATAAATAAATTATAATGGAGCTTGTAATAAATAATGTATCATGATCACTATGTAAGTAGGATACAACTAGTAAGCTTCAATTCTCAAAATTAACATAATTGTGTCTTTTGAGAGGTGAGGCACAAGATTTTCATTGATGATCTAATAAACTAGAGGATATAATTAATTAAAAATCTATTCCATATGCTACCTAAATTTGTTAATGTATAACATGTAAAAATGTGTATGGATTAGTTATAGTGTATTGAAATTCCATTTTAGATACCAAGAGAATTATATATCAGTGAAAGTAGCATATGATAGGTAAGACTTCATAAATTATTCATATCTGCTTTGTATCTAAATATCCCTCTAAATAATATTAAAATATAGTACCTCCAATCATATGGGGAATTCCTTGTCATCAATAATCTTTGAAAGTAAATGCACCCAAGTCTTGTCCATAAGAGTTGCCATTGGTTTATAACAAAATAGATTCATTAAATACTTATGTTAGTACTACACATGGTCTAAATAATATGATGTGTGTTATGTTAATATCATCCTTATTGGTCTAGTGATCAAAAATTATTGATTAGTCCATCATTACCTCTCTTATATTATGAATTTTTAGCCATTTTATGGCTATGACTTGATTAATTTTTTTATTAGACTCAGGAAGCTTATAGTAATATATAAAATCCACTCCTTAAATTAAGGATATGAAGTTTCCTTGCTTCAATAACATAATGACACCTTGATGTTTTAGATAATGCACATAATACATTAGTAAATTAGTCGAGACTCAAAAAATACCTCAGGATTTGCTACTACAAGTTGTGGATTAGACTTTTGGATTTTCATTAGCTCATGTAAAAATTTACCATATTCAAAACTAGGGATTTCCCTCCTTCTTGGGTGTTTATATATGATTTTTGTTGTAAATAATTATATAATGGTGAAATTCATGAGACAAATATTTAAGATCCATAACAGTGTCCATTAAACTATTTTAAAGGTCATGGGTGAAGAGGAATTGATATGGGTTCACCATATCATTATCTCTTATGTTATTCAAATTATTAGTCCAAGAAGGAATTTTGTGCTCATAAAACAACATAAAATATTCGTGTTTGTCAAATGATAGTCTCTTTGATAACTCTATAGTTTATCAATATTTATGCAATTCTAAATTATCTCAAAGTGACTTTCCCTGATTATTCAAAAGCTTTTAGAATTCATTTCAAGGCTTATAAAGTACTTTCTCATGTGCATTGATGGAATAGAATGTCATTTGGAATCTTCGAATGAATGTTTATGTTCCTTATACCATTGATTATTTAGCCTTAAATAGTTAAAATGTTGGCAACCATATATTTTATCATTAGATTCTATATGTAATCCTTTTAGGATTAAATCCTTTAATATTCTTTTTTAAACTTAGTTTTACATGTCAATTTATCATTGTTCTAAAATTAGAAAACATTGTGTCCATTCCCAATGTTAATGAGATAGCCCAATTCTAAAGATTCATATTTTTTCCACATGGATTTATATTATTGGGTCACTCTTGAACCTATTCACTCCTTCATATCCAAGTCATAAATTTTAAAAGTGCAAACTATATTCAGGAATTCTTACATCATGATCTCATTATTTTGTAAACATATTTTTAAAATCACATCACCATGGATCTTTCATTCAATGATTTGTGAAGTGAGAAAAAAGATTTATTGTGATGAGTGTGAAGGTTAAAATAATAAAGCTTCAAACTATGAAGACTACGCAATCTCAGACTCTAAAGAGTGCATAAATTCAAATTATGAAGAATGCAAAGGTTGTTTTAACTATGAATAATAACCTGACTATGATAGCATGTATAGATAAAACCATGAAAATAGTAAAAGGGTTGATATTTCATAGTTAATGTGAATCATTGAATCTTTTAAAAACTATAAATGTATGAACTATAAACTATGGAGACCAAAACAAACCAAGGTGCAAATATTTAAGAATATGAAATATGCATAACTATTAGCAATGTAAATATTAGAGAACTAGAAAGTTAAAAAACCTTGGAAGTTCCATATTTACTCCATTAAATGAATTATAATTATACGAAAATAGACATTGACTTGCCCAAACTAAATACAATGATAAACCCTTTTAAAATTATCCCTATGTAAATGATGAGACATTTGCTCAAAAAAGAAAAGTAGAACTAAGATGAACTAATCAAATAACAACTCACTTTCTAATCCAATGGGTCTCCATTTTTTTTAGACATGGGGTGTGTTGGTGATAACACAATAACTTCAAGAAAACATGTAGCACTACTAGGTCATTCTGGAATGTACAACAAACCAAACTAGGTATACAATAACCATTCCATAATTGAGTTCATGCCAGAAATAGAATATAATAATTTTGGCACATGATGTAATTGTGAATTTTTTAAATTAAAGACACATAATCCTACATCATGATAATTATACCCTAGTCCAATTACATTAATTAAAACTATATTTATAAGGTGGGAGTTGGTGAATAAAATACATGCAAACACATCTTGATAGGAAGTTAGAAATTAAGTGACACAATATTCCTAGGTACTTATAAAAATTTAAGTAAATATATAGATTAGGTATAGTCCTAATGTTCAAAACATATTAAAGCATTGAAGAATTTTTCAACCCATAAAAATATGGAGAATAAATGACCTTGATATATGTGTCAGGTGTAATGTAGTCTAGATGAGACTGACAAATATTTAAGACACATGTATAAGTATGAGAATAGATTAATTTATATAATCTTATGGCTAAGAAGTTTATTATATAAAATTTCAAACTTATGGTGTGTATTATAGGAAAGTGATCCTAAAAAACATTGGAATTAGTAATGAAGATGCAACAAGGTTATAACAATGAAATGATAGAGGGGTGGTCTAAAATACTCTTGTATTGTAGCCAAATGTTTTCCTATACCAGTTAGTAGCTGAGCATAGCCTGTATCATATACTTTTATATAGTATATAAATTTAATATTATTCATATATTAATACAATATCTATGATATTTTTGATCTAATATTTATTTTCATGTGTGTGTTATTGCATTAATTGGTATTATAGCAAGTTAAATCCTACAAGTTGGGAAAAGATGGTAGAGTGAAAAATGTGAGGTATCTAGTTTAGTGTTATTATCAATTGTGAAAAATATGTGTATATAATGAAAATTTGAAAGATATGAAAAAGGGATAGTCATTAAAATATAAAATGTTACCAAAAATATTCAATTATAGAGTTACGATCGGAGTCAATGTGGGTAAATGATTAGATTAAATATTATATGTATTGAATATAGTGAAAATGTGCTTGGATGAAATCAAAGAGGATAAATATTGAGGTTTATAAAAATTTATTATATGAGTGACACTTATAAAAATTGAATAGGGGGCACTAGAGATTAAGAGGGTGAGGAGCCATAAATTGATCTCTTTCAAAAGGAATAATAGTGAGAGATATTTCAATGATTAGAAGAGGCACCAAGCTGGGTATGTCATGTTTCCCATGATCCATAAGTCCAAAATATCTCATTGAAACTAACTAATATTTCAAGTTCAATTATATGATTTACCTATAGTGATTGAAGGTGGTGTAGACCAAGTTTAAAGGTTACACAATGTTATGATGTGAAAAAGTAAACAATAAATGGTACAAAAGTGTAAATGATAATAAAATTTGATGGGATTGGATGGTTTCATAAATGAATGGAAATTTATTTCCTGAGTACTACTAATTGGATTTTTTCAATAGATTTTAAAACTTGATAAATAAAGACCTTAGTGTTAATGAGTACACTAAATAGTTATAAAAATAACCATCATATCTAGCCATATTGAGGTAAAAAGGTAGAAGATAGTTAGATACATGAATTAGTTGAAACTCTCCATTCAATGAAAACTATGTATGGTTCATATATAAATGGTGGAGTAAGTTTAATCGGTCATGATGAATGTAAAATATAATTTATCACATAGGAATAAAATAGTGTGTGACAAATTAGAAGGCTTGGTTGATGAGGATGAAGGAGTGTAGGAAATAACCTATAAAAAAAGGGGAGAATAATGTTGTGCAATGTTAAGTTCATGCACAAGATTGATAAATGACACATTGTTTATAAATAGAATTCATGAGAAATTAATACTAACCCACATAGATATTGAGGAAAATCTAGTTGTTAAATGGGAAATGGATTCCTAAAAACATGTTTTAGATGTGAAATATTGGACATAGGGTATATGAGTGCCTATAAGAATGGAATGAAATAAGTTGTTGGAGTACATATTATTATAATACTTAATTAACCATATAGTATTATATGGTTTTAATATGCACTCATAATATTAAGTTTTATTAAATCAATTTGAAGCAATCTAGGGAAATAGATTACCTCATATGACAAAAAAATGTTAAAAATTAAAATTCTAAGGATATTCAATAAATGACACAAAAATATTTCAAACTTAATAAATTTGAAAATATTTTAAATATGTAAAATTTAAAAGATAAATATAAACTTAGATATAAAATAAAGATACTAATTATTTTCAAATCTTAGATTAACTGAATGACTATATTGAGTGTCTACACGCCAAGAATAGGAGTCAGCATAGTTCCTAGACAGTAGTGCTACAACTAGATAATAATGTGGGGTGTTATTATATGAATATGGAGGCCTTGTCTAGTAAACAATATTTCTTTGATATTTTGGGTTATGTTTGACTTTAGCTTTTTATTCTATGGATTGTGTGGGAACTCTGATCTATTTCAAATCTACTATGTAACTCTTTCTTTCCTTGAAACCCTAACTCAATATATAAGAACACAAAATTTAATGATGGATGTAAAATGGGATAGTGTTTTAATTTGTGATTGACATAAACACCCCCTATGTTGAGTGTTTCCCACATAGAAATAATCCAAATAGGGATCAAAATCCATGTATTTCTCCCATTCTATTATAGTGTGTGTGAAATTGGTGTAAAATGATAGAATAAGGTTCAATACTAGTTTTATTAAGTGTTTAAACTATGACTTGTGACCTTGTTACTATATTTAAATTTTATCTTAGGGATACTATGGATGGATGTAATTATAATTATAATAAATAGTGATTTTTTTCTCAATATACAATTTGATTTTTACTATTTTTGATTGTGTAAGCCCCTTGTGTGAATAATGTTTTTAAAATTAGTTTTATATTGGTGTTTTTGTTATTACTTTAGATGGATATTTATAAACCTATGGGATGACCCTTATACATATTTTTATTTTTAAAAATATTTGTTAATTATTATGAGGACATGATTCACAACAACACATAATATTAGGGTGTGATATTTCCCAAATATGGTTCTATTGTATTAAGGGTATCATTTGCTAAGCTAAAGGTGTAAGTTAGTTTGATAGTGATCTTAGACTATTGAGTGGTATATAAAGAGACATTATGAATTTATTTGGGTTTTTTTAAGGAGTGATTCATCATGTGGAAAGTGAATGAAATGGTCAAAGGGCCTAGGGTATCTCATGAGCTAGGTGTCTCAAAATAGTTGTCACAAGTGCATTGTTTTACCTTAAATGTTATTTTATATCTCTATATTTCTCCCCATTTTATTATAGTAATGCATCAAATTCAAAATAATAAATTAAAAATAATAATACATGCCAAAACTTATTTATGAAATGTAATCTTGAATGTATTCCATGACACTAAATTATGTTTCATACAAACACTCAATGAAACATGTATAAAATGATTTTTTAATTTAAGATGGAAATGAAAAAGTAAAAACAATATAACTTATAAATATAAAAAATAAGGAATAAATAAACATGATTAGGAATGTGAATCTCTATGTTTTGTTAAATCAAAAAACTCACGTAAAACTTAGTGCAAAACTAATGACTATAGAGGGTGACAACCCTTGGAGTATTTATTTTGGTTGAAGTGATTGAATTTGACTATACATTCCCCAAACCTCATTAATTTGTGAAGTTTTATTAATAAGTCAAGGTGTTTTTTAAATTCATCATTGCATTCCCAAAGTAGTGAAGTAGTTTTTAATCCCATTATGAATCTAAATAGTTATTTTTATTTTTAAAATGATACAAAAAGGTGAACCAACCATGTAAATAGAATAAGGTTCATTTTTAGTCTAAATTATCATAAAACTAGTGAAAAGGTTATTGTAATCTAGATCTAGTGTATACAACATAGATACTGACATGGGTTTCCATTCCATCTATGAAATTAGTGAAAAACCTAAATAAGGAAGAAGTATGACATGCACACGACCCTAATCAGATATTTGGTATATATAGATTATGATACTATAATCACAATTGAGACTGTGTAACAACTAAAATGCTAAAATTAAACACATGATGCACATGATTCCCCCATAATAACTAAATTTGTGTATTCTATGAAAACCAAAACTATGAACCTATTGTAAATTGTTCTGAACTACTTGAGATTGTCATATATTTTTTAAATGATTTCTTTTTGAGTTCTAGGATAATAAAGACCTATTTGAATAATAGTTGGGTGGGAACTCCTATCCAAATATATCATTGATGTCCAAAGTAAATTTTTATGTGGCCTTTTATTGTTTTTTGAGATCCAATGTTTAAGGCATGCCATTATACTATAGGGACATGATATCTAAAATAAACCCCTAGATATGCCCCCTCTTTTGAGGTGAGTTGTTGAGTATGCATAATAATAACATTACTCAAAATAAAAATTTGTTCACAAATTTTATGTAAAATATGTAAACTTAAGTAATAATGATAACATAGAGGATCATGGCATCATCATATAAATATTGACAAAATTTATACATTATATGCATATATAAAGCATACATACTAAGAATGTCCATATATATGTGAGGAATTAAGGACATATATAAGTTATCTAAAATGAGTAATAAAATATAAATATAACTAATTAGTGAGATATTTGTTATATCCATCATGTCATCAAAAAATTTAATAATTCATAATATCTACCATTGCATCAATTTTTTTAAGATGCATGATATCCACCATGGCATCAAAACCTAAGAAAACAAGTATGCAAGTATCATGGCCATGATGTATACAAATAAAGAGTACACACAAGTCACACAAAACATGCAATAGAAGGATAAGGGTCAATATGCAAGGGACACATTTAAATGTCACTCACATGAAAATACATATATAATGAAGGCTTAGAGCCACACATGGGGCATGATAAAATGTCCTCACATGCATAAAAATAAACATAGAGACATGTTTAAATATACTCACATGCATAAGAACATAGAATCAAGGCTTATATCCACACACAATGACATTTTCAAATGTCCTCAAGTCAATCAAAAAATACACAGAGGACATGAATCAATAAAATAAACATGAAAAAAATTCATGACATATGTAATTGATCAACAAGAAAAATTTGTAACACCTTTATATCTAGTAATTTAGGTAAACAATAAGATATAAGTGTATTAATAAGTGAGAAATATCAATAGATATAATCCAATGTAAATAAATGAACTATGACAAATAATCTATATCTAAATAAATATAAAACCTATGTATAATATTCCCCCAGTGAGATTTTTAGTGTATGTACAAGTTGTAGAATGCCCATGTATGGTCTAGATCTAAACAATTATATACTATGATCATTGGGACAAAAGTGGGGTGATTGAAAACTAAAGGATTGCATTACTACCCAAATAAGGTGTTATTGTTTCAATTTGGTTTTGTAGAAACTATTTTGGATTATATAGAACCTTAGTCTTGTACATTTTTCAAACTCATATCTTAGTTGTTCCTCTTAGTTATAGACCTTTCCCGCTTTCTAAAGTTTCACATCTACTCTACATTTTTCCCTTTGCTCTATCTCTTAGTATGACCTATCTTATGCTAATGACCCGAACCATATATATTTCCCAAAATTCTTAAAACCTACTTATCTTCCACATATATAAATTCTAAGTCTATACCTACTTTATTGTTCTCTAGACACTAGCATCTGGGATAGATGTCTGCATTGATGATAGTTTCTTGCTCTGATACAAGTGTCTAGTTCTATAAAGTCATCCAATTTAGAGATTATATGTATCCTAATGGTTGGCATAATTTATTTAATGTTAGTTACTTATTTTAAGGGATTGATATAAATACAAGATCAACCCTCATTCATACCTATAAAACCTAGAAAATACCTAAAGCAACTTGTCAAAGAATTCAATCAAGAAATTAATAAATCAAAGATTCCCTATTTTATTCTATTTATATATCATTCATAGGGAAAACACATACAAAGATCCAAATTATTTAAAGAGTATCACAAGAGATATATTTACAAGTTACAAGCTAGGTTATTATTATACTTGACTTTACACATATTTCATGATTCACACATAATCTAACATATAGGGTAGAACTAAGTTAGAATGAGACCCTATTTATAGTACTAGATATGTAGGCAAAAATCATTTATAGAGGGGTCTTTTGGGTCAACTAGATTCTATATGACCACTAACCAATTTTTTCCTAAGGTCACTATGATTATGAATAAATAAGGTTTTGAAAATTCATAGGATTTAAAGTCTATGACCCAGATCTAAGTGCATGAGAGTAAAGGTGAATTCAAGCCTAGAAGCATTCATGTGGTTTGATCCTTTTACATTAGCTATTTTGTATAGTACACTAGCATCAATTTTAGACAGTAGCATCAACACAACCATACCATGTTAATGTTAGTATCCACAGATCTAAAGGCACTTAATCTATATTCTAAAGACTTTCCCATAAACATATTCCAATCTAATTCTTGTCTATTTTATATCAGTAATTATATTAACATCATAACAAGCTAAATACATTAATTATTTATCATTTCCATATCTATCATAGTTATACTTACTATTTTTAGCCTATTTCAGTTTAATAAATTCAACATATGTTTATATCTATGTTTAACACCTAATTGGCCTATCTTAGATCATATCATAATCCTTGTGTATTTTCATTTATATTTCCTAACCCTATATACCCAAGTAAGATCCTATCTAATTTAGGGTTAAAATTTTGGTGAACTCAATTTGCATGAATGTACACATTTTTTATTCTTAGGGTTTTCAATAGGCTAAGGTTTCAAATTATTGTATTTTATCATTTTTTATATTATTTTTCATGAAACCTAGGAGTAGCCATAGATTGGGATGTGTGCCTATTTAAAACATTTATCTTCCCCTCCCACCATCTAAGATGTATGAGTCCATTGAGGGACATAATCCTATGGATCATGATGATAACAATGTTGAGAATGAAAAGCATACTAATGAATTTATCATATAATAATATTTTGATAATGACAACCATGAATATAATGAAGCCAATGAACATGATAAAATATACTACAAGAAAGTACAAAAAATTGTATTATTTTTTAAGCATGTCCATCAAAACCCTTAAAATCTTGATGAGATACTCAAAACTATATTGAAAACCAAAAATTCAAAAGGTATAGTTAAAACATCTCTCTCATTATGCACATATCCACTTAATTTTTATATGATCACCCTTTGGATGCAATAAGAGCATATCCTTTCCATTTCATATTATAAAAATACTAAAAAAAGAAAAAAAAATTCAAAAATACAAAACCATTTATAGCATAAAACATTTTCTATTAGATCTTTGGCATCTATGTTATTTCCATGGTAATTGATGGCATATCAGTTACTCCTACATACATATGTGTGTCATGCTTGTACTTGAGTGTGATACAAAAATAAATAGATACGTGATCTATTCCTATTTTGGAAATTGAGAATTTCCTCTACTCATGTCATATGGACATTTTGGGGTTCCAAATATATGATCATGATAATCACATTTTATACCATTTTAAGTCCACTCTACATTATCATGTTTTAAGCTCATATGTGTACTTGCACATGCCTTTATCCATGATTATATATTACACAAGGTAATTGATATGTTATGAACTTGACATTTTTGTAAAACATTCAATCCATTAGACACTATGATATATTAATGATCATTTTTTATACTTTTGTTTATGCACTTAATTTAGTGTCTTTATTGTTTAGACACTTTATATATTAATGATCATTTTTTGATATTATCTTTATTGTTTGATAAATTGAATAGGCTCTTTTGTTTGTAGCCCCTGTACTTATGTGTGATTTCTTTGACATTTGAACATGTAATTGATTTTTATATGTACATTTTAATATGTCATACTTTATTTTATGTAAATTTGACTAAGTCATGTTCATTTTATTTTTTATCATTTGAACATGCCCCTTGTATGTAGTCTCTTTGGAGAACTACCTTTTGAATTATTTTTGGGTGATATTTTGTGTGTTCTTGATTTTATTTTTGATATTATATTATTACTATATATACATTACCATTATATTTATCATGAATATTATGCCTTTGTATGATCACATTTTTTTATATCTTTCTATTCTACATTTACCTAGACATATTTATTTTATATGCTACATGGTTCCATTTAGAGATTATATAGTTGTCTTATCCTTTTGAGCTGAGGTAACTAATGGTTTATATTATTACCTCACCTCCAAAAGGATAATATCATTGGGGTAATGTATTATAGACATGTTTATCACATTTTTCATAGTCTTTAGATTTAGTGGGGATATGCTTTAGAGGCAAGTTATCCACAGTTACTCAAAATTTAGTATCTCTATATTATAGCAGGGTCATGTTTTAAAAACATGTCCTCCACATTGGTACTTATTATAATTTTTATATTTATCCACATATGTGGAGGAATGATTTGAAAGCAATTTATCCACACCTACATAGTTTCTAATTTATCCAAAGCACATAGTTATATAATTTAGATTCATAATTATTGCAGAGTTCCATACATTGGTACCATTGTTATACATAATTTTAGCATGAGACATTTCTAAGGTGCATTTACTATGAAATGTGAACCTAATATTAGAAAATAAAAATAAGTTTCATATTTAAAAACACTCTCAAGTAATATCATCACCCACCAATATGTTCTTTTATGCAAGATACCTATGATGTACTTTTATAGAATGTATTGATCCTATCTAATGAAATAGTCGGTTCTCATTTGATATGATTGAGGTGATTAAATCACTCAATATTGATATTTTTTTAGGTTTTAATTAATTATATCATATATCTTTACTAATTTTATAGTATGAGTTGAGTCTATTCAGTAATGCTCACCATGTTATAAGTATGATTCATTTACACGATTGAGCTAATCTCAAAATTTTAGTGACAATTCACCTTTTATCTAAGGTTGGGAGCATGTGCCTTCTAATAACTTTATACATCATTATATATTAAAACTTTCCATATATATATGTATATATATATATATATATATATATATATATATATACATATACATATACATATATATATATATATACATATACATATATATATATATATATATACATATACATATATATATATATATACACACACATATATATATAGACATATATATATATATATATGTCTATATATATATATGTATATATATATATATATATATATATATATATGCCTATATATATGTATATGTATATATATATATATATATATGTATATATATATATATATGTATATATATATATATATATATATACATATATATATGTATATGTATATATATACATATATATATACACACACACACACACACACACACACACACATATATGTATACATATATATATATATATATACATATATATATATATATACATTTCAATATATATATATATATATATATATATATCAATTTTATATCCTTATAATGATACATTTCAAATCAACTTGCTAATAAACAAGATGGTTAAATCGATACATAGGTGTATGCCTAAACCTTACTCTTTTAATATCAATATTTTCAAATAATTTAAATTATATATTATATGAATTTATTGTGTAGTATAACATTCTCTTGGTTTTGGGTCAGTCACTAATGTATACGGGGAGAGTTTGCGTAATGCACATGCAAGTTTCTTTTATAAGGCCTAGTCTATTATTTCCCTTCTTTACTAATAAGCTTGTAGGTTTGAATAAACTACAAGGGTTAAATACAAAATAGAACTATTTTATAGTACCCTATATCCCCTTATTTCTTATCACAAATTTAAAAGTCAAGGCTCTCAAGGGAAGTCCTCCAATTCACCACACCTTCTTGTCAATTAGGTCTCCTTAGGCCTAATTCACACCCACTTCATGATTTACATACTATATGGTATTTTTCAGTTATGAAACCTAATTAATAATTTATACAATGTTAAATTACATCATATTACAATATTTCACTATTTTTTTTAGTGGAAGTAATATATGTATGTGTGTGTGTGTGTGTGTGTGTGTGTGTGTGTGTGTGTGTGTGTGTGTGTGTGTGTGTGTGTGTGTGTGTGTGTGTGTCTACTGGTTTTTAATTTTGAACCCTAGTTTGGGTTGTGACAGTCCTATAGAAAGTCTTATAAATATTCCAATTTGAATATATGACAATTTTAACCACTTATAGATGTTTGAATAGGTATATGTTAACTTAAATCAACTTCCTCAATTTATATTTGGACTTGAACAATCTCTTAAAAACTCTTCGATGTTGATTTATAGAATTTTGGGTCTCTGTTGCAACACTATGTAGTATGACCAAGAATTTAATTTAAATATTATTTATTTAAAAGGTTTCCAAATTTAATTAGTATAAGTGAAGATAATTTAATATTTATAAAAATGCATACAAGACCAATAAAACTTAACAATTTTCAAAATCTATAATTGATCCTATTTCTTGATGGTGTATGCATAAAATTCTTCATGATTTGACCATTATGTAACTTGCACTTTGTGTCCCAAAATATAAATTTAATTAATATAAAATAGGGAAAATATATAAATTTGTTGAGTCTTGAAAAAAATTACATCATCATAACCCTGCCAAGCCATGAATAAGTCCCTATAACACTATAGAGAATTTTAATTTTTTAAATTAACTATTTTGGTAAGAAAGTTCAAAATGGTATCAAATGATCTAAAGAAACTACAAAAAGAATTTAATTTGATCCTTATTTACATATAATGACATTTAATTTCTAATAATACCTCTAAATACTCTTTAACAAGGCAAAATTGAACAAACTATAAATCAAAAGTCTTCTTAGGTGATGCTTCTGCATCATACTCGCTTGGAAAAAAAATTGACTCATGAACTCCTATTCATGATGTCTTAAAGAGTACCTCCATTATTAATGATTTATAATTCTATCATCAAAGTGGTATACTCTATAGTATTATGTTTACACTTCACCAATTATTGGTAACAATCCCTTCCTCTTGTTCTCTTACTGACCTTCTTGTCGAAGATGAGTTCAAGTTCCTCTTTCTTGGCTTGTGGCAACTAATTTTTCCATTCTTGGATTATTGTTTCTTAATTTCCAAATATTTTATCACTATCATCCCATTATTTTAATGGATAAAAATATAAAATATCAAATATGGGATATATTACCATACCACTAGGTAAATATATCTCATATACATTGTTGGAGAACTTCCTAATGACCTTGTAAGGACCAATCTTCATCATTTTTAGTTTGTTATACTTTAAGAAGATAACACCATGTCTCCAACATAAAAATTGAATTCTCTCCTCCTAATATCTACATGTTTTTTGTACTTTTTCACACTCAACTCTAATTGATTCTTGACTTGATCATGCACCTCTTGCATATCAATAGTAAACGCTTCTACCTCAAAAATTATTTTATACATCTTACCTATATCTCTTAACTCAAAGACTCCCCTTGGGTCCATACCATATACCAATTGAAATGGAATCAGTATTATGCTTATTTTGGGTGATTTTTTTTAGGCAAATTCTACTTATGGTAAGACTAAATCCCACTATTCAGGATTGTCCCTTGTGAATCACCTCAAAAAATCACCCAAATTTATATTCACCACCTTAGTTTCTCCATCATTCTAAGGGTGTTCGGATAAAATAAAGTTAAATTTTCATCCAAATTTCTTCCATAGGGTCCTCCATAAGTACCCCAAAAACTTAGTGTCTCTATCTAATAAAATACTTAATGTAATTCCATGTAATCTAACCACCTCTTTGAAAAAAAAGTTATTTACATGAGTATAATAATTAATTATCTTACAAGGTATGAAATGGACCATCTTTAAAAAGATTTCCACTACTAAAAATATTTTCACACCCTCTTTTATTTCTTGGTAACCCCATTACAAAACCCATGGTAAAGGATTCCTAAGGTCTATTTGGAACTTGTAAGGTCTAATAAAGACCTACATTAGTGTTCTTTCATTTAGAAATTTTACATACCTTACTTCCTTTTACAAATTTCCTTACATCTATTTGCATTGTAGGCTAACAATAGTGACTCACTAGATGGGATAAAGTCTTTTCAAGGCTAAAATGACATGTTAAACTCCCATAATGCTTTTCCTTGATCAAATTGTCTCTCTTGGAACTCCTTGGCACATAAATATTAACTCCCTTAAATACCAAACCATATTGTATTATGTAATCCATCCAAGGCTCTATTTTTCTAGTAGTTGGATATTGGCAAGCCTCATATGCTTCTTGGAAGTCTAAATTAGTCTCATAAAACTCCTTGAGTGATCTATTCCCCCACCCTGAATTTGGATTTCTCTTATGAGCAAAGCTCTTCTACTTAAATAATCTACTACTTTGTTGGTTTGATCCTCTTTATGCTTGATAATAAAAGTAAAGTTTTGAAAATACTCCACCTACTTCATATGACTTTGACAGAGCTTGGGTTGAATGGTTATAAAATGAAGTGAAATATCATCTATAAATATGACAAACTCCTTTAGCATCAGATAGCATTTCCACTTTCGTAACTATTGAACCATAGCATAAAACTCTAAATCATAAATATAATAATTTTTGTTGGCCTCATTTAAATTCTCACTAAAGTATGATATAGGTCTACCTTCTTAACTTAGGATAGATCCAATGGCCACCCCACTTCCATCAACCTCAACATAAAAAACCTTAATGAAATAATGAAGTTGTTAGCATAATTATGTAATTACCTTGAGTTATTGACTAAGATAATGGGTCTATGGTTAATTTACTTAACCACTTGGGTTAAGAGGTTAGTTTGTTTATCAGGCTTAGATATTTCATGCTAGTTGATGTTGGTTTTTTTACCCACCCTTTTCACATGATTCTTAGGTGGTTCATTTGTTCCCCAATTTATTAGGCCTTATTATATTGCTCAGATATGGAATGTATGTTGTATAATGAAAGCAGGTTCTTTCTGAATCTCTATGTTCTATCTAATATGGTGTTAAAAGCCCATGGTTCATGGAGACTAAGTGAAGGTTTATGGAAGCTAGAGAGATCAGTGTATTTCTAGGGAGGAGCTTCATGTACCTAGTGGAGAGTCATATGAGAGAGAAAATTATATAAACTCAACTTGAAGAGAAAAAGACTACTTGAGAGGATCAAAAGACAAAATAAGATCAAAATAAGGTCAGAAGAAGCAATTTTAGGTAGTTTAAATCCTCTATTTTTTTGGGAAGGTCATATGGTGTACAGTGTCATACAGTTTAAGGAGAGGATAAAAAACTAAAATCTTTATTTTTTTATTGAAATAAGAGTGTAAACTATGAGTTAATTCATAACTTGAATAGTGGTGTAGACAGTTAATGATTTGGCTAAGAAATGGGCTTAGGATCTGCACTTGAAGTTTCATAAGTAGACCAATTTTCTGATTGGCTGAATATTTTCATGAATTTTTTAACATAAAGTTTTATTATTTCAATTATTTTTAATTTTTAAATTGAAATAAATCAAAACTTTAGCTAATAAGGGTTATTGGGGACCTACCACTAATTAATAATCATGAAAACATTTGGGAAGTTAAAAATTTCACTAGTTTTTGGGTTTTTTAATTTATACATGGATGAAGAAAGATTTTTTAAAATTAGAGTTATATGTTTCTTGATTTCATTATTTCATGATAGAAAATTTGAGATCTTACAAATGGTATTGAGTTGTTGCTGAGAAAGATTTTTTAAAATTAGAGTTGTATGTTTCTTGATTTAATTATTTCAATGATAGAAAATTTGAGATCTTACAAATGGTATTGAGTTGTTGCAGAAAAATAGCAAAGTTATTTAGCATCAATATAGAATCTGTGTGTAGAAGGAATTTTTATAAAAGTCATTATAGTTTTTTTTATTTAATTGTTTTTTATGAAAAACTATGTCTAATGGCTAGTTTTCAAGACCTATTACTACCAAATTCTCAAAAATTGATCATACACACAGCACCCCTTTGCAAAAACTTTAGTTTGTGGAGTCATAAGATCTCATGCATTTTGACGATATGCGAATATCAAAACCTTGATCAAATAGTGCTCAATAAATAGCAACACAACTTGTCTTACCATTAGTTATGATGACACTGTAATATGACCGATGTCAGTTGATCAGACTAACGTCAATTTCCTTGCAACTTCTCCTGCAACTCAGCAACCTCCTCCATGTCTGCATCAGTGAAGCTTTTAGCTCCACAACCTAACAAACTATTAGTAGTAGATAATCTAATCTCAAAGGTCAAAAATATGACCACTGCATCAACTTTGTGGACTAATATTACTTCAAAATATTAAGTTTTTAAATATGGTAGGGTATTGTATTTTAATAATTTGTTATTTTCCATTAAGATGAAAGTAGGTGGATCTATTTTTGAGTTTTTGTTGTAGATCAAGGAAATCAATGATCAGTTGAAGGTTATGTAGAACCATGTTGATGAGCAAGATTTGATTTATCTAGTTATGCAAAATCTTTCACATTTATTTGAGTCATTTATGGAGTCCTTTCACATGATTTCTAAGACATAGAATTTAGAATTTTAAAAGTTTTCCATAGTACTATTATATAAGGAGAGATGGAAGGAGTAGACAATGTTGTCTACAACTGACTTTTATAGAGAGTTCAATCTTCATCAAGGGAAAGGGTAATTAGTTTGGTAAAACTACTAGTTTTCTAATAAAAACTTCTCAAGTAAGTGGTTCTAATAAGAGATCTAAGTGGAAATGTTTTTACTATAAGCAACATGGTCACTTTAAGAAAGATTATATGAAAAGACAACATGATATGCCTAACCTTAGAAAGAAAGCTTATCATGCGATTGCAATTGAAGGTGAAGGTGAGGAATAATACCTTGATTTTTGTTTCATGGATTTTAGTGGTAATTCTATGGTGGATCAAGCTTTGTACCTTGATTTAGGGGCATCTCACCATTATACATGCCATAAGGACTTGTATATTTATTTTATTTAAAATGATAGTAATAATGATTTTGTATCTTTGGGAGATGGTAGAACTCATTTTGTGAAAGGATATGGTAATGTTTAGATCAATTTTAATGGTACAATTTGGTATACATTTAAGAATTTTAGGTAAGTGCCTAATATGAACAAAAAATTACTTTCAATAAGTGAGATCACTTCAAAATCTAATTTTGTTGTAAAGTTTCAAGGACAATAATGTTTAGTCACTACTAAAGATAACAAGATTATTGTTTTTGGGATTGCTGAGAAAGGCTTGTATAATCTTGTAGATTCATAGAGGCCAAAGGAAAGTTCACTTTTAGTGATTGATAACACAAGTACACTTGGCATGAAAGGTATGGGCATTTAAATTTCTATTATTTTATTACATTGAGCAAGAATAATATGGTTAATGGGTTCCTTCTATTTAGGATAGTCATGTATGTGTGTACTAGATGTCAGTTAGGGAAGCAAGTTAGAAATTCATTTGATGTTGATAAAGCTTCATAAAGCTAAGAGAGTATTAGATTTGGTACATGAAAATTTGTATGGTCTAATGCAGACACCTACCCCTTCTAGAGCCCATTATTTTCTATTTTTGGTTGATGATTTCTCTAGGAAAAAGTGGATATACTTTCTAGTGAATAAATCTTATTATTTTTCTAACTTTCTTATTTGGAAAGTTATGGTTAAAAGATAGGCAGGACGGTCAGTGAAATCTCTTAGAATAAATAATGGGGGTGAGTTCATCTTAAAATAGTTTAAGGAGTTTTGTGCCACTAAAGGAATACACAAGTAGTACATTATTATAAGATGGTGATGGACATGGCTCATTGTATGGTCCAAAGTAGAAATGTCCCATATAAATATTGGGTAGAAGTAGTGAATATGGTGGTGTATATCCTTAATAAAAGTCCTAAAAAAGCATTGGAGAATATGACTCCATATGAGGCTTGGTCAGGTTAAACTCCAAATTTAAGTGTTTTTCAAAAAATTTGTTGTGTAGCTTTTGTAGTTATTCTTAGTCAAAAGATAAGTAACTTGGATGTACAAAACAAAACATACATGTTTGTTGGGTATAGTGAGAAATCAAAGGCCTACAAATTACTTGATGTTTATACTAAAAAAATTGTGGTAAATAGAGATGTCATAGTAAATGAATAAATGCCATACTTCATAGCAATTGGTATAGTTTCAGATATTAAGTCATTATTTTCTTCTAATGATTCTATTATAAGTTATGGTGTGAAAGTTGAGTAGGATTCTAGTTCATTAGTGGAATCACATTCCAAGGAGGGAATTGATGTAGGTCATTGTGAGGTTATAATAGAACAACCAAAGAATCCAAAGTGGTATTCTACCATAATGAAATCACTAAAGGAAGGAGACTTACCATAAGGTGTGGAAGGATAAAGATTGAGATTAGAAAAGCAGTTTGGTAATAGAGGTGAGCATGACAATTTTGATCTAACAATTATTGTTTCACATGCATTTAAGCCTAATTATTTTTTAGAAGCCAAAGGGAAGCATGATTGGGAATCAACCATGCAATTGGGATATGATTCCTTAATGAAAAATAAGGTTTGGGAGCTCATGGAGCTACCAATAGGAAAGAAATCTATTGGTTGTAAATGGATTTACAAGGTAAAATGTAAAGCAGATGGTTTGTTGTACAAATGTAAAGCCATACTTGTTGAAAAATTTTATGCATAAGAGGAAGGGGTTGATTATGAGGAGACTTTTTCTCCTACTACAAATATGGTAATTTTTTGTTTGATTTTTGCTATTATTGCTCAATTTGGATGGCTAGTGCACCAAATGGATGTCAAGAGTGATTTCTTGAATGGAGATATGGGAGAGGAAGTATACATAGTCAAACCACATGGTTTTCATGTTCATTATAAGTAAAATCTTTTTTTTAGGTTGATCAAGTCCTTATATGGACTTAAGTAGGCTCTTTAAGATTGGTATATGAAGATAGATACATACCTTAGGGAGTATAGTTTCAAATCATGTAACTCTAAACCAACTCTCTATGTAAAGGTGTCTAATGATGACATATTGATTCTCATTGTATATTTTGATTATATATCCATCATTTGGAGTAGTTATAATCTAATTCAATAGATGAAATCTTATATTTATTGTACTTTTGACACTATAAACTTAGACTACTAAAATACTATTTAGGTGTTGAATTTTGGCAAGGTGATTATGTTATTTTCATGTCACAAAATAAGTATGCCAAATCATTAATAGAAATGTTTATAATTATGGATTTTAATCCAACTCACAAACCTATGGAATTTGGACCTTAAATTTCAATTGACACTAATTCACCTTTAGTCAATGAAACAATGTATCATTAGCTAGTGGGTAGTCTCATTTATCTCACTACCACTACACTGGGTATTTTTTTTACAGTGAGTTTTCTATCTTGATTCATGTATAAACCATAGGAATTACATTATCTATCCAAAAAACAAGTATTAATATATGTCAAAGGTACTCTTGAATTTGGCATACTATATGAGAAGTATGTAGATTTTGAGTGTTCAAGATATTTTGACTTTGATTGGGCAAGATTAGTAGATTCAATAAAATCTACAATAGGCTATGTATTCACTCTTGGTTTAGGAGTTTTCTCATGGAAGATTAAACTAAAAAATACATTATCATTATATTCAATAGAATTAGAGTATAAATTTGTGGTTAGTGTAGGTTTTCAAACTATGTAGATAAAGAAAATCTTGGAGGATATTTAGTTTGAGTCATCAAAGCCTACTTCAATTTTCTATGACAACTAGAGTGTTTTGAAGATGGTGAAGAATCCAGTATTCCATGTTAGGAATAAACATATTTAAGTTCACCATAATTACATATAATAGCTAGTTACAAATGAAGACATTAGTCTCTTTTACTTCCCCACTTTAGAGTAGCCAACTGATATAATGGCTAAACCAATTAGTGCAAACAAGTTAATAAAATTCAAAGATAAAATTGGTCTTATTATTATTATTTTTTTTGATAGAGGGAGGGTGTTATCATAATTATGTATTTACCTTGAGTTATTATCTAAGGTAATAGGTCTATGGTTAGTTGTCTTAACCACTTAGATTAAGAGGTTAGCTTGTTGATCAAGCTTAGCTATTTTATGCTAGCCAATATTGGTTATTTTACCCACCCTTTTCACATGATTCTCGGGTGGATTATTTATTTGCCTATTTAATAGGCCTTATTTTATTTTTAAAATATGGAATGTATGTTTTATAATACAATTTGGCTATTTTTCAAACTCTATGTCCTATCTTTTAGAAGTGATAACACAAGTTGCTATGTAATTATTTTCTTCAAAAATTGAAAAATTTTCTCACCAAGATTAGTCCATATAAATTTATTTCTATCCCCTTTTATGGCGTCAATGATCGGTGTACAAATACCACTAAAAGTTATAATAAACTTATTACAAAATCTTGCTAAGCTATGGAAGCTTCTTACCTCATAAGCTATCTTCATATTTGTTCAATAAATGATGGATTTCACTTTGTCTTTGTCCATCCTCAAGACAGTCAGATAGATCATAAACCCAATATATACTATCTCTATCTTCATAAACAAATTCTTCTTAGGTTTAATTGATAATAGCTCCTCTTTCAACTTTTGCATTACCATTCTTAGGTGTTAAGAATGTTATTCTTTACTTGGGTTGTAAATCAATATATGATCTAAATATATATATATATATGTACCAATGAAAGAGTTTAATAATTCATTCATTAGTTTCATGAATGTACTTGTGGTATTAGTGAGAAAAAATGGCATTACAAGCCATTTATATATCCACTAATTAGTCTTAAAAGTAGTATTCCACTCATCTCCTTCCCTTATTATATTTTAATGATAACCACTCTTGAGATCAATATTAGATAAATCATTAGAACCACTCAAACAGTCCAACAAATCTTCAATTCTTGGAAAAGGGAGCCTATACCTTATTTTTATCTTATTGATTTATCTAGAGTCAATGCATATTCTCCAATATCATTATTTCTTTGGCATTAGTACAACTGATAATGCACATTGGTTGAGGTTCTATTTTTTAGTGATTTATCCAAGAGTTCTTATATTTAATTCTTAAATTTTGAATTATATTAATGGGTCATCTTGTAGGAATATTTTTTGGGCAAGCTTGCACCTAGTATAAAGTTAACATGGTGATTAATACTCCTAATAGGTGATATTGCATTGGGAAGTTCATCCACTATAACATTAACAAATTCTTCCAACATGTTTTTTATCTCTTGAGGTAGCTCATTCAACTTGGTGTATTTTATAATAGTCTTTAATATAGTTAACACTCCAAAACCAAACTCTTCCTCTTTCATAGAATTTATTAACTCTTTGTCACTCACCATCATAACACTTAAACTAGTTCCTTATCTATTTACTTCTTCTTTTAGAGGTAATAGTGTGTGAGTTATGCCATTCTTCTCCAAGGTGTAAACATTATTCCTTTCATCATGAGAATTATTTATATCATATTTCCAAGGCCTCCCTAAGAGCACATGACACACATCCATTAGCATTATGTCACATAGAACCTTGTCTTTATATCCTCTAATTCAGAGATATATACAACATTATACATTTCAATAACATGATGACATTTATGAATCTATTAGACCTTATAGGGATTTTTACATGGTATTATGATTAAACCAAGTTTTTATACCATATTTATTGACACTATGTTATTATTACTACCTAAATCAATCACCAAAATGTAGCACTTACCTTGGGATTTGTAAGCTATCTTGACTAGTGTCTTGCTTTGGGTAGGATCTTTCTCTTTGGTTGATTTTATCAGACCCTCCTCATCCATAAACACTCACTAAATTTTGGTTCTTCTACATGAGATGGAGAATCCAAACATTATTCATATAATTAGACTAATTTATTTTTACATTCATTTCTAGAGCTTCTAGCTCTAGAATTCTATGGACACTCCCAAAATCTATGACCTACAAATTTATTGAATTTGAAAAATTTACCAGTGAATCCATTGAATCATCTTCCTCTTTGTGTGTATCATGATATAAAATAACATCTCATTCCTTTAAATCCACCTCTTAAATTATTTTATTGTCCTTGAAAGGTACTTGGATTTGAACTTATCCTTTAAGATGTAACTCTTCCTCCTTATTGCCCTTTACCACTGTAATTTTTTGCCTAATATTATTTTTTTGAGTTTGAATTAATTTTAATTTATCATTTAACTTCAAATAATATTTATGAAATTACTCAAGTGCCCTTGGAATGACTAAGTTGAGTTCATCTTTAATATTATATCTTGATTCATTAATATGTCTAGCAATATTATATGCATCCTATGCTACATGTCATGGTCTGATTGTCAAGTTGTAAAAATGATGTAGGAACATCATTAACCATATTTATAAATGAGTTTTCATTAGTAATATTAGGGGTCAATTAAGTCTTAAAAATGTATTTGGAGTATTTTCACTCCTAAATTGTAAATTCAAATTTTAAGGCCATGAAAATAGTCACTATGTTTGATTAAGTCATTTAGGAAGTCTTAGTCCATATAGAAGGTTGTAAACAATATTAAAAGATCTTTTCAAAACTCATAATGCCTAATCACCATTCATAAAGTGGAGGATATATGTTGGAGAAAAGGAGAATAGTAAAGATAAATATTATTGAGGAGTTTTTGGAGAATTGGTTGAAGATTTTTAGGAGATTGAAGATATCTTGAAGCTTTTAGTTGAGAAAATAAAGGCATTCAACCTATCTTGGTCTTGAAACTTATAAAATATATGTTATAGTAATTAGAGTGCAAGTAGAAAATAGAGGGAGTCACAAAATTTTAGATTTATAGATAGAAATAATGATAGTTCAACGGGAGATTATACATTTGAAATAAAGAATGGTTGTGTATAAGAAGGTATGTAGAAGTGTGACAAGATATATAGAAGGAATAGTTTATAAATTTTAATGGATGTATATATAAAATAAAATAATTTATGATCTACATCTTCACGCATCTATTGTGCATGTTGCTATATGTTTGTGTCATCAACTTGTATGCAGAATCGATTGTCTTTATATTATATATGATTATCTGCCTTTTATATGTCTATGAGGAAATTTGTGTATTAAAATGCTCATGATTTACTTGTTTAAAGAATTACATATGTTTGCATTGTGAATATTTCAAGGGTTGAATTAATCTATTCCATTTAGAAAAACCCAAAAGATAAGCATAATATAGGTTCAAGGAGAATATTTTGGTAAGTTTGGTAAATATTAAGGGGAGTTTAAATGTGGGTAATCTATGCATGGCGTCTCAGTGTATAATAAGAAATCATGAGGCTCATTGATAAAATTTTGAACATAATTTATAGTCTTAGTGGGTTTGATCAAAAGAGATACAATCAATAAATATGTTATTATTCTCATTAGAATTGTACAAGTCAAGCTAAAGCAAAGGTAAGAAAATTTTAATTTATCTTCTTGAGTTTTACCATTATAAAATCTTCATTGATGCGAAATGTCTTTAAAATTTCTAGAAATATCTTTATTTTCTCATTTAACATTTGATGGTTGTATGAATGGATCAAATAATCATTTTCCTAATTCTATGAGATAATAAATTGTTAAGGACCAATTTGATTTTGATGTGAATTCACTATGTTATGAGGCTAAAACTATGAATATGGTAGTTGTATGTTAATGCCAAGAAATTGTATTCTAATATTTGACTCTATTATAACTATATCCCTTTGAGGTAACTTTTGTTGAAAACCAATCATCTATGGAAGAGTTATTAAGCTACATTGAAGGTCTTAGAAGAAGATTCAAACAGGTTTTAAGTTGTATAAATCAACTTTCAAGTTTGCATAGAATTTGATGATGGCGCTAGATGATTTAGATCAAATCATGGTCTGTGATTGAATCTTGGAAATGATATTTATTTTATAAGATAATATAAGCCCAATATAAGCAATAAATTATAATTATGGTAAAATTATTTCATGAAAATTGGCTAAAAACATGGAGTTAAAAATAGAAAACCTTCTAGATTATATTAATAAGATATGTTTGTTAAGCAATATTTGGAGGACTGAAGAATCTATTTTTGAGATCAACATGAAGAGTTTAATTGTTATTAAAATCATGGTGAAAATGCAATCAAGTCACCTATAATTTCATAAAAAATTTAATAGATAAAATATTAGTTTTAAAGTCTTTATCTGGTTCATATTCTCTTAGGAATCATTTTCACAAAGTTAAAGCCAAAGTTCAATTCCACATACACTACTATGTTTGCATGCACATGTTCTATCAATTGTCAGTTTGAAATGGTTGTAGATTATTGGGATTATTTTAAAATGTTTTTATAATATTTTCATGGATAATATATATTTAAAATCAAAGTGATAACATTATTTAATGTTGTAGATTGCTCAAAATCTACATGTCTACATCTATAAAATTGGCTCTAGATATAATAGTGGCTATGGGAGAGGATATTAATGAGAATTATTCTATCAACATCAAATAATAATAATGCATTCCAAATCCTTGAGGTTGTCTTGCATCCTTCAAGGGATTACAAATGAATAGCATTTGGTGAGTCCAAGTAGTAAAATAATTTCTTTTTATTCTTCTTTCAAGTTCCCTCATGCATAGTGAAATGGAAATCTAGATCAAATATAATAAAGAAGTCAATAAAGGTTGTAGTGTTTATAATCATTGGTTTTAAGACAAATAGAAGAGAATATCATAAGATTGAAAAAAAAAAGTGGTAGCATAATTGGTTGAAGCCTAAGATAAGTTGTCAAGGTAAATTTTGGGGTTGTTAATCAATTTAATTGTAAGTAGTTAGTGGATATTTTTAGGGTTTTAGAATTGGTTAGAAGAAGCATTCAATAATGTTTGTGCATCATTTTTGGTATCATAGCCTAAGATCTCTTGGGAAAATATATTATTATTTGAAGGTTTTGTAGGGATATAAAAAGAAAGTGGTTTAAGGAGGCCAAAGCCATAGAGGCTTGTGAAAGGACAAAATCCAAAGAGGGCTTAGAGAATAAAGTAAAGAGTTAGAAAAGATATTAGATTAGGAATAAATTGGTTTATGGTCTCAATAGTAATATAATCCATTATTTTGAGTACAACATGAGATTGATTTTAAAATTGATTGATTGAATTGACAAAGGGTCAAAGTTTTAAGTGTTGTTACAGAAGAAAGAGTAGATATAGATGTTGAAGCAATCAAGATCATAGTGTTAAATTATTGAAAGGAGTATATCTCTCCTCTAATTTGAGTGGGGAATTTTGATATACTATGTAAATTGTCATGTCCCCTTTCTTAGTGGACATCATCAAAGTTGATGATTAGCCTATTATGTGACCTTCGTAGGCTGATAGGATGAATAGAGGGTCATGATGGAGCTTGGCTTGGCTTCAATTAGCAGAATTACTATAGTTAGCTTTCATTCAAGCTCTTTCAAGCACATTTTCCTAAGCTCCTATTATTTAGGGATATTTGACATGTAGTGGAGCACCCTTGTGTTGATATGGTCATGTGCAGAATCACTCCCTGATTCACCAGCTTCAATCGGTTCGAGGATCTGATATGTATTGAGGGAGATATTAATATTTGATTGATTTAATCAAATATTAATTATTTGGCCTATTTTTAATTAGGAAACCCTAATTCTAATTTAAGAAACCCTAATTAGGGAAAGTATATAATTTTGAGGGTATAAGGGTTTCTCATGGGAGAGAGTTGGAATTATGATGAGATTATGATTATTGATTTTTGCTAAGAATTCTTCTATGAAGACTGAGCCAAGGGTTCTAGGATTCCATTTGCATTAGAGAACGTCCACTCTTCAGTGTGTGCAATTCAGAGGCTATGAAATATCAGCTGATCTATTATTGATTTGAGAGATAGCTTCATACAGAAGTTATCACAGAGGTTTACAAGTTTGGGAGATAACTTCACACAAAAGTTATCATAGGGATTTCAGGTATTTATTTCTTTATGTTTTGATTTAATAAATTGTCCAGATAGAGATCTTGAGATTAGGGATCCAAAATATAGGCCGTAGCATATTATCTTGCTTCTATACAGAATCCATATCGATCCATACAATTATGTACTGTTCTGCCATAGGCCAGACAACGCCGCAGGGGACACATGAACTGACATCGACATCCTAGTGACCAACATCAGCCGCCTAAAGACTGACCTCAGTAGAGCAGCCGATTGACAGAGACTGACATCGGCAGTATATCGACCGATGATGGTGACTGTGTTTTGGACACAGCGACCTGACAGCCTTTCCAGATTTGTAAAAGATCAGGTTTTGAGATGATATTTGTATTACTTTACATGCATGCCAGAGATACATTATTGTAATCATTCTAAAGAATAATAAGAGCACTAATTTGTGAGTTAAGAGATTTACTATGGTTTATTTGTTTATTTGAATTTATCTTGCAAAATCATATCTTTATTCATGCAAAATATCAAAAAGCAAAATACAGAGGAATAGTAAAAAATTATCCAGCTTCAAAACATTAGGGAAAAGGGGGATATTACAGTGGCATCAGAGATTTTTTCTTTCTATAGTCCCTATTGGTTGGGGATATTATAGTGGTATCAGAGCCAAATTACTACCATCCTATTGGGTAGATCAGAGCCAAATTCCTGCCATCTTGTTGGGCAAATCAGAGCCAAATTCCTGCCATCCTATTAGATAGATCAGAACTAAATCCTACCATCCTAAGGGTTTATAGATCTTATGTAGCCACAAGAGTTGGGACCACACAGGTATAACACATGCAGTAGAGCCTTGCTTAAAGGTACCCAAGTGTTAGAGCAGCCACTGATCATCATGAGTGATAGACATGAGGGTAGCCCACCTAGAGGCCATAGGTATGATGATGATCAAGGCACCAAAGAATTCTACCATGTTATGATGATAGGCCAACAGCAGATGAATCAGGCACTATAGGCACTCACTGCTATGGTAAAGAGGATGAACACACCTATTTGATAAAATGGTGAGCAAGGAAATAACAGGAGTGCTACTGTTAATCGGAGACCATAGCTGACCCATTCTAGGATGGATGATAGGCCTACATGGCCTATGTTTGTTAAGAATGATTCAAAGGCCAACCCAACAACACCACCTTTAGATCAAGAGGCTCTTAATGATTTACATAAGAAAAAGCTTTGCTTATACTACAAAGGTCCATATGATGCCAATCATGATTGTCCTTTGAGGCCTAAGGGTAAGGCAAACCTTGTGATGTGGCCATATTGTAAGGATTTAGAATCAAAAGATTCTAAACAGTAGGATAGTTCTAAGGAGTCAGAGGCAGAGGCTTTAGAGCCTAAGGTAGAGGCAATGAAGGTGGCTCACCAAGATTCTGAGAGACATGTGGATGAGCTCAGTCATCGGGATTTAGACTCTCAATTAGTTATAGAGGATGAGGGAGCTGGAGATTATGATGATGAGGTAGTTTTAGCAGTAGCTTCTTAAGAGTTAGATGAGGATGGGTTCGATGCTGGCATTCAGAGTGTGGAGGTATACTCAGAGGTTAGTACATTAAGTGTTGTTGGTGAGTACGTTACTATAGTTATAGTTAAGGAACATGTTGTTAGAGCTGACACACATGTTCAAGATTTGGGAGTACCTAGTCCTAATGAGTTGGGTATACCAGTGGAGTTAAGTCTCCAGATTGATTCTTCTCACACCGATGAATAGTGTGGTACAGCTAGTTGTGCCACCTTTATAGAGGGATCAGTTATGGGATGGATTGGCACCATCTTTTATAGATGGAATTGGCAGTTGCAAGTTACATAGCCTGTAGTATCAACACATCTAGGGTAGTTATGATTTTAGAGATTGGTTGAGTTGCATTTGCCAGTTTGATTGTGGATTCCTCTTGGTTATATTTCAAAGGATATTATAAGAGCTTGCGTTGATTTTAATTAGTATAGATCATGACTACATTTGGGATCCAAGTGGATTGATTGGTTTGTTGTTTCGAGATTGCTTGGGGACAAGAAATTTCAAGAGGGGTGGATTGTCATGTCCCCTTTTTTAGTGGACATCATCAAAGTTGATGATTAGCCTATTATACGACCTTCGTAGGCTGATAGGATGAATAGAGGGTCATGATGGAGCTTGGCTTGGCTTTGATTAGTAGAATTACTATAGTTGGCTTTCATTTGGGCTCTTTCAAACACATTTGCCTAAGATCCTATTATTTAGGGATATTTGACATGCAGCAGAGCACCCTTGTGTTGGTATGGTCATGTGCAGAATCACTCCCTAATTCACTAGCTTCAGTCGGTTCAAGGATCTGATATGTATTGAGGGAGATATTAATATTTGATTGATTTAATCAAATATTAATTATTTGGCCTATTTTTAATTAGGAAACCCTAATTCTAATTTAAGAAAACCTAATTAGGGAAAGCATATCTTTTTGAGGGTATAAGGGTTTCTCATGAGAGAGAGTTACAATTATGATGAGATTATGATTATTGATTTTTGCTAAGAATTCTTCTGTGAAGACTGAGCCAAGGGTTTCATGATTCCATTTACATTGGAAAACATCCACTCTTCAGTGTGTGTAATTCAGAGGCTGTGAAATATTCGCTGATCTATTGCCGATTTGAGAGATAGCTTCATATAGAATTTATCACAGAGGTTTACAGGTTTGGGAGATAACTTCACACAAAAGTTATCACAGGGATTTCAGGTATTTATTTCTTTATGTTTTGATTTAATAAATTGTCTAGATAGAGATCTTGAGATCAGGGATACAGAATATAGGATGCAGCATATTATCTTGCTTCTATATGGAATCCGTACTGATCCATACAATTCTGTACCATTTTTCCACAGGTCAAACAATGTCGTAGGGGACACAAGAACCGACATCGGCATCCTAGTGACCGACATCGGCCGACTGAAGACCGACATCAGTAGAGCAACCGATCGATAGAGACTGACATCGGCAGTATATTGACCGATGATAGTGACTGTGTTTTGGACACAACGACCTGAGAGCCATTCCAGATTTGCAAAAGATCAGGTTTTGAGATGATATTTGTATTACTTTACATGCATGCTAGAGATACATTATTGTAATCATTCTGAAGAATAATAAGAACACTAATTTGTGAGTTAAGAGATTTACTGTGGTTTATTTCTTTATTTGAATTTATCTTATAGAATCGTATCTTTATTCATGCAAAATATCAAAAAGCAAAATACAGAGGAATAGTCAGAAAAATATCCAGCTTCAGAACATTAGGGAAAAAGGGGATATTATAGTGGCATCAGAGCTTTTGTCTTTCTATAGTCCTTATTGGTTGGGGATATTAAAATGGATATTACAGTGGTATGAGAGCTTTGTCTTGCTATATTCCCTATTGGACAGGGGATATTATAGTGGTATCAGAGATTTTGTTAAAAATAGGAGATCCTAAGAAAGGGATATTACATAAATAGTGGAGGTGACTTATTAACATTCCAACATTGAGGTAAAATTTGGTTGTTCAATATCTTTTAGCATCAATTGATTATTGGTATGGTTTTTTAAAGTGTTGCAGATTAGAGAAGCATAAGGAAAGAGAAGATTGGAAAGTCAAGACGGTAGTAAAGAGTTAGCTTAGCTAGTAGAGCACAAGAGGATGCTCAAAGGAAAAGGTGAATCCAAGATAAGAAGGTAACTTGGATAACGGTCAAAAGACTAAGGTGATATAGACTTAGGTGAGACTAAGAGGAAGGGAGTAGATTATTAAAAGGCCAAGGTGAAAAAGACTTCGATGATATAATGGAACAAGGTGAGATAGACT
Organism: Torreya grandis; assembly: GCA_037957365.1. Lineage (NCBI taxonomy): Eukaryota > Viridiplantae > Streptophyta > Pinopsida > Cupressales > Taxaceae > Torreya > Torreya grandis. The sequence goes on along the minus strand of JARHVA010002361.1, from coordinate 603,327 downwards.
TGATTGAGAAAATAATGTTAGTAAAAAAAGTAATGGAAATACTACCTGAGGTAAAGAAATAGAAGATGAGAGAGAAGCAAATGAAAGAAAGGAAGATGAGGAAGAGAAAAAAGAGAGAAAAAGAGTATGAAAGAGAAGTAAGAGAGAATAGGAAAAAGTTAATAGAAATGGAGCTCATGATGGAACTAAATCAAGATGAAAACCCATGGAATGGATGGGTATTGAGAAATAAAAATATGAAGTGGCCAGTCAAAGCGATAGTAAAAAGGAGAAAAAGGATGAAGAAATTGCTAAGCAAGCAATCGAGGGAAGAGATAAGGAAGCTCACTATGAAGGAGGAAACCCAAGTTTTTATTTTTGACATTAATGGTGATGTTTTGAATGTAGGTACACAAGATATAGATGAAGATAAAGTGTTTGAGTCAATTAATAGACTCATTCATAAAGAAGAAGATATAAAGGAGGTCCATTTCAAAGTCTTAAACCTTGAAGAAGAACATGAAGAGAAGGAGATCCTTAAGTAAGAGGATGAAAAAAGTGAAGAATCCAAGGAGTAGCAGTAAAGAGAAGAGAACCAAGACTTTTTAAAGGAGATAGATAATTTGGAAGAGGAATACTTGAAAGGAGAACCCAAGAATTAAAATTTTCTTTGTAATAATGTCTTTGTTTATGTAAATTTTGAAAAGATAGAAGAAGAAATGGTAATTTTGGAACATGCCATAAATGATGTATTATTTGCAGAACAAAGTGAGAAGTCAAGCTCATTAGATGAGAAATCAAGAAGACAAGAAGGATGTAATAAGACCTAAGAGTCTCAAGCTTTTCTATTTGACAATTTGTTGAATTGTGTATGTACAAGTTTTTGTGAAGAGTTGGAAAATTTTGAATAAGGAATTATTAAGAAAAGTCATAGGAGAATCCTCATCTTAGGGGAGAAATTTAAAAATAAAAGGATAAATCAAGGAGAATAATTTCATGCTCATCCATATGAGCAATTAGTTGAATAAGATTTGGAATTAAGAAAAAGAAGAAAAGAGTAAAAGGAGATAATGAATTAGAAAAAGAGGAAGAAAGCATTTGAATAGGAATTCAAAAATTTTGTACATAAAGAGTATGATATAGGAGAATCATTCCCCATATTTATAAATGAGTTTTCATTAGTAATATTAGGGGTCAATTAAGTCTTAAAAAAGGTATTTGGAGTATTTTCACTCCTAAATTGTAAATTCAAATTATAAGGCCATGAAAATAGTCACAATGTTTGATTAAGTCATTTAAGAAGTCTTATTCCATATAGAAGGTTGTAAACAATATTAAAAGACATTTTCCAAAATCATAATGAATAATCACCACTCATAAAGAGGAGGAGCTATGTTGGAGAAAAGGAGAATAGTCACGATAAAGCTTATTAAGGGATTTTAGGAAAATTTGTTGAATATTTTTAGGAGATTTAAGATATCTTGAAGCTTTTAGAAGAGAAAATAAAGGAATTTGATCTATCTTGGTCTTTAAGCTTATAAAATTTATGTTATAATAAGTATAATGTAAGTACATAATAGAGGAAGTCATAAACTTTTAGATCTATATATAGAAGGAATGATAGTTCAACATGAGATTGTACATTTGTAATAAAGATGTTTGAATAAAGAATGGTGATGTATAAGAAGGTATGTAGAAGTGTGATAGATGTATAGGAGGAATATATTAGGATCCTACTCCACCAATAAGAGTATATATGATTACCTTGTATTAGCAACTAAACACGGAATTATACCAAAATGAACAAGTAACTAGAATTCACAAATAACACAAAATATGAGAGACAATACACAATCTTGTATTAATACTCATTCAAAAATAAAATACAATAAATAAGATGCCACTTCTTCTCAACACCTTTTAGAAGCTTTCCACACCTCAAGTGTTCAGTAATTTTCTTCAAGAGTTCACTCTCCTACCAAAAATGGTCCCAACACACAACTCACACACAGAATTGGTGTTCACCTCTTCAACCAGTCAGTAATAACCCTGCCAGTACACAAGTACTCAAATTACTTCAAGTAGATCTCAAAGTGATCTTACTTACCATGTAGATCTTCTCCCATGAGCTTGCAACAACCTGCAACTCAAATGATCTTACACTTGGAAGGATCTTCCTTGCCTTCCTTTATTTGCACTCATTAAAATACATGCTAATGGGTCTATAAATAGATCCTAGACTTAAACAATAACTTAGACTTCTAATTAAGACACGCAGCTCAAGACTCGAAATAGCCTTTACATGCAAACACTCGGTTCAATGAACTAACTATCCGTGCAACAAATAGTTCTAAAACTGCCATAGGCGATCGACATTGATCCCTGTCTGCCTGGAGGTGACTGATGTCGGCTGACTCCTGCTGATGTCGGTTGCATTTCTACATTGTAAATGATTGACATCAGTCCCACTGCCAATGCCAGTATCCCTGGAACTCAGCAACCTCCTCCATGTCTGCAATAGTTGAAGCTTTTAGCTCCACAACCTAATAAAATAGTTTATAAATTGTAATGGATGTATATAGAAAAGAAGAATTTTTATGATCTACAACTTCGCCCATCTATTGTTCATGTTCCTATATGTTTTTGTCATCGACTTGTATGTAAAATCAGTTGTATTTATATTATATATGATTATATGCCTCTTATATGTCTATGAGGAAATTTGTGTATTGAAATAGTCAGGATCTGGTTATTTAAATAATCACATATGTCTACATTATGAAGATTTCAAGGGTTAAATTGATCTATTCCATTTAAAATGACCCAAAATATAAGCAAAATATAGGTTATTGGAGAATATTTTGGTAATTTTGGTAAATATTAAGTGGAGTTTCAATGTGGGAAATCTATGAATGGTGTCTCAATGTATAATAAGATGTTAATAAGTTCATTGATAGAATTTTTATCATAATTTACAGTCTTGGTGGGTTTGATCCAAAGAGAGTTAGTTAATAAATATGATAGTATTCTCGTCATAATTGTGTGGGTCAAGCTAAATATCTTCTCAGGTTTTACCATGATATAATATTGATTGACATGAAGCATCTTTGAAAATTATAAAAATAGCTTTATTTTCTCATTTAACATTTGATGGTTGTATAAATGGATCAAATGATAATCTGCCTAATTTTGTGAGGTAGTAAATTATCAAGGACCAATTTGATTTTGATGTGTGTTCACTATGTTATAAGGCTCAAACTATGAATATGGTGGTTGTTTGTTGATGTCAAGAAATTGAATTCTAATATTCAATGTTGTTATAATGATATCCCTGAGAGGTAGCTTCTATTAACAACCATTCATCCATGGTAGCATTATTAAGCTACATCAAAGGTCATTAAAGAAGAGTCAAATAGGTTCTAAGTTGTGTAAATCAACTTTGAGTTTGCATATAATTTTGTGATGGTGCTAGATGATTTGGATAAAACCATGGTCTATGATTGAATCATGGAAAAGATTTTTATTTTAGAAGATAATCTAAGCCCAATTTTAGAAAGAAAATATAATTATGGTGAAATGATTGCATGAAAATTGGCTAAATGCATGGAGTTAAAAATAGAAAACCCACCAAATTATATTAGCAAAATATGTTTGTTAATAAATATTTGGAGGACTGAAGAATCTATTTGTGAGATCAACATGAAGAGTTCAACTATTATTAAAGGGATGGTGCAAATGCAATCAAGTCACCTATAATTGTCTAATAGATTTGATAGATAAAAGAATAGTTTTGAAGTCTCTATCTAGTTCATATTCTCTTAGGAATCATTTTCACAAAGTCAAAGCTGAAGTTCAATTCCAAGTACACTATTATGTTTACATGCATGTGTTCTATCAATTATCGATTTGAAAAGGTTTTAAATTGCTGGGATTATTTTAAAAGGTTTTTAGAATGTTTTCAAGATAATCTTTATTTAAAACAAAAGTGATAACATTATTTAATATTGTAGATTACTCAAAAACTATAGGTCTACATGTATGAAATTGGCTCTAGATATAATAGTGGCTATGGAAAAAGATATTAATGAGAATGATTTCATCAACATAAAATAATAAGAATGCATTCTAAATCCTTGAGGTCATATTTCACCTTTAAGGGATTACCAATGAATAGCATCTGGCAGGTGCAGGTAGTAAAAGAAATTATTTTTATTTTTCATTAAAGTTCCCTCATGCATAGTGAAATAGAAATCTAGATCAAATATAATAAAGAAGTCAGTAAAGGTTGAGTGTTTATAATCATTGGTCTTAAGACAAATATAAGAGAAGATCATTATATTACAAAAGAAAAGTCGTAGCATAATTGGTGGAAGCCCGAGATAAGTTATCAAGGTAAATTCCAGGGTTATTGATCAATTTGATTGTAAGTATTGAGTGGATATTTTTAGGGTTTTATATTTGGTTAGAGTAATCATAAAATTATGCCTGTGCATAAAAAAATCCTTAGTATACTCCTTAACACCCATTTCTTTCTGCTTCAAATTTTACAATTTCTTGAAGAGGTTTGTATGATAGTCACTAAGAAGAAATTTATCCTTCATTTTTTCTACCATCTTATCCCAATATTTTATCTTGGATTTTCCTTTATTCCTCCTTTCATCAAGTATGTAATACCACCAAAGGGCTTCTTTTCCCTTTAGTTTTATGCAAGTAAATTTGACCTTGTTTTAATATGGTACTTTCTCATAGTCAAAATATTTATCTAAATATGTAATCAAATTAGTGTATTCCTCACCATCTAAACTATATACATAGGTAGGAAATTTTCTCTTTGGTTTATATCCCTATCCCATTACTACTTTTATTAGTCTATCAATTCCTTCTTCCTCATGCTCCTCAACTTATTCTTCCTCCTCTAGAGATTTTAGTTCTTCTTTGTCATAGATGTTCCATTTTATAACTCTTCTTATTTGATTATCCTCTACTAGTTTAATCCATGCATCAAAATGTACCCTCAAGTTTATCAACTCCTCTAAGATATCATCTCTCATTTGAATACCTTCTTTTGCACCTCCTCTTAGGTACTTCCTAAGTGGTATTTTGGATTTTCAATTCAACTTATCAATGAACAATCAATTTCCTCTTTACCCTAAAGAGTGTTACCTTATTTCAAGCCTCCTTAATATATACAACCTAGTTATAATGCCAATTTTATGCAAAGGGAGAGTGTTTTCACAATCCACATAAAAGTTTATTCTATAAGGCTTAGTCTCTTATAGCCCTTATTTAGTACAAATATTGTAATATTGAATAAAATACATGGGTTAAAGATAAACCAAAACCAATTTAGAATACCCTTTAACTCACTATTTCTCACAAAGTTAAGAGTTGATACTCTCAAGTTATGTCCACTAATTCACCACACCTTCCTGTAAATTAGGTCTCCTTAGGCTTAATTCATTCTCACTTCTTGATTTTTGTATTGTATAGTATTTTAAAGTTATGAAACCTCATCAATCATTTAGATAAAGTTAAATTATATCAAATTACAAATTTTCACTATTTTTGGCTAGTGTAATTAATATATATGCAAGTTTTCAATTCCAAACCCTAGTCTAGGTTGTGATAATCGTGTAGGTGTCTAAGATCTGTATAAATAGTAAAATTAAAATCTATGAAAATTTTAACTAATTATAAAGGTTATAATAGTTCTATGTTAACTTTCCTTAGCTTCCTCAATTTATATTTGGACTTGAACAATTTCCTAAAGGCTCTTCAATGTTGATTTACAAAATTTTGGGTCTCTTTTGCATGATTGTGTAGTGTGACTGATAACTTAAGTTTAGTATTATTTATTCAAAGTGTTTACAATGTTCCTTAGCATAATTGGAGATACTTTACTATTGATAATAACCTATACAAGCCCAAATAAAACTTAACAATTTTCAAAAACTATAACTGATCTTGTTTCCTAACTTTTTAAGCCCAAAATTCTTCATGACTTGACCATATTGTAGCTTACACTTTGTGTCATAGAATATAAATTGAATTGAAAAAAAATATGGACAATAAATAACATTTTATAATCACTTACATATTCAATATAATCAATAGATACTTGACATGGTATAATTTCATTCATTTCTTGAAAGACATTACAAAGAATTTCCACCTCCAACAAAATAGAGTTTTGTTCCTCTATTTCTAGTTGTTTTCTTGATATTTTTATTGTTTTTCTATTATCTCCACCTATATATACCTTTAATGAGATTATCTGTATTCTTATTGAAATATCTTATTACATATAATCTCTCTAACTACTTATTTATTTTCTCCTCTGCATAGCATTTCATGACCTCAAACTTTTGTTGTTTCTTGACCAAGCTTAAGGCATAGTAAACATTGTTAAAGGGGTGAAGATCATTTCAATAAAATCCATAAATATTAGATACAAATTTACACATGAAATTATATCATCATATCCTTTTCAAATCATGACATATGAGTCCATATAACACTTGAAATAAATTCAAATATTTAAAATGACTATTTTGGTAGGAAAGTTCAAAATGTTATCAAATGATTTAGAGAATATACAAAAAGCATGGAATTTTATCCTTAGTTACCTCTAATGACATTTAATGTCTAATAATACCTATAAATACTCTTTAACAAGCCAAAATTTAATAAATTATAGATCAAAAGTCTTCCTAGGTGATGTTCCTACATTAGTAACCAAAAAAAACACTTAAGTTGGACTAAAACAAAGGTAAGGTGTATTATACACACCCAAATACACATTAATTTAATATAAAATATTAATTTCATTACTATATTAAATGGGGTTAAATTTAGACATTATTTTATTGATTATATATCACCTCAGTCTTGTACACTTGGGAAACTCATACCTTGGGTGTTCCTTTTAGTTTTTGACATTTCCCACTTTCTAAAATATTTCATATACTCTATATTATGCCCCTTAGCATATATACTAGTAATAAAAGTATTATATTCATGACCTAAACATTATATTTTGTACAAATTTCTTAAAACCTAATTATCTTCCACCTTTGAAAGTTTTGAGTATGCACCTACTTTCCTACTCCCTTGACTCTAGCATCCAAGACGAACACCTATGTCAATACTAGTGTCATATTTTGATACAAGTGTATAGTTCATTAAATTCATCTAGTATTAAAATGAAACATATCCTAATGGTTGTCTTCATTCCTTTAATGTGAGCTACTTATCAAAAGGGATTGATATAAATACAAGACCAACCCTCATTGATACCTTAAAAACCTAGAAAAGACCTAAGGTAGCTTATAAAAGCATTCAATCAAGAACTCAACAAAACAAAGCTTCCCTATTTTATCCTATTTTCATATCATTCATAGGTACATCACATACATAATTATTAACTATTAAATTAATATTAAAAGATCTATATTTTAAAAGTTACATGATAGGTCATGGTTATACTTACTTTTGCACATATTTCGTGATTCATGCACAAGATAACACATAATGGAGAACTAAATAATTTTGAGGCCCTCTTTGGAATATGGATGTGTATTTAATGCTAATTTACAGAGGAGTATTTATGGTTATCTCAACACTATGTGAAAACTAATCCATTTTCCCCTAGGATGACTATGAATATGAAGAACTAGGGTTTTACAAATTCATGATGTGTGATGATCCATGATCTAGATCTGAATACACTAAAGTGAAGGCAAAGTTAAACTTATAATAATACATGTGGTCACATTCTTTCCCACTAGGTATTCCATAAAAGACATTGATGTTAGGTTTAGGTAGTAGTGTTGATGTAACCATCCTAGGATGACATTAGTGTTTATGTCTTTAAAGGCACTCAATACAAAATTTAACGACTATTCTAGTATTATCTTCTAGTGTACTTCTTACTTTTTTTAGATCCAAAACTGGATTAGCGTGAAAATAAGATAATTAAATTATTTCTTTGTCATTTTCATATCTATCATAGTTGTACTTATTTTTTTTACTGTATCTTAGTTTAATAAATTTAGCATATATTTATATTTGAGTTTTAGCACCCAATTGGCCTATTTTAGATCTGATCATCACCCTTCTGCATTTTCATTTTTATATTATTAACCTTATATACCCAATTAGAATCCATATCCAATTTTAGGGTCAAAAGGTTTCTATGTCAAGGACAATGAGATAACCTACAATCAAGTCTAGGGATGGTAACCTATATGCTCTACACTCACTCATGTATAATAGTGAAACATATATGATTTGATTATTATATATAAATAAGTATTCCATACTTTTTCACATATTAACTAATGTAAATGATATAAACATAAGCATAAATAGGTATTGATTTTGTATTTTTGTATAATATCTATTTTGTTTTTGTAGTTTACATTTATGAACTAAGAAATAGAAATAAGTATATTAACCGATGACTCCCTTAAGAGCCTTGCAGAGGGATGATGATCTCAGAGAAATGAGCAGTACTATGAAATTTTAAATTATCTATATATGTAAAACCATTTATAATATACTATGGTTTTTATCTTTCTAACTTATAGTTTACAATATGTATCACGTCCTTTGCCTTTACTATTATTCCATTTCTTGTATTTATTTCTTGGTCTTACTTTAAATAAAATCTATCTTATCTTGAAACTATGATCATGGAAAATTAATTTTTAAATGTGATATGGTTATGACATTTATAATTTTTTTACCCCATTTATTTCATCCATGATCTTCCTACTTCAATGATATATGAGGCCAAACTAGGAGATACATAAAATACAATTAAACATATTTTGGACCAACTATGAAAAGTAGATAAATGGATCTAATAGATTATTTATTTATATTAGTCTTACTCAAATGTGCCTTTTCATATCTAGTAAATTGAAATAATTTCATGCTATAAAAATTAATTTCAATAGTGTTATTGATCACAACATTAGTACATTGTTTGTCATCTATGAAGGGATAAAGAATCAAAGGCTCTAGAAATGATGAGAAATTTTCAATTGACTCATTTGAAAACACATTTGTTACTTTAAATTTTTTAGATGTCTCTTTATTTTTAACCTCTTTTATTAGAAACACTACTTTAATATTTTTTTTCTTATCTTGAATTTCATTTAGAAAATTCTCATTTAATAATTTCAATTTTCCTTACTCCAAAAATTTTCTTTCCAAAAATTTTCATTTGTAATTTCTCTATCATCTTGTGGCTTCTATATTTTTTATTGCTCTATTTCTTCCTTTTGAATCTTTTCTTGTTATAATCATGCCTTTTGGATAGTTTCTTTCTCTAATTATGCATTTTAAATATTTTCATGATCTAATTTTTTCATTGGTAATTATTTTTGCTCTGAATTATCTTTTTATACCCATATTAGTTCCTTTTGAACTTGTATTATATAATATGCACTCATAAGGTGAGTGAGTTTATTGATTGATGTATCTATTATAGGATCACCATTATAAATTTTATTTTTTATTTTATTATTCAAATCTAAATAACTATCTTTATTATGCTCATGCATTCTATTTTATACACAATATATTTTGATCTTATTAAAGGATGTAGATTGGGTAATTTGATCAACTTGTTTCTTAGAATTTACATTAGAATTTAAATTCAACTATTATTCATTTTTTACATAATTTTTGAATATTTATTTGTATATGAATTATGTTTTAGATTATGATATTAATATGGATTCTTTATATGCATAAAATTACTAGATGAAGATGCAAATGCTTGATTAACACTAGCACATTCTATATTCTTGGCATATGTGTGTTGATTTTCCAATGATGTGATATTCAAAATGAAATACTAATTTTTATTTTTAAACTCTTATATTAACCTTCCCATATGGATGAATTTATCTTTAATGCATTCCCAGTCACAAACCATAGATAGTTTAGATTGTATTATGAACATGTGATATCTCTTCTCTTTACTTTATTAGTTTAGTAGTTGTTATGGATGCCTATGCTTTATAACTCATCCCATGAGTATTTTGTTTTATCCCACATTCATATGAAGTGGTAGTTTATTAGATTAGAATTCATATATAAGTGTTTAGGCTAATGAAGTCATCCGTAAATTTTATTGTATTGAGCTTTCTCAAAGGAGCTTTCCCCCTTGAAGTGGCTTGCGATCAATATAATCATTTTAGTGCTTAAACTAGTTCCATAAATTAATTATTTCATGCATTTTTATCAATTTTTTATATGAGGATCCTCTCATCTGGAATTAGATTGATTTTCAAGGCAATTTTTTTCTACAAAGTCTTACCTCTATTTTATTGCATTATTTATTTCAGTATTAAAAAAATATATTAACTCTATTCTACTACATAAATTAAGTAGTCTATTTCAGCTTAGGGTAAAAACTTGACCACTTAACTATGGGAAGTGCTTGGGTGAAATCCCTAAAAATCATTGTGAGGAGTACCATAGGAACCCCAAAGTAGCTAGGCCATTGAGAGGACTTGCCAGGAAAATGGGCAATGACCCCTTCTTGATTGAGTAGTTCCCATCCATGAGGAAAACCAAGAGCTATCGCTAAGAGATAAATCCATGGCCAAACAATTTCTAGAGAGTGGTACTCAATTAGATGTAATTAGTAGCTAGAGTTATATTCTTAAACACATTTAGGAAACCATTGAAAATTGGGGCCCATTTCTATTAGTTTTATAAAATTTATAGCAGACTTTTAACAAAATCAATCAACAGAATATCTATTGACTGTTAGAGGACTTGTAGGTAGATATTTAATAGAAACCAAAATATAAAAACCATTCATATAGTATTAGTAGAATCTCAGAGGATTTACCACTAGACAAAAAATAGAAATTCACCATAGTAGATCTATAGACTTGTTTCAACATATTCTTAGTAGAGGTGTCTTATAGAGCACAATAACCAAAATCAAAAAATGAAATTGAAATAACAAAAAAAAGTAATTTTTTTGAAATATCTCTCCATATGTATCCCCATTGATCCTAAAACTTGATCTAAACACTTTAAATTCTATTCCCTACATTTTATTCCTTGAGGTCCCATATACCAATTCCACTCATAATTCTCGTAAATCTCAAATTTCCCTTTTTTGGGTTTTGTAATAACCTTTATTTTTGTCTATTTTCCATGAAAATTTTCCACTATGTTCATCATCTCATTCTACTCCTTTGTCCCTCTTTGACCAATTTTCTATTTTTTCCATTTTCGCTTCTAAAATTGCCCTCACCTTTATCAATCATACTCCCACTATGTAAAAAATTATCAAAATCCCCTTTACCCCTTCTATTTTTTTCTGAATTCAAACATTTATTTATTAAACATGTCTTAACTCTAATTTTCCTATCCATTGTTAAAAAATATATTATTTGGGTCAGGTAGTAACCTGAATAGGAGCAAAAACATAGAGGATGAAATTGGCACCCTCAAGACCCACATCAAATTTCTTGATGAAAAATTTGTCGACCTCAGTCTTCAACATACCACCATGAATAATAGATGGCATATAGAGTCTTCTTCAGACACTAATTTTTAAATAATTATCATGGGCTGAAGCTTATTTTTTTATGATTTAATGGTGTAGATCCAACTAGATGGATCTATCAGGCAGAATAATATTTGATTCTATATAATAATTTTGATGCCAACAAGGTCCTACTTGCATCCTTTCACTTAGAATTTGAATCCCTCTAATGATATCATTGGTATACCAAGGCTCATGATGAACCCATATGGAATAATTTTTGCACCCCTATTTTACAAATGTTTGGTCCTACTACTTTTAATGACTTCATTGAAGCACTCACTAAACTTTTCCAAACAAAAACTATGAGAGAATATTAAAAAAAATTGAAAAATTGGCCAATCACATACATGGATTGTCTGATGACTTATTTAGAGTTTTTTTTAGTGGACTAAAAGATGCCATTTGATTTGAAGTCAAAATGGTCTGTCCCAACATGATGATAGAAGACTTAGAATTGGATAAGTTGTTAAAGGATAAGATCATATCTCAACAATGATTCAAATCCAATTTTATTTCATTCAAAAATATAGCTCCATAATGATCTCAAATAATGTCAACCCCCAGAACCACTCCTATCAAGAGTTTAATATAATTAGAGATGCATGTCCATAGGAAAAAATGACTATGTTATAATTGTGATGATAACTTCACTCAGAGACATTGATGTATTGAGAAAAGCTCTACCTATTGGATGTGGACTCTCCACTAAAAATGAATATTGGGAAGATGTTCAGGATATAGTAGATGATCCAAAATAAGCTTAGTTGATTATAGAACATGCTTCTCAAGAATACCAACTAGAGATCTCTCTCTATTCCTTAGTAGGATTTACTACCCCATAAACCATGTAGGTCATGGGTTACTTCAATAAGCTTCCTCTCATAACAATAATTGATTTAGATAGCACTCATAACTTCATCGACCCTCACATTGCCAAACGTTTATCCATCCTTGCTCCAAATTTGAAGTCATGATTTCAATTGGGGGCACATTACTCTTTAATGGGAACTATCATAATGTGTGTATCTCTATTGGAGATTATAACTTGTGCTCCACCATGTTTACCTTGCCCTTAGGTAGATGTGATGTTTTTTTTGGAGCCCAATGGTTATGCACACTTGGACCCTTCTAATTGGATTTTGCTAAACTTTGGATGTAATTTTTAGGCAATGGGCAAAAAAAACATTGAAAGGCTTACAACTAGGATCTCTCAGAATCATAAGTTCACATCACATAGAAACACTTCTTAAAAATAATTCACATGTCATCATTTCCCAACTCTATTCCATTCAAATACAACCATTAATAGTCTCCACTACTCCTTTTAAGGTATCCACGTGTCTTTTTTGAACCAATTGGATTACCACCTTCATGGTTAGAGGACCACTATATTAAAATCCTTATTAGAATTATTCATCCCAACATCAGGCATTATCTCTACCCATTTAAGTGAAATACCAAGATTGAGATGCTCATTCAAGACTTATTTAAGCAAGGCATTATTTTCCCTAGTACCAACCCATATTCTTCCTCAGTTCTCCTTGTTAAAAAAAATGGGTCATGACACCTCTACATTGATTTTTGTGTACTTAATCACCTCATAATCAAGGATAAGTTCCTAATCCCTATTATTGATGAGCTTTATGGCACTCATTTTTTCTCCAATTTGGATATCACCAGATCTAGATTCATGAGGATGATATCCCTAAGATAGCTTTTTGCATGCATGATGGGCACTATGAGTTTTTGGTCATGCCTTTTGGCCTCACTAATGCTCCTTAAATATTATATGTATTTATGAATAAAATATTCTATCCCTACCTATGAAAATTCATTATGGTCTTCTTCAATGATATCCTCATCTATAGTAAAACATGGTCTTAGTATCTCCAACATCTAGAGCTTGTATTTTAACTTCTCTCTGACCATCATCTTTGTGCAAAACAATCCAAATTTACTTTTGGACAATATGAAGTGGAGTATCTTAGGAATATTTTTTCATCCCAAGGGGTTTGAGTGGATCTTAAAAAAATAGCTTCCATGACAAATTGGCCACATCCTCAGACACTCAAGAGCCTCCATGATTTTTTAGGGCTAACTAGATACTATCACAAGTTTGTCAAATATTATGGGAAGATTATACCTCCACTGATAACTATGTTGAGAAAGGATGTTTTTTCTTGTACGAATGATTTTAAGTATGAATTTAAAAAATTAAAACAAGATATGTGTACTACACTTATTTTGGCTATGATAGATTTTACCAAGACCTTCACTATCGAGAGTGATGCTTGCAGTAATGGACTTGGTGCTATTTTACTCCAAGAAGGACACCCCATTTCATTCACTATAAAATCCATTTCTATAAATAATTTAGTGTTGTCTACTTATGAGAAGGAAATGATGACCATTTGGTATGTAATATAGAAGTGGTAGCTATACCTACTGGGAAATAATTTTTGCATCAAAACTGATCACTAGAGTCTGAAATATTTTCTAGAATAATGGGTCTCCACCCCATCACAATATAAATGGATCATTAAAATCATTGTTTATTACTATGAAATCACTTAAAATAATGGCAAGGACAATATTATGGATGATGCTCTATCTCACACATTTGTGGACCAAGTTTCCCTTTCAGCTATTTCCATGCCTATTTTGAATTGGTTGGGAATTATACAATAGGGGTATGTAAATTACTCCTCATTATCTCAAATCATTCAATTATAGAACACTAACCCCTGATTTATACCACATTATTCATGGGATGGTTCTTCTCTATGATATAAGGGTCATTTATTGCTTCCCTAGAGCATAGATCTTGAGCATGCAATATTTTATGAACTCCATGCTTCTCCATTTGCAAGGCACTTAGGGTTTATCAAAAATTTTGATAAGGCATGATGCAAATTATTTTGTAAGGGGATGAATAAGGCAATTTAATAGATGGTGGTTGAATGTGATAACTACCAACATAACAAGGGTGAAACAACACTCATCCCTAGATTACTTGAACCCTTGCCCATCTCTACTAGGATTTGGATAAATACTTTTATGGATTTAATTAAGGGGATCCTAAAATATGGAGGGAAAATTTAGATCTTAATTGTGGTTGATCACCTCTCCAAATATAGTCAATTTTGTGCCCTCAACCATATTTATACTGGTCCATGGTCACACAAATTGCCTTTGACCATATTTTCTATCTTCATGGAATTCCTTCATCCATTATCTTAGATAATGATGAAAAATTCACCAACCATTTTTTTATGGAACTATTTTGATGCACTAACACCCAATTGAAGATGAGTTTTAGGTATCATCCATAAATAGATGGTTAGACTAAAATTGTTAATAAATGCTTAAAAACTTTCCTTCATTGCTTCACCTCAGAACAACATCAATGGGAAAAGTGGCTCCCTCTCACTTAATGGTGGTACAATAACTCCTACCACACTTCAATAAAAATGACTCCGTATGAAGTAATCTATGGTCAAGTACCACTAGTGCTCCTTTCGTAAATCCCTAATAGTTCATCCATTAAAGTGGTCAACACAATTCTTTGAAACCAGGATTAGATCCTCAATACCCTATGAGACAATCTTCATATGGCATAACATTGAGTGAAATAATAGGTGGATCAACACCATTCTAAGAACACTTTTCAAGCAGGTGATATGGTTTTTCTTCACCTACAACCATATAAATAGTCTTACCTAAAACTCAAAGGGCATCATAATCTAGCTCCCAAGTTCTATGGGCCCTACAAGGTTCTTCAAAATATTGGGTCAGTTGCTTATAAGTTAGAGCTCCTAAATTCTTCCCAAGTTCACCCAATATTTCATGTCTCTTGTCTGAAGAAAGTTTTTGGCATAAACATCAAAGTGTAAACTATTTTATGAGAACATGATAATAAAAGATCCATTCTTCTAGAGATGGAGGCAATCCTAAATAGGTACACATGCTAATTTTTCTCCCACTCCATCACCAAGGTTTTAATTTAGTGGCATGAAATGAAACTAGAGGATGCAACATGGGAACCACTATTTCATATTCAAAACCAATTCCCACATCTGAAGCTTTGAGGAAAAAGCTTTTTTTAAGGAGGGGATGTTATGAACACATGATATCTCTTCTCTTTAATTTGTTATTTTAGTAGTTGTTATGGATGCATATTATTTTTAAGTCATCCCATGAGCATTTTTTTTTATCCCACATTCATAGGAATTGGTAGTTTCTTAGATTAGAATACATATATAATTAAGTGTTGAGGCCAATGAAGGAATCCATGAATTTATTGTACTGAGCTTGATCAAAGGAGGTTGCCCCCTTGAAGTGGTCTATGATGAATATAATCATTTTAGTGATTCAAATAATTTCATAAGTTTCTTATTTCATGTATTTTATCAATTTGTTATAGGAGGATCCTCTAAGATTAGCACACATCATCAAGAAGATATGTGGGAGGTGGAGGGGTTTAAGGAAAGATATGGTGGTTACCTTATTTTGGATCTATAATATGGGATACCTTACCCATTAGATTAGTGATAGCATTGATTTGGTGAAATGAAAATTAGATATCACCATCTTAAGGGTTAGGAGGAGGAAGAGAAACCTTTTTATCCATTTTTAATTTTATAGACACTAATATGAGAATGAGAAAAGGGAGACATATGAATTATGGAAACCACTCCAACATGGTCAGGAAATCATAATTAAATTTGAATCCCTAAAACTAATTTTTTTAATAAGAAATACTTAGGGAAAACTATGGATTTAAATGTTAAATTAATACATGCATTCACTACTATCTTTTATTAATTTTAACAAAACTAGGAATATATATTACCTAATATGAAAAAATATTATGCTAAATCAGATTGATACATCTATGAAATAAATGTTACCAATTAATTTTCAACTTAAAATATTTGTAAATATACTATGTATATAAAATGAAAAGGATAAATATAAACTTGGTTCAAAATTTGAGATGTGGATTGTTCTTAGATCTCATACTAATAGACTAACTATGTTGAATGTATGTGGACCTAGAATAGGAGCTGGTTGGGTTCCTAGACAATAGAATTTCAATTAAACAATAGTTGTGGGAACTATCATCTAAAGAGGGTGGCATTGTATTGCAAATAATAGGTATCTAAGATTTCTCAATTATTTTCACCATCATCTATTATTTTTGCAGACTATGTGGGAGATTCTAACTTGTTTTGGGGAATAATGAGTAACTCTTTATTTTATTGAAACCCTAACTCAAGAGTCAAGAAGATAAAATAAATTCATAGAGTAAAAAAGGTGTAGGGTTTGACATTTTTATTGACCTTAACACCCCCTATGTTAAGCACTACCTACATACCAATACTTTGAATAGGTTTAACAATCCATCTAGCCTTGCCATGTTATGGTGGGGTGTGTGAAAATGCACCAAAATGCCAGATGTTGGTGTAATCCTAATGTGACTAAGTTATTCAATTGTGAATTATGACATTGGAAGTGTATTCAGACTTTAGCTAAATATTTATAGGGATGTATGTAATCAGATTGGGAGAAATAAGAAATGTTTTCTCAGTGTGTAATTATAATTCCAGTGTTGTTTAGTGTGGAAACTCATTATGAGATTTCCACATTGTGAGAAAATGGTCTAAAATGTCCTTTTATAGTGGTATTTTGGGAAAATTACTTAGGATGGATATTTATAAACATTCAAGATGAACATTAAACATATTTTAAACTTTGTAAATTATTCATTAATTAGAGTGAGGACATTGTTGGTGGGATCATAAAATAGTGGGTGCACTATTGTCCCAATAGGGTGATATTATCCTAAGAGTAGGATTTGATAATTTGAAGGTGTAAGTTAGTTTTATAGTGAAATTAGAGTATTGAGTGGTCTAGATATAGAAATTATGAAGTGATTTGGGTTTCTTGGAGTGAATAATCATGAAAATTTTGAAATAAATGGTAAAAATGTCATATGGTAGGTCATGAGCTTGGTGTGTCAAAAGAATGGCCACAATTGCATTATTTTAGCTTAAATGTTAATTTATGTGTCTATAGTATTATATCTCATGTACAATCACTAATTAGTACATAATTATCTACAAAATATTATTAGAAAATATTCTCAATCAAGTTATTAACTTGATTGACTATCACTATTATAGTAAATTCATACAATAATAATACTTATTTTACAAGTAAGCTACTCCCCAAACCTTATCTTTAGCCTTTTTTTGATCTATATAGACCTAATTACTACTTTAATAAGACTTATTATAGAGGTAATTTATCCCATATCCTTTTAATTTAGAGAGATAGTCATGTTACCCTTGATAAATCTACACATAATTTTTATTCAGCATTCATTGATTGATATTATTGCATGTATTGCACATGTATGCATTACGGAAGATAAAATGATTTTGTATCCTATCCATAAAATTTAGTATGGTATAGGAGTTATAAAATCTTCACCTTGTTCTTCATATCAGTCTAATTTCTATATATTCAATTTTATTTTTAGTTTAAATCATCTATTTTAGTGGTCTACTACAAATACTCAATCTTATGTTGTCACCTCACCCTTAGGGGATCTTGGTTTATCATAAACTAAAAATAGTAGGCTATTAATATTTTATAAACTATTAAAAAAATTTGATTTGAAAATTTACCAAGTTATATATTTTTTCATATCTAGAAAAGTGCCCTTCTACATCAAGTTTTGAAATGGACTCTATACGATAGTTTTGTGTTTCTTTAGGATTCATAAAAAATTAAAAGTTCTTATATTGAACTAATATTTTACTATCTAAATCCAATGTTTCTTCTACATCATGTGTTGATTCAACCTCCATATATAGTTTTGGGCTACTTTGGGATTCATACAAAAATCAAAGTGTTCAATTTGACCTAAAATTTTACTAGGTATTACATTTTGGTATTTATATAAAACATTCCTTCTATGCTAGGAACAAACTTATCATATGTTTCTATCTTCTATTGACATACAAAATTCTCCCAAAAATTAAAAAAAAAATTCTATGCCATGTTGGTTTTTTCTAGACACGTATATTATGTGTTTGTTAATACTTTTATTTTACACTGATATTTTTAAATAACTATTGGCTTTTATATATTCCAAATTATTTGGACATTATTATTTTTCCATTATAAACTCCCTAGGTTATAATTGTGTTCCAATAGTTGTAAAACTCAAATGAATTATTATTTTGTGTAAAGTGGTAATATATTTCACCTGATCTAAGGAGTACTTCCTTGATATTTAATCCATTATAAAATAATGTATACATATTTTATATTATATGTACCTTGTTATATGTAGGAATTGCTTAGCATTTTTATTTTTGACAATATGAAACATCTCATTCATTTGATTCTATAGTACACTAGAAAGTGATTATCCCCATGAAGTTACTCTCTATGTACCATAGATATGGGATAGTGCAACAATGGGATTAGTGGAATTCTTCATATTTAGTTACCTTTGGGTTGTGTTCAATATCTACAATAAGGATTAGTAAATAAGATAGCATACAAATCAAACACACACAACATATTAATTTTAAGGAAATTATTTAAGTTATACTTTGATGTTTTTTTATCACTATTTCCATGCAAAATTATTTTTTAGTTAAAATACATAATTCTTGGTTTAGTCTCATTTAAAAAGTCCTATTTTCATATTCATTTTTAAACTAGAAAAATAAAAAGGCAGTGCAAACTATGTGTTTGGTAGAAAACACAAATATCAGATATATTTTAATTTGTTTCCAAAAGACTTTTTCCTACAAAGTTGTTTTTATGCTACACCATAGCCATAAAAAATAATTATCTAAAATTCAAACTAATTTGGATGTAAATTATATATTAGAAATGCAATTATTTACAAAAGACTCTACCAAATTATACTAAAATAAGTAGTTGCACCTTTACATCTTATCAAATAGAAAAATGGAAAAATCATTTTGAGGAAGCTAGAAACATCCTTGGTCAATCAATATCTCAAAAAATTAAATCTCATTTTTTAGGGAATAATGCAACCTTATAAAGTTTAGAATACCTTAGAGGACCTTTTTGAAAAGCATATTAAGATAAGGGTCTTCCAAATAGTTTTACACCCTTAACCTATAGTGTGTCTAGGGCTATGTGTGGTTGACTTATAGCTTACTTACCTTTATATTATCTTATTGAATTTGTTTATTTTTTTTTAGTATAGTTGTCTTATGGAATAACCATGTAAAGGTAGATAATATATAGTAGGTATTGGTTCATATTTTATCACGATATTATGAATTCTTGTGATGTTGGCCCATTGATGCAACCCAATCATTATTATCAAGTACATAGCTCTTTAATCAAATATTATTATATATATAATTATTTAAATCTTAATTATTAGATATATTTTTCATTATTATAAATCATATAGGTAATTTCATTACAAGTGGTATCAAAGCATTGATTTGGGATAGTTTCTATGGTGTTGTTTTTTCAGATATGGTGTTGCGATAATCTTAAGAGCTAAAGGATTAAAAAAACATAACTTACAATCTGAGAAGAATTTATTTTTTGCCATTTTAATATTATTCAAAAAATTTAATTACATTCATCCTTGTGAAAATTAGTATCCATTGGATTTATTTTAGTGAGATGATCAAAATAATATAATCTATTACTTAAAACCCTCCATCGTAGGGTTTGTGTATTTCTAGTTGTAATGCTTGTGGACATGGGAAATGCCAATACACTCCAAATAATCTACATATGGATGAAATTTATTCCATAACTTTAAATATATTATTTAATGAGGTGGTTCAATACATTCAATCATATATACAAATCATGTTGAGAAAGCATGAAATTGATGTAGTAAAAGAGGAAATGAAATATATAAAGGATTAGTTATACATTATGAGTGCTCAATTGAACTCTATTGAAACCCATATTTTGTAAAATAATTATCCACCACTCTAATTGAGTTCACCCACTCAAAAAAATCATAACTCCAATACTAGTTCAGAGCACATGTTGTAAAAATTGGAAGTGTGTAATTTTGATGGTAAGAATCCACTCACTAGGATCAATCAAATACAAAATTGGTTTGATCTACATCAAACACCATGTGCATAAAAGGTGATCATGACCACTCTCTATATATAACCTGAGAAGCTCATTTTGTATAGGTGGTTGTGTTATCAAAATAAAAATAAGTGTGATTTTATTACCCGATCATTATTTATTAAGGAGCTACAAATACACTATTGCAACATCTCAAAAAATTAATTCCAACAATTAGAAAAATTATGATAGACATGTAATGTTAAGGATTATATTCAACAATTCTAGAATCTATCTTTATGTGTGGATGACACCACTGAGCATAAATTTAGTGAAATTTTCTTGGGGGGATAAAGGATAGATTCCAACTTGAGGTTCATTTTTTTAATCCATAATTTATTTTTTAATCCTTAACATTTGCATGCTAGATATGAAAAAAATTGGTTACAATAAGGGAATTCACTCATGGATGTAAATGAAATTTTGTAGCACCATCATTTTCAAAACCTACAAGATTGACCCCTTAGTAAATTAAAGAAAAACATTTAAAAGGGTTATGTTTTAGTTGTGATATCAAGTGGATTGAAGGACATAAATTTGACAAACATAGTTTATTTTACATTGAAGGTGCCAATTAAGATTAAGTTGATGATGAGGCTTCAAGTGAGGGTATGCAAGAAACATAAGAGTAACCTGAATATTTTTATTCTACTATCTCTTGTCATTCCCTTTCACATATAAGTACTCAAAATATTAAGGTGGTGGGATTGATAAATAAACATAAGGTGATAATGTTTAATGACTTAGGAAATACACATAATTTAATCAACAATAAGTTGTCTACTCAGTTGAATATTTTTATTTATCTATCTTTAGAATTTAAAGTCATAATTATATATGGTGGAAAAATCAATTGTTCTTGAAAATTCCATAGTATTAAGATTATCATGGGGTAGTACATATATTTATCCTATGTTTTATATTCCCATGGTTGGGGATAATTTTTTTTGGGATTACAATGACTCATGACTTTAGGCACAATAAAAATGAATTTCCATGAAATTATCTTTCACTTTCATTTTGAAGGTAGGACATTTTAATTATGAAGGTTACAATAAAAATCTCCCCAATTTGTTAGTTCACATAATATGATGAATATTATTAAAAATGTGGATGAAGGATTCATAGCACAATTATTTTTCTTAGAACTTCATCTAACAAATGTGTATACACATCATAATTTATAAATGATTCTTGATGACCATCCAATAATTTTTAGCCCAATGATAAGACTTATACTAGCCAACGAAGAACATGATCATTCTATAAGACTGATTCTAGGTAGCACATTGGGTAAGTGCACAAAGTTGGGGGATAAAAATTGGCCTACCCATGGACATAATTTTTCTAACATTTCAAAAATCTGAACTTTTGTAGATAATTTGAGATATCTACACTCCAAATT
Organism: Torreya grandis; assembly: GCA_037957365.1. Lineage (NCBI taxonomy): Eukaryota > Viridiplantae > Streptophyta > Pinopsida > Cupressales > Taxaceae > Torreya > Torreya grandis. The sequence continues at coordinate 581,203 of JARHVA010002361.1, read as the reverse complement.
TGAAGATGGTGTAAGAACATGAAATGTAGAATTTTGAGTCTAGTTTCCAAAACACTATTTTTTTTAAATGGTTAAGTATAACTAGGTTAAAATTATAAGATTTGATGAGGAAATCCTATTTTTTTAATAAAATAGAGTAGATAGATGACCATGTGGCGCACCATGTTTTCAACGGTATTTAATATTATTTAAAACCCTTTGGGGAAAGTTTAGATATGTTATTATAGTTTGTGACCTATTTTTTCAATTAATACTTTTTTTTATGAATTTTGAAAGTAAATAAATCCTAAAAACTAATAAAAAATGGATAACCATCCATGTGACATGCTTAACTACCTAAAAAAAATGAAAATCAATTTTTTTTAATGTGTGTAGAATTAGGCCTAGTTTGTGACCATATAATTTTTTTTCACTTGAATCAATGAAATACAAATTATATGAACATGTCTAGGCATGTATGTTTGTATCATGTAGTGGCCTAAAAAAGGTATAGTTAGAAATCAACATCATTTGAAACCTTAAGTTAGCCTATATTTTATTAAAATCATATTTTTAAAAAGAGGAGAGCATGGTCATCATGATGGTATTATCTGTATACACATAATATTTTCAATCTTTTATCAAATATTGACACTTTACATCTTACAAGAACCCATCAAGACTCAATCTCTCTGAGTGCATGCCCTAAGGGGTGTATCAAGAAAGGGGTGGAAAGACCTTTGGTGCTTTACAGGATTGTTGTTCCTTTTTGCCACATTATTACCAATCCAACCATCTCCCAAAACCATTACCTAAGCTATTTATCCTCCTTTGAGTATTCCTCTAGTCTTTTCATCTTTCCATCAGTCCTTTCTTGTCTTAAACTCCTTTTTGACTGGTAGTTGTACTAAGTTGACTAGGTTGACCTAGTATATTTTAGGGGTATTCTTTACTTTCTTAGTTTGTTATCCTTTTGGCTGACCTATCACAGACCTAGTAAATTATCCCCAAAAACACATTGGGTTGACTAGGTCAAACCTATATAATTGATGTTCCTAGAAGGATTTAAGAAAAGATTCACCTATATATACAAGATCATTTTAGTCATTATTCATATGTGCAATAAAGAGTTATTATTCACCTGTGCTTCTTCACAATTTACTCTTCCACCATTCTACTTGAGGAGACTTAGCTTATGTTTATTATTTGGAGAATCCAATATTGTGGATAAGTCTTGGATGATTTAGCCTTTCTTAGTTATCCTTACAAACCACAACAACCTCTTGTGAATCCTCACTGGCCAAGAGAGATATTGAGTCTTGATGGGTTCACATTCAGGTAAGTATATTCTAACTTTGTTCTAATCTCTTTTAGTAGATAGAAGTAGCATAAGTGTTAGCTCAAATAACACTATCTTTCATATTTCATGTATTAAGGTGTTACTCATACTTGTTTTAAATGAAGTTACCTATACATTTTTATTTTGTTACTTCTAATGCCCACTTTGTACCACAAGATTTAATGAACAATAGATTAGATTTTGCTTTCTTGTTATTAGAATAGAGTGAATGTTTTAAACTTTAGGAATTCATTAGGGTTGGTTTATGATTATGTTAGATTGTAGGCTTTGTAACCCTTCCTAGCATGATATATTGTGACAATTGATCCCCTAACCATGTCTATAAAATCCCCATATTGGTCATTCTCCCATTTAAAAAGTGTATCCCAACTAGAAGTGTAGGTATGTTATATCTTATCTGATCCAAGATTAATTCATAGACATGATGCATTTTCGATTGCATACATTCTAGTGAACCTAACATGAACTAACCCTTGTAGGATTTTTTAACTTTTACTTAATTTATTTCATTTGTTTTATCATCATTTTTATCATATATTTTTGACATTCTAGATCAATTCTGTTGACCCAACTATTTTTCTCTATGTGCAAATTTTAGGAATAGGAAACTAGATTGACCTATTTGACCTAGTATAGGTTTTTAGCCTTTTAGATGTCTATTTCAACCTACTAGGTTGACCTAGTTAACCCCTTATAGTTTTAACATTTTTTAGTAGGTACCTATACAGCTTGATCGATAAGGTTGGCCTAATTCACAAGTTTTTCATGTATACTTCTAGGTTCTAAACCAATAATCTTCTTCATTACATCTCAGATCCACCAAGGTTCCTTTATATTTCTCTATTTATCTCTTTTATTTTCTTTCCTTTCATAATTTTTAGTCTTCAAAACTACCCTTTCATAGTCAATTGGATCAACATTGCCAACCCAATTCTATGTTTTGTGTGCTATCTAAGATAATTGGATCAACACTGCTAAACCATTTCATTTTTAGACCTTGTTTTTGTAGTAAAGATTCAACCGTATCGACCCCATTATATATTTTATGCATATAGTGACAAAACCATACATTATTTCAAAGTTATAATTAACCTCATATTTGTTAGTAATTAGCTCAAACCTTTCTTTTATTGTTGTTTGCATGCTTATAATAGTCTCACATAGTTTAATTAGGGGATTTTGAATTAATAACTTAGTTTCACTATTTCTATTTTATGCACACATAACCAAATCACATAACATAAACAAGCAATTTAACATTTATCTACCCTAGGCCAACCTAGTTAGATTTGATCACAAAGGGGGAAGTTGAATTGATGCTCTGGTTAAGTATAAAGCATGGTTAATGGTATATTATAGCTAAGCACATGAAACCATTATCACTATGGTGTGTGAAGTGAGGGGTTAGGCCCCAATAACAATCCTATATCATTTTCAATATAGTTTCTTTCAACCCAAACTACATGAAACCATCCTTAGATTGTTATCTAGTAACTTGCTTATAGCCAACTTCCAATCACATTAAAAATCATATCTTAATAATATAATTAACATTTAAATTTGACCAATTAGTTAGCTCTTTACTTTCCAAGTTGATTTCTTGGTCTTTGCTCATTGTGTTTGCAAAAACTTATATTAGCTAGAATTGTTGCAAAGTTTTATTTTGTGTGCCTCAACAAGATTGACTAGCATTGATCTAATTGACTATCCCTTTAGTTCTTTATTTCTTAGATTAAATACAAAAATTGTCTTATTTCAATTCATAACTTGTCATCTTCTTTCTCTTTCTCCTTATTTTTTGTACTAGATCAACCCAATCGATCCTGTACCTTTTTCATTCCTTGTGCATTGCACTAGATCAACCCATTTGACCCTGTATAGTTTGTAACTCCTATTTTCCTCTTTTGCCTACCTTTTTTATTGTATTGGATCGACCTAGTTAACCTTGTACTATTTTTAGGCCCTATTTTCTATACTAGATTGACCTAGTTGACCCTATACTATTTTTTGTTTTCCCTATTCATCAACCTAATTTCTAATGTCTCCAATTTTGCATTTTATTCATCTCTTTTTAGACAAAATGAAGTATCCTATCAAAATATTATTTGATATTCTAAATCCATTTAGGTACCATATGGGATATTCATTTCTTCCTCTCTTTTCCTCCCAAGAGAACCATCACTCTTGGGGCACCTCTTCTCATCCTTCATCTATGAACTATAACATTTTTCAAATAACATCTCAGGTTGAAATTGATGGATCTAATTATTTCTCTACTTACCAAGAAACTTCTCATATTCAAAACATTCAAAACAATGTGGGAGTGATTGATACAAGTTTACTTAACAATTCCACCAGTAATCCATCTTCCTCTAATCCTCTCCCTAATACCAATTTAGAAAGTGATCCTACCAACACTAACCCACCTCCTAATACAACCCAACTATTAGCCCAAGTTATTCAACAAATGGACATTATGAAAAATTCTAACACTAACCAAATGATGCAACTTCAATGAAACTTAATCAATGTAACTAATAAACCTCCAACTATTCATCCTCAAGCTAATCCTAGTTTCATTCATCCACCTCATAGGGATGCCTCAGGTAATATTATTCCTTATCCCATAATGAATAAAAAGATTCTTCAAACTATTCAAAATGAGCCTTTATCTCCCTTTATTGTTTTGATTAATATTGGTAACATATATCTAACTATCAAATATGATGGGACTAAAGACCTTGCCTCATTTCTTAAATACTTTAACAACCTTTACAAGGAGTGGATCCAAACTAATACTTTTTACACTACTAAACTCTTAGTCAAAACTTTCATTGGTGATGTATTAAAATGGTATGATAAACTTCCCCAACATTTTGTTTGGAAACTTGAATATTTGGTCAATCTTTTGGTTAAAAAGTTTCAACACAATGATCTTCCCAAAAATTGTCTTAGTCATTTCATCAATGTTAAGCAATCTCTAATAGAATCAACTAATGACTTTATTAAAATATGGAAATATTTATCTCATAAATCCAACCATAAAATGACTAATGATAACTTATTCAAACTAATTATCATGGCTTTAACTCCTACTCTTCAATATAAGGTTTGAACCTTTGCTCCTCAAACACTTAATGAATCTCTTGATCAAACTAAGCATCAATAATTTATTATGAATAAATTCAAACCTAATCCTAAAATTCTGAAGGGATCTTTATAAACATCTAATTCTATTACTAGTAATGTTCCATAAAATAAGCACGTAATTACCAAGATTGATATTCCTTTACCTTCTCATACATGTCTTTTAGTTCAGTAAATGAAATAATTTTTACCCCCCTTAAAACCTTTCATCTATCCTAATATTCCTCCTAAGTTGTATGACTCCAATTTATTTTGTTGGTTCCATGCTAATATTGGGCATTTTCATGAATCTTGTTAGGGCTCAATAAATTTATTGTCTCCTATATGCTTGGTTATTCATTTAACCACAAAGCTATGATCAATCTTCATCATCAAGCAAATGCCAAGGATGTTTGTGCCATCAATGTTTATTATGACCAATATTATACCAACTCTTAATATGTCAATACTACCAAGGTCAATTACCATTGTAAACTATCTCACAAAGATCCTATTACCAAACTTAAAAATCCATCTTTAGAAGAAAAACTTCTTAAAGATACTACTACCTCTAATGTTGATTTGGAAGAACTTGAGGAATTACTTCCTCCTTCTGATCCTCAAACCACATCTATACCTTCCAAAACTAATTTACCTTCTAAACCTTGTGTTATTTCTTCTAAATCTCATTGAAAATTTATTGAAGAACTCAATTCCATGCCTTGAAAGATTCCTCTTATGGAGTTGGTTTGAACTTCATCATATCACCATAAATTTCTTATGTAAAAAGTTTAAGAAATTAAAGATCCATCTTCCAGAGATGAAGAACCACCTTATATTGATTCTCAACCTACCAACATCAATATTAGTGAAACCATGTGTCCTTATTCTAATCCCTCTATTGAATTTCTTAAAGAGGACATGATCAATGATGAAATTATTTTTTATGCTGATGATCTGCAACTCTTTATTAAAATAACCATTAGTACCACTCTTATCCATAACTTCTTAACTGATGAAAACTCTAGTATTAATGTAACATCTTTGTGGCTTATTTAACAACCATTTTATATGAAGGATCATATCAAACAAACCGTCTCACTTCTTGTGGTTTTGATAAGACTAATCAAAAATCACTTGGTTGTATCTAACTTCTATTAACCATAAGACCTAAGATCATTTGAACTAAACTTATGGTCCTTGATCTCCCTATATCTTACAATATCCTTCTTGTTCATCAATGGACTCATTGAGTGAGAGCCATTGATTCTCATGGTAGTTAATAAATTAAATTATTACATAATGAGAATTGGTACAAGCATGAAGCCAATCTCAATCCATGGAGCATTCATCTTCCTAATCCTAAACCTCAATATTGTATTCCCATGAATCTTAAAGTTAACAATGATATTTTACCTGACTTCATCAAAATGAGTCATGATTTACAAGTTACTCTTATAGATTTTGAGGATGATGAGTCTAATGAGTTGCAACATACTTGTAATACTACCAAGTTACCTCCATATATTTTATAATGTCTTCCTCCTTTGTTACCAAGGGACCATATTATTCCTCTCATGTATGAGATTACCAATTTCCCCCTCCTTACAATACTCAAGAGCCTTTTTTACTAGAAGAGGCCTTCGATTGCAATGATTTTGGAGTGTCTAAATTTTTTCAAGATCCTCTCATGATGTCTCCACATACATTCAACAACATTGGGACTTCACCTAATGAAACTCTTCCTAATTCTCAAGCATGCATATTTTATCCAACATATGATGACAACTATATAATGGCCTAAGCCCAATCTAAAGACTTGGATGTCTAGTATTACTAGAAAAATTTAACCCAAATTCATGCTTTTAATCAGGATGTACATACCATTTATATGGATTGTACCTTAGATTTTGAGGGTCATGTGCCTTATGTCAATCCTCCTCTTATTGATACTCCTTGGGTGGTAAAAAAAATTATGCACTTCAAACCTCTAAAATTTACTACACCTTTGGATCCTATCATTCCATCATATTCTTCTCCCAACATCAAATCCACCAGCACTATCATCTCTTTTGATCCATCTACTTCATCTCCTCTTGAAATTACACTTGATGCCAAGGCAATCGATGTCCATCAGATTCATTATAAATATGATAACCATAGCAATCAAATTCTAGATCTTGTAATTAAATGTCAAATATTATGGTCTTGTTACTACCTTACCTAGTGATGAAGTATTCTTGAGTTACTTCATGCTCAAGAAACTCAACTTCATCAAAAACATCATAAACTTGGAAATTTCAAGACTAAAACTCCTTACTTCAAAAATGTCATCGCTAGCATTGATCCTAAAACAAATATAATTTCATCCTTACCTAATGCGCCATATCACTTTTAAGATGACAATGCCATGCTTATCGAAGAAAATACTTACATCGAATATGGTACTCCATCTTGTCCTTGACCAATTACAGTCTTTCAAGAGCTTTCACCTACTGAACATGACAACTTTAGCTTATTATTTGACAAATATCATGAGGATTTTGTTTTTTCCTATGAATACATGCCTAACATTGACCCTATTATTATCATGCATAACATCATTACTTATCCTAATTCCAAGCTTGTGAATCAAAAAAAATAAAAATTTCCACTTGAATTTTTAACTCTATGTCATAAGGAAATCATTAAATTACTTGATGATAAATTTAATAAACCAATGGATTATTTTGAATGTGTTTCTAACATTGTTCCCATTCAAAATAAAGTCACAATGGTCATTTGTATTTGCATTGATTTATATAATCTTAATCTTGTCTTTCCTAAGGATAATTTTCATTTACCTTTAATAGATTCCATCATCAATTTCACAACTAGTTATGAAATGTTATCTCTTATGGATGGCTTCTCAAGATATAGTCAAATTCATATCACTCCTAAGGACCAACATAAGACTAATTTCACCATGGAATGGGGCATCTATTACTATGTCAAAATTCCCTTTAGTCTCAAAAATGTTGGAGCCACTTAATAATGATTAATGACTCACATCTTCCATGATCTCATTCAAAAAATTATTGAAATCTATGCGTATGATTTTATTGATAAATCTAGAAATCATAAGAATCATCTTACCAATCTTGCTATCATATTTGATCATCTCCTTAAATATAAAGTTAGACTTAATCCTTATAAATGTCTCTTTGGAGTCACATTTGGAAAAAAAATAGGATTCTTATTCTCTCTTCATGATACTGACATTGACCCTACCAAAATTAGTGCAATCATTAACATTCCTATTCCTCATTCTATTCTTGACATTCATACTTATTTAGGCAAACTTGGGGAAATTAGATGATTTGTCCCTAAAATGGCATATCAAATTCACTCCATTATTTCACATCTCAATAAAGTTATTGCCTTAGAATGGATGGACGCATGTCAAAAATACTTTGATAACATGAAAGAGTCATTATTTCATCTGCCTACACTTCTTCCTCCGAATAGTAAACCTTTGATTCTATATACTTCTTCTATGCATATTTCAGTTGGGGTAATGCTTTCCCAATAAAATGATATGGGAAGAGAGTATGTTATCTTCTACATTAGTTGAAACCTCATCAATTATGAAACATGTTATACAAAAATTGAGTGTGATTTCCTCGCCATCTATTTTATAGATGAAATTTTTTTCCATTATATGCTTTACCAAACTACTTATGTCATCATTCATTTTGACCCCTTCTATCATTTATTATAAAAAATATTTCTTCTCGGGGATAGAATTATTAAATGGATGATCTTATTAATAGAATTTGATCTTCGTATCATCACACAAAAATTTGTTAAAGGACAAGTCATATCTAACCAACTTGCTACAACTCCCATTCCAACCACTTATTCCCTTCAATATGACCTTCTCGATGACAATATCATTTACATTGAAGGTCTTAATCAAGCTATCTCTCTTAAATATTAATTTCATATATTTAACACTGATCTTGAAGATAATAAACTTGAAGAATCTTTTTTCTCCCTCTAGTATTACTAAACCAAATGTAGTTATCAAGGAGCTTCTTGAAATTAATGTTGACTTGCATGAGGTTACTTAGACCCTTCACTTTGATGGTGCTAAATTACATCAAGGAGCTGGGGAAGGATTCATTCTCACTATTCCTCTTGGTAAGATCATTCCTTTAGATTTTCACTTCACCTTTGATGTCACTAACAATATGGCCAGTACAAAGCTCTTATCTTAGGCATGAAAGCTATTCTTGATTTAGATATTCAATATCTTTATGCTTTAGGTGATTCTCAACTTATTTTCCATCAAGTTAGTGGTGATTATCAATATAAAAATGAGAACCTTATTACATATCATCAAATTTCAAACACTCTTACTAAGACTTGTATCTCTTTCACTATTGAGCCTATTCCTAGAGATCAAAATTCCATTATTGATTCTATTGTCTCTTCAACTTCTTTATTTCATCCACATAAATTTATTATAAACCCTACTTTTCTTATACAAATAAGAAAATCTCCATCCTCTACTCAACCACTAGATTCACTTATGTGTCATATTGAGGTTGTTACCATTTGACAAAGCCCTTGGTATCAAGATATCATTCAATTCTTAGAACATCAAACGTATCCTCCTAATTTAGACTCTCGTGAAAAGACACGTATTCATAAACAAGATTTTAAATATGTATTTTGACATAAGATCCTTTACTATTATAATGATGAAGGTACCTTTCTCTATTGTGTTATTCAAGATGAGGTCCCTCATATTCTTGGACAAGAACATGGGGGAATTTGTAGTGGACATGCTACAACACGCAAATGTCTTTGTATGGGTTACTTTTGGTCTACTCTTGAAAAAGATACAATCAAATATGCTAAAAAGTGTATTACTTGTTAGGTTCATGATGATTTTATCCATTCACCTCCTTCTAAGCTTCAAACTATGAAACCTCTTTAACCATTTTCCACATGGGGATTCGATCTCATTGGTCAACTTCCTCCCTCCCAAGATGGGCATGTCTTTATCATCACCTCTACCAAATATTTTACCAAGTGGGTAGAAGCCATGCCCCTTGTTAATGTCACTGGTCCTACCATTTCCAAATTTATTTTTAACCAAATCATTTTCCACTTTGGCATTCCTCATACCCTCATTTCTAATAATGGCGGTAATTTAAAAAATAAACATGTTAAACAACTTTACACTAAATTCAAGATCAATCACAAATTTTCCATGCCTTATCATCTACAATATAATGGTCAAACTGAGGCCACCAATAAAATTATTAAAAAAATTATTAAAAATAAAATTCATGAAACACACATGGATTGGCATATTCATCTTTACCCTACACTTTGGTCCTACCGAACTAGCACACACACTACCACTAGGGCAACTCCATTTTCACTAGTCTATAGTTCTGAGTTTATTCTTACATTAAAAGTTGAAATTTCCTCTCTTCGTATATCTCTTCATGGTATTATTTACACTGAATAACTACATCAAGATTGCCTTTATGCCCTTGATATTATTGGTGAAATTCATCTATCTAGTTTGTAACATACCAATACAAGGCTCGTATCTCTTGACAACATAACAAACATGTTAAAATGTGCACTTTTAATGTTGGTGATCTTGTCCATAAATTAGATTAAACCCATGATAAATAAGGTAAATACATCCAAAAATATTGGGGCCCATATTTATTTAAATATATTCTTGATCCATGCACTTACCATCTTAAAACTAATGAAGGCCATGTTTTCAAAGAGCGCAACAATGCAAAATTCCTCAAAAAGTACTTTTCATAAACATTTCCTTCTTTTCATGCTTTATATTTATATATATCTAACATATTTTGTGTAGGATACTTAAGCAAGAGTCATTCTCTCTATAGTAGTTCCCTCTTTCTCACAAACCTTTAGTGCTCCCTTTTGTTCTTTTGGTTTCTTGATGTAACATAGTCTTCTTTATTTTCTTATGTTTCCTGTTGTTTTTTTGCACCCCTTTGGTATTTATTTTGTGAGTTTTTTTATAATACCACGGATAGGACATAAAATTACTCAAAAAAACACCATATTTTAATCATTTATTTCTCTTGTTGTTGCTTACCAATGTTGCTTTGGCATCCTTTAGGTTTCTCTTTTGTGAGTTGCTTTGTAAGACTGGGGATATGACCCGACATCCATCATAAAATTACCATTTATTTGCTTACCTCACTTTATCTTTCACTTTATTATCAGCACCCTCATGAGTTTCTCTTTTATGACTTGATTTGTAAGACTCTAGATAGGACCTGACTCTCCTCATAAAATAACCACCTTTTCATGTTCTTGATCATTGTTCTCAACTTTAGCTTTTGCTTCTCTTGCTAGATGGAATTTGCACGACAATTTATTTTAGCATGTTTTCATCCATTTCCCTCATTATTATGATAAGGAATCACATTTTATTATTATTGTATCCCTTTTTTCCCAATGTCACATTTTTTACAATATGAAGTAATTTAAATTATTCCATGTGTCACTCCTCTTGATTTCCCATTCCTTTCATCTCTTCATTGGATAAAACAAGGTCAAAGTTAAGATAACCCTTTTATTTCACCTTGAATTATGAGACTCTTAAACCTCATTCTCTTTTAATTTATCTCTCTTAAAAGCTATGTCCCAAGTTTTCAAATGAAAGTCATCTTTATCGCCCATGTTTATTTTTATAAATCCGTACGGAGGAGGAATCTTAAAAAAACCACCAAGAAAGTTAAAAGCCAAATAATTTGAAATAAAAGGAAATGATATCTAAAAGGCAAGACCCAAATATAAAAATTAAAATTCACACCAAAAGACATGATTACAAACACATATCTTATCTCTAATCGAAGCTCAAAATCCACAGTTGGTCTCACATAGAGCTGAGGTCCTTTGGGTTATGGTAGGATAGTAGATTAGAATAGGGGATTTTAAAAATATTTATTATGTTACCTAATTTATCATGTAAGTACCCAATCTTCATATTAGATTGATAGATCTATAAGGGGCTTGAAGAGAATGGAACATGTTGTGGGTAGGTAGGTCCATTGTAATTTTCATGTATTTAACATTCATGGGATGATCAATAATTTGAAGAAAATGGAAGATGTTGTGGGGAGGTATGTCCATTTTAATTTTCATGAATTTATCCTCCATGGGACGATATATATACTCTATTTATTGACCTAAGATTTGTGTGGCTAAGAGAATTTCTTCATAGTCCTTAAGGTCAAAATTCCTCTTATTTTTACAAACCTAATTTGAGGGTCTTGACTTCAATAAAGAGTTTCTCTACCTTGGTTTTTCCTTCATTCTTCCCTCCACCCATTTCATTTCCATAATTCATATACAAACTATAATTCAAAATCTATTTTCCATTTTCTATAATTCCTTCTTCTTCACCTCTTAAAAAAATTCTAGCACTACTTTGTTTTAGTTTTATCTATCCTTATAACGAAACAATATTTTTGAGCAAATTTGGATTATTTCTTTCTTTACACCTTTACTTTACATTTAATATACCTACATTACTTTCCTTTTACCATTTATCATGATTTTTTTGTCCTAATATTATGGACACCTGAGTTTGTGCCCTTTTTCCATTATTAAGTGAGGTTGGCTTGTTACTTGTCACTCGATAATGTTGTTTTCCCTTTTATGAACTTTTTTCCATTGATGATTGAGATGTGGATTATTACTTCTCACTCATCAATGTTGTTTTACCATTTTATTTCTTATTTTACCATTGATTTTTTTAATTTACCATCTTTTTTGACATGTATCCTTGGTTTGACTTGGTGAGTTTGCCTTTTTTACTTTAGGATAGCTTGTTTGAGTTTTTTGATCTTTAGTAGCCTTGGATTTTTGGTTACCTAATTTAATCTTGTTGTTTGACTTGGTCATTTGGTCTAACATAGCACTTGTCACCCTAGCTTTCCAAATTTAACAAAGTATGTCTCATCCTCATAACATCATCTATCTTATCTTTTCTTATGTTTGTTTCTTTTTAATCTTTAGTTTTTTATTATTGAATTTGTTGACAGTAGTCTATGAACCCTACATAATCAAAACTAACAACACAATAGACAACCATCCCATAATAAAAGCTAGGTCAAGGTATGCATCACATTTAATTTTTAGTTATTTATTTTTCAATCATATAATTTTTAGACTAGATTCCATTTTAGATATTTAGTTTCCGTTATTCTTACTTAAAATATTACAACATTTTTTAGCATCAACATTGTGTGTTACTATGTTATTTATCAAAGTGCCATCCCCTATTACACCTTAGTGACACATGATGAGATTCAAGTGGGGAATAAGTATACACATAATATTTTAAACCTTTTATCAAATATTGATGTTTTACATATTTCAAGAACTCATCAAGACTCAATATCTCTGAGTGTACACCCTAATGGGTGCATTAGGAATGGGGTGGGCAGACCTTTGGTGTTTCACAAGATTCTTGTCCCTTTTCACACATTATTACTAGTCTAAAAAACTCCCAAATGTTGAGATTAGATAATAATAGGGTGGGGGTGAATTTGTAGACAAAAATTTACATTTATTTCCAAAACCATTGATCATTCAATCTAATCTAGCAACATGAACATGAAAGCTTAAACATCCAAAGCATGAACAAGAGCATACATCATGTGAACACATCATTTATGTGGTAAACCATCTAGGGGATAAAACCAACTCTCAAAGATAAAAAATAATGGAATATAGTCCTATAATTATATAAAAAACATGAGACTTTAGACCAGCACCAACTGATCAAGGAGTATCCACCCCTCAATTTAGTCCACCTCCAACTAGACCTTTAGCTAGTTATAACTAGCAAGGAGGTAACAACCCCATAGTTGATTAAGAACCCACTCAATCACATCTTATTTTATTTACACCACTTATATAATGTATTATACACCTGATGATGACCTTATCTTTCTCTAACACTTTCAAGACTATTTCTCTTCTCAAGGCAGGCACACCTACCTCATTTGCTCAACCAAGTCACCCTTTAGACCATTATGTCTAATGACTTGTTAGCTCATGAACATGATTATTAAAACATGATTAATCCTATTCAACCTATAATGGTATTCAATGATCCATATTTTCTCCTTGAATAAGATCTTCCCTTTGCATGAACACACTCTACTCTCTCACATACAACAAATAAGCCATTTTGACCTTATATATATATATATATATATATATATATATATATATATCAATCCATCATCTAACCCATCTTGGTAAGAATATAGAGTTCACATACTTTTCATACCCTTATAATATATCATAATATATGTCATCAAGCCAACTTTTAAACAATCTATAGGTCATCCATACTTCAAAAGAAGCTCAATCCTCCTTTAGATGTCAATTAGGCCTAATTCATTAGCCTTTATAGGTCATTCACCACATATGACCATATCCATGAATAAAATACCTAATAAATGCTTTAAAAACATAAAAACTACCTCCAATAGATAATTTTAACTCTCACATGGGTCTCCAACATCTATAACTCCAATTCATACCTTGAACCAAGCCTTTTAGACTACTCACTAATAGGCCTAGAAATCCCAAAAACATAATCATATAGAACTAAAGAATAAAAAAATATTTTCTCAAACACCTCAAAATTCATTTTTCATCTTCACATAGCTCACACAGGTCCAAAACAACTCACACATACTATTTACTCAAACTGGTCAAGCACCCCAAAAACTTAGTCAAAGAACATTGATCACTAAAAAAAATAGAGACAAATTATAAAGAATAAATACATGTAATAAAGTTATGAAACTCATATAATATCACTAATCTCTCACTCACCTCAAACTCTGCTCAAAATAGCTCAAACTAGCCTCTCCAAATAGGCCACTCCAAACTACCTATAAACTACAAAAACCAATCTTGTAGATTTTTTTGTCTAGCACATGAAAGAACACTTTCATACATTATAATCTAGATTCAAGGATTCTATGTGATCTCTATGTGAATCTCCAATATTTAGTTCTCATGTCCAACTGACTTCCATTAGTCTAACAAACCAATTTCTCAAATCACTATTTCACAGACTTTATTACTCAAATAAGTTACTTTGAAAGCACCTTATTGTATATGTAAGGTTATCAACCTTATATAAAAATAAAGGGAACATAAGTCATAGATATTTAACAAAAAACCCAATCCTTTGGACTCATCCCTACTCATCTAGAACACTTCCCAAAACACATATTCACTCTACTTGGATATTGTTCACTATTTTCACTATCTGTAAATTAGCCACTAGTCAACTTGATTGACTTAGATAATTTATAAAGAGAACATAACTTGAAAAAATAACTCCATATATCTTAATAACAAGTCTTGGTCTTCAATCTCCAAAAACTCTCTTGTGTTGACTTAATCAACCCTACTTGTAGCACTAAAATCTTCAAAAATAAGCATATTTCTATACCTTCTACTCATTGTCTTGACACACCACTACCACCTGGAGATGCTTAGAGGAATCCTCTATTCCTTCCATTAGTCAAAATTGGTCAAATAATCCATTTTGGGTCATTTTCCTAATCAATTTTGGGTCCTCTCTAGCAATTTCTTTCCAATCACTCCACTATAAGGGTTTATAAAGGATTTTAACCAGTTTACATTCATAACAAATGTTCATAAAGCTCTACCCCTTAAATCCTAAACCAATTCTTGGAAAAACTTCTTAGGGACCTTCCCTAACTACTCCAAATAGCTTAGCTTCCCATGAAAATCTTGCACATGTCAACAAGCATGATAAACTTCCTCTCAAGCTTTTTACACTCATTTCTAGCACCCTTTGAAGCTTCTAAACTACCTTTATAACTTTATATCTCAATATCTAACCTAAAAATTTATCTAAATTCTTTAACAATCTTTATTGACCATCTCTCATGAAAAAGCAAGCTTCACCAACCTAAAAACACCATTTAACCCTTCAGAAGGCCTCACAAGCCCACTTAGGCTAACTAGGCCAATGGCCAAACTATCTTATAGACCACTATCCACCTCTTGAAAAATATACACCTATCTTATTATCACCCTATACATTTATAAAATGTATATACCAAGCATTTTCATCACCAATTCCAATTGACACCAATGTCATCACCAATTCCAACACATCACTACCACTAATATCCCAAAAATATCCCCCTTTTTCATTGATGGCAACACTCCTTTTCTCTCTCCCCCTTCGCTAAAATGATAAAGTGGACTCATCTACCAAATAGGCTCTTTTATCTTTAATAAATAAAATTAAGAAAAAAATAAGAAAAAATAAATTTCTCTCTCATCCTTTAAAACTTATAGCACACCAAATGTCAACAACAAATCACAAAGCAACCATAGTGCTTCCATTTGGACCAAGCTCCCTTCAAGAACCAACTCAAGTCATAGCTCCAAAAAACCTATAATATCCTTAGACCTGACCACTAGGAAATCACACTAGATCCAACTAATACCACTAAAATTTTAGAAAAAAATAACTCATCTCCCCTTTTTCTGAACTCTGAACTCAGACATCTAAGTCTCCAAGAGACCTACACAACACTGAAACACACTTCCTTCCTAGATCCTTAGACCTATCACCAATTACTTAGTCACATAGCTCCCCCAAAGACCTTGATCCACTTTTAAGGCTCCCCCTTAATATATACAACCCATTAATATCTATATCACCTCCAATAATATATACCATTACTTTAAACAACAACAAGAGCACCATAGCACTATGCAAACTCACATACCTTTGTACTCAAGGCACGCTACAGACAACCAAAAGAAATTAAAGTATATAACCATACCTAAATAATCATCATAATAGACCAAAATACTCATTTGGAACCCAAAAATTCATCCTTATTTGGAAAGATATCACAAAATTACTCAATTTCTCCACTAGGCCTACTCAGACCTCTTATATCCCTATCTGACCACTGAAGACCTCATAAATATCTATGTGTACACTTTAAAATCGTGAAAATAAATATATGAATTCAATTATCGTTTAACCTTATACATACCAATAATTAAATTTGAAATCATCCTCCTTCCTTAGTAGACTTCCTTCTTTAGCCTACTAGCCAATTAGGCCTCCTAAAAGACCAAAACTTGAATAAATTGAAAAATTCTTACCTTTAGACCATTATAAAACTTTTTTCAGCTACCCATTTTTCCCATTAAATTTATTTTAATCTTATCACCTCCAAATATAAATATATACCACTTATCTGAACATGCCTAAATCACCAAGCCTTTAAAGCAACAAGTAGTCAAAAGTCAACCTATGGTCAACATCATAACTTTAAAATGCTTCCACACTTATAGGTCACCCATACAAACTTTTGGACCAAATTTAAATCTCCCATTCCATTTGTAACCATGACTTCCTTTAAGCTACCAATTGCATGCTCATGAGAAGAAAAGCCAGTGACCACTCAAAACGCTCCATCTAGCAAAAAGGAATTCAAAAACCTATGAAAACATGTAGATAGTGTCTCAAACATATTTTCAAACCTTATTAAGCATAATATACTTCATGAAACATCTCCAAACATCAAGTGACCCTTGTAATTAAGCAATCTTATGCATATAGGCCACAACTTACAACAGTCATCTTGACCAATTGGTCAGACACATACTTGAGCACCTCATGGACATCATAAAACCTATTATTATACTTTGACATGTCAAACCCAACTTGAATCAACTTTATCCATCCTTCTATCCCTAATAAAACATCAAAAGAGCACATTGGACATACTCTAGGCAATCATCACTGCCAAAATTGGTCAACTCTAACTTTTGACCACAAAATACACATCTAAGCACCATATAAGATTAGACCACCTAGAAATGACTCATGAATATCTTTCTCATGACCTCAAACAAACTAACCCACCTTTGTTATTCAAATCACTACTCAAACAAGGCATCACAAATTGATCAAAAATGCACTTTAGGACCAAGAGACCTAAACATACCTTTTGAACAATCATCCTTACTTATTTTCTCTTCATTGACCTGTAGGATTAATTAGACCTCCTCAAGTCGGATTAAACATCTTCAAAAAATGTAAAAATATTTTTTTAGGCATTATTTAAATAACAAAAGACATTAAGACTCAAATCATAGATTAACTTCTTATGGAGCAACTCAACCTCATGAACAAGAGAACTCTACATGTCACAATATTCAACCTTTATTTTTAAACAAAAAAAACCTAGCTTGATAGCTAAAAAGTATAGGAATCTTTAGATTACACACAATATATTTATATGTCATTTTCAAGACCTTGTGAGGTTACCAAAATATCAAGAGACTACTGTAAATTAAAACAAATCCTTCATGAATACATCTACAAACTCTTTTTCAAGAATACAAGAACCTTGTGATGATTTAAGACATACTAATATTCTAAATACTATGAACTCCTTCATGATTCTTAAATTATGGAAACAATACCTCTTAGACAATAAAACTCATCTTGAAGACTCTTCATATATACATAAAGAGTCAACTTTAGCAAGCACTGTCTAGATTTGAAAACTCAAAACATGTTATCTACAGAACACTGAAACCCTCTTTATGATATCAAAAACATGATATCACACTTTTTATGACCTTATGGGGTATATATATATGTATATATATATATATATATGTATATATATATGTATATATATATATATGTATATATATATGTATATATATATATATGTATATATATATGTATATATATATATGTATATATGTATATATATATGTATATGTATATATGTATATATATATGTATATGTATATATATATATGTATATGTATATATATATATATGTATGTATATATATATATGTATATATATATGTCATACATATATATATATATATATAATAACATTATATATATGGTATGTATTATATATATATATATATCAAATAACATTATCATATACTTTGATTAGCCACCTTGAGTGGTTAAGATTACCATTCAGCTTAGCTAGTCACACAACCTATCAATTTTGAGACACGGTCAACTTCCATGGAGATTTTATTGAAAATAAACCACTTCCATATCTTTCTTAGTGAACCAAAACTTTTCATATACTTTTTTTCCATTTTCTATGAGTCTTCTCCAGGCATAGATATCCACAAGACATTCACTTTTACTTAGAAAGTTTCATTGATTGTCATGTCTTTTATAGGTCTCAAGGATGCCTAATTCCAATTACTTTATTTTCTCTAATGAACAACTAATGAATCTACATGGTCCATAAAGTCATTAACAATGACTTATTCCTATAAAAATACATTGATGACAACTTCTAATAAATCTCACCATGCTTAAAATCCCTCAAAACACTTGCATATATTACCAAGGCACCATTAGGTTATGTTTCTCCTTGAATTATAGACCTCTACCTTTTAGGAAACTTGGACATATTTTTACCTATCATGCTTGATAACCAAGATACCATATTCAATAATACCGATCATAGAACTTAGGTTTGATCTTGGATTTGGCTTTAGTATAGTCCTTATTCTTTGAACTTGTTAGTGCCAACCTGTAGACCTTTATGCAGACTTCAAATCTAATCTTCATTGACTTATCCATCATAGATCAAACTTAAAAATTCATTAGTATTGAAATAAAAACTTATAAAACATGAATAACCATAACATCAACCACACTAATCAATAAAAATTCCAAAAACTATACCAATAACCTGACTAGGAAGAAAATAACCAAGCTACTCACAAGATCACCTTTTAAACTATTTAAGCCTCAAGAAGGACCTGAACTGATACCAATTGTTGAGAGTAGAAATTGAGAGGGGGGTGAATAAGTATAAAATAATGTACATTCAATTCCAAAACCCATTCATCATTCATTAGTCTGATCTAGTAACATGAACATGAAAGCTTAAACATCCAAAGCATGAACAAGAACATACATCATGTGAACACATCATTCATGTGGGAAAATATATAGGAGATAAAACCCACTCTCAAGAATACAAAAAAATGGAATATAGTCCTATAATTATATAAAAAACATGATACTTTAGACTAGAACCAACTGATCAAGGAGCATCTACACCTCAATTTAGTCCAACTCCAAATAGACCTTTAGCTAGCTCCAACTAGCAAGGAGGCTATAACCCTCTAGGTGATTAAGCACAAACTCAACCACCTATAATTTAATTTACACCACTTATATGATGTATTATACACCTAATTATGACCCTCTTTCTATAACACTTGCAATATTGCTTCTCTTCTCAAGGCATGCACACGTACGTCATTCACCTAGCCAAGTTACCCTTTAGACTGTTAGGTCTAATGACTTTTTAAATCATTAACATGATTAGTAAAAAAATATTTATCCTATTCAAAATATTATTTTCCTCAATGACCCATATTTTCTCCTTGACTGAGCTCTTCCCTTTGCTTGAATACACACTACTCTCTTACATACAACAAATAGGCCAATTTGACCTCGTATATATATCACTCCATCATCTAACCCATCTTATTCAACCAAGATACTTCACATACTTATATTACCCTTATAAAATATCCTCATACATGTCATAAAGCCAACTCAAACACTCCATAAGTCATCCATACTTCAAAACAAGCTCAATCCTTCTTTAGATCTCAATTAGGCCTAATGAATTACCCTTTATAGGTCATTCACCACATATGCCCATATCCATGAATAATAACACTTAAAAATGATTCAAACACATAAAAAATACCCACAATATATAATTTATCACTCTCACATGGGTCTCTAACATTTGTAACTCTAATTCATACCTTGAACCAAGTCTTTTAGATTACTCGCTAATAGGCCTAGAAACCCATAAAACATAGTCATCTAGAACTTAATCATATAGAATATTTTATTAAAAAAAATAAAATAAAAAACATGGATATGTAGTCCATGAATTAAAAAAACACCTCAAAATTAAGTTTTGATCTTCACATAGCTCACATAGGTCCAAACTCACACAAACTATTTACTCAAACTGGTCAAGCACCCCAAAAAATTAGTCATTTGATCCAACCAAAATAGAGAAAAAATATAAGGAAAAAATCCATGTAATTAAGTTATGAAACTCATATAATATCACCAAGATCTCTCTCACCTCAAAATCTGCTCATAACAACTCAAACTAGCCTCTCTAAATATGCCAATCTAGACATCTTACAAGCTACAAAAACTAGTCATGTAGATGTTCTTATCTAGAAAATGAAAGACAATTTCATACCTTATAATACACATTAATATACTTAATGTGATCTCTAATTAAACCTCTAGTAGTTAGTTCTCATGTCCCACTAACTTCCATTTTTCTAATAAACCAATTCCTCAAATCACTATATCATAGACTTTATTACTCAAATAAGTTACATTTAAATCACCTTCTTGTCTATGTAGGTCATAAACCTCACATAAAAATCAAGGTAACATAAGTCATAGATATTAAAAAAATACCCCAATCCTTTGGATTCATCCCTACTCATCTGGAACACTTCCCAAAACACATATTCACTCTACCTAGATATTGTTCACTATTTTCACTGTTTACATATTAGTGACTAGTCAAATTGATTGACTTAGGTAATTGACATAGAGAACATAAATTTCCAAACTAAATCCATATGCCTCAATAAAAATTCTTGGTCTTCAAGCTCCAATAACTCTCATGTGTTGACTTAGTCAACCCTACCTATAACACTAAAATATTTAGAAACAAGCATTTGTTTGAACCTTCTACTCACTACCCTGACACACCACTACCACCTAGAGATGCCTAGAGGGGTCCTCTATTCATTTAAATAGTAAAAATTTGTCAACCAATCCATTATAGATCCTTTCTAACAATTTCTTTCCAATCACTCCATTGTGAGGGTTTATAAAGGGTTTTAACCAGTTTACATTCTTAAAAAATGTGCATAAATCTCTACCCCTTAACTCATAAACCAATGATTGGAAAACATTCTTAGGGATCATACCCAACTACTAAAAATATCTCAACTTCTCATGAAAACCCTAAATATGCCAACAAGCATGAGAAACTTTCTCTCAAACTCCTTGCACTCATTTCTATCACCCTTTAAAGCTTTTAAACCAACTTTTTGACTTTTTAGCTCAATCTCTGACCTAAAACCTTATAAAAATTATTGAAAAATATTTCATAACAATCTCTTATGAAAAAAAAATCTTCACCAACTTGAAAATACCCTTTGACCCTTAACAAGGCCTCACAAGCCCACCTAGGTCAACTAAGCCAATGGCCAAATTATCTTGTAGACCACTAGCCACCTCTTAAAAATTCTAAACTTATCCTCTTAGCAACCTATACATGTATAACATGCACATGCTAGGCATACTGAGATCCTCATCATGATATATCTCTCAAAGTACTCAAAACCCCATACGCAACCACACATGGTCAAGCCATAAGGCATAAGATGACTTGCACTCCATCTAAAGACCACCTAGAAGGACTCTAATTTCTCTATAAATCACATGGACATACCATGTACTCTCTCTCTCCATGCTCCATACCATCCACTCATGCTTCCATAAAACCAACTCCTCCCACAAGATTTCACTAGTAACCAAGACTGAGTTGAGCACTAAGATCATGCATATTAGACCAAGAGCACTCTCATGCCACTTTGTCATCACCAATTCCACTTGAAATCAATGACAACACATCACTACCACCAATATCCCAACACCAAAACCATTACCTAAGTTATTTATCCTCTATTGAGTATTCCTCTAGTCTTTTCCTCTTTCCATCCCTCCTTTCTTATCTCAAACTCCATTTTGACTATTATTTATACTGGGTCAATTGGGTTGACCTAGTATAGTCTAGGGGTATTCTTTACTTTCTTGGTTTTTTAGCCTTTTAGTCAACCTAATATAGACCTAGTAAATTATCCATGAAAACACACTAAGTCAATTGTGTTAACCTTGTAAAGTTGATATTCTTAGAAGGATTTAGGACAAGATTTGTATATATATACAAGATCATTTCAGTCATTATTCATACATGTAATGAAGAGTTATTATTCACTCATGCTTCTTCACAATCTACTTTTCCATATTCTACTTGAGGAGACTTAGCTTAGGTTTCTTACTTGGAAAATTTAGTCTTGTGGAAAAGTTTTGGATGCTTTGGCCTTTCTTAGTTATCCTTACAAAACATAATAAACTCTTTGAAATCCCCATTTTCCAAGGGAGATATTGAGTCTTTTGAACTTGGAATTTGACTCAAGAGAAGTGATTAGTATTGTGTTAGTCCAAAAATGCAAACAAATTGATAAAAACATACTAATTAGCATACATCTCTAGGCCTAGTTACTAGGGTGATCTTAATAACAAAAACAAATGAAAAGCACAACTAAAAAGTGAAAAAAACAAGAATGCTTCACCTTCCTTGGATACTCCAAATGCTTGTTTTAGTGGCTTGCTTAGTTTATGCTCATCAAGTCTTCATCAAAGGAGGCTTGGCTATCTCTTCTTCTCCTTGGCACCTTGTGGCTTTGGGTTGGCTTGGATCAATATTTTGGAATCATAACTTTGGCATGTGAGAGATCTTGTAATCAATTTGACATGGTAACTTTGCATAAATTAAGCTTTAAAATGATGTGCATGGCCTCTCTATTTATAAATTTTCAAGAATGACCAAAATTAACCACAACCATCCATCTCAAGATTGAGATGTGTGGTCATGGATTAATTGAATTATGTATTTAAAATATATAATTATCCTCATCATGAATTTGGAATAAGGGACATTAATGAGGCATGGGAGGTAATAAAGAGGCATGGGAGACCCATAATCCTGATATTTGTGGCATTTATGGCCTAGGGATGTCTTCCCAAGAAATGAGGTCACTTTATGATGTAGATATTCAATATTCATTTCTAAAAACAAGTTTCCATAGAATTATTAATTAGGCCTTGATTTGGATTAATTATCTCTTAAGTATGATTTAAGTACTTTGTTCACAACTTACTCAAATTGATCAGAATGCCTTGCTATTGGTCTAAAATTTGACTAGATTGAAATTAGAAGTCAATGTTAGATGCATTAAATCCATTAGCACATTTAAGATTTTTCCAACACCAAATAATAAAGACATGCAGCTTATACTATAAATTTGATAGAAAAGAACAATCCAAGTACCCAGGTGCAAAATCAACGTTTTGACTCAAAATGATCTTGTCAAAGTTAGTTGGCCCATAAATTGTATTACCCCATTTAGTGATACCCTAGCCACAATTGGCACTTGGATATGTCAATTTTAACTCATTTAATATGTTTTAGTGTTTTTAGGCCAAATTGTGCATTTTCATGGAAATTGGTCAAAAGCTTGATTAGAGGTCATCGATGGCTAGATTAAGGTGTCTATATTTGCCCCTATTTGGAAAAGAATTACAAGATATAATCATGGTAACATCTCATCAAAGAATGAAAAAGCCATGTATGCCTACAACTTTAATGATGACAAACTAATTGTATGATGGTTTATCCCCTTGAGAGAATGGTTGGCACAAGTAGGTCGGCAAATGGTCCCTCGATAAGAAGTGAAATGAGGGGACCAAAGAAAGGAAAGATGATGGGGTGAAAACATAATAATTTTGAAAAAGTAGTCAAAATCACTGAGAATACAAGTGAGATGGTGTACAATGGTTTGACCAAAGGTGATTATAAGCATTGTACCCTTATAGTGGCAATGTGGTGTGATAACACAATGATTTTCTCAAAGGTAGTTATAATCATTGAGAAGATGAAGTTGCCCCAGTTAGGACAAACAAACAAGATAACAATGTGCCCTTGTATGGGCAAAAAATGTAAAATGGTGAGAACACAATGATTTTCCCAAATGAAATTATAATCATTGAGAAATATAGGTGGGATGGTGTATAATTATTTTCCCATAGGTAGTTATAAACTTTGGACCTCGATTATGACAAACATGATAAAATTGGTTGAGGATGATGATAACTAGCATAGAGAGTAATGATGAATTGGAACAACCTACTAGTAAGGAGATGCTCATCTGAACTAATAAAGGTTGAAATTATTTTGTGGCTAATTACTTTGTTTTGTATATGATTGGGATTGAATCAGGATGTTGGTGTCAAAGAGATGTTGATGCCACCATTGCTGAATAGACTTCTTAAAGCTGAAGTTTGTTTTAGTAGATGTCAGTAGGCATCATGGTATAACATCATGAGGAATTGGATGAAATATGCATAAGGACTGATTCCCATAATCCAATACTTAATATAAAACAATACACCAATGATATAAACCATGATTACAATGTAAATATAGGAATATGAATGGATTCAAATATAAGTGTGGGCAAGGAATCACCCAATGAACAAACATAAACTAAATTAAGGTAACAATGTTGAAAATAAAGACATAGGTATAAAAATGAGTCAAAAAAAATAAACAATATTATATAAAACATACAAAAATTTACCCTATAAAATAGGTGACAATTTAACAAATAAACAAAATAGGGGAATAGAAAAAAAATAAGGGGGTGGCTGAGTTGTCTCCATATGAACTGAGTAAGTGGATGCTACCTACATAGTTCCATGGATGTAGTATCCAATAAAAAACTTTAGGCCAAATGTAGTTCTCCCAGGGAATGGGAAGAATGTGATAATTAATGAAAACAAATAGAATGTATGTGATAGAAGAAGAGGAATGGTCTTGAAAAATAGCAAGTGCATGAGAGAAAAGGCCAAAAAATATGGGGAGACTAAGTGACAAGTGGTTTGTTTGTAACTTAGTAAGGATTCCCAGAATCCTTAAGGCAAAGAAGTGGTCAAATGTTTTTGGTTTTTTCTAACAATTTTACAAATGCTTCTGTAATTTTGGAAGTATCTCAACTCGATCAAGAATGATGAGACACTAAATGGTTCAAGCTCACAAAATAGTGAGAGTATTCAAATTTAGGTTGCTCACAAAATGATGAGAACATTCAAACTTAGTTTTTAAAAAAAATGGTGAGAGCATGGTAAGGGGGTGACTAAGCTAACCTCAACAAGTATCATGTGTTTCCTACATAATCCCAAGGTAGGACCTCAAGTCATTATAGTTCTACATTACAATGGAGGAATTCTACTAGTTTAGTAGTCAATTCAAAAAAAATAGGCACAAGTGGTAAAAAGGCAAAGTATGGCATAGGAAGTGGCAAGTTAGTATGTCAAGGATTAATAAATAAATGGTTCCCCTAGTTTTCCCATAGGTAGTTATACCTAAGACACAACAACATAGATCAATGGTACTAATTTTCCCAAGGGTAGTTATAATTAGTAGCAAGATTGGTGATAAGAAAGGAATAACAAAGGATGTAACTACCAAAACTTCTATCATACTACTACTCCAAAATATGATCTCTATCTGAATTACTTGACATAAATAATGAAATGATCAAATTGCTTGGTGTTAAAAATGCGTAATGAATGGAAAAATCCAAGGTTAAATGGGCTAGGTTTTAAAACATGTATAGTCAATTGAATGGAATGGTAAAATGGATAAGGCTAATAAGATAGATAAGAATGATATTTGTATAAAGAATAATAGTGATAAAATGGCACCACTGAAATGGTCTTTATAGATAATACACCTTAGTACTCAAACATAGTACCACTTGAGGTGAATAATAATCATTGGTTCAGGAAGTTCATCTCCATCTGGTGTGGCAAGTCTGTATACCCTTGATCCATAATTTGTAGTAATGATGAAAAGTATTATCCAATTTGGATTGAATTTACCTTTATTCCTCTTCTCAGTCATGGTATTATTTTGGTTTTATTTAAGAACAAGATCACCAAGTTCAAATTTTATATATTTGACATGTTGATTTTAGTGGCCTTTGAGTCTATTTTGATATGCTTATAGATTTTTAAGCACAGCTATGCATTTTTCATCAAGCAAATCTAGATCTTATAGGCAAGCTACTCAATAATTGTGATCATCTAGGACATGCTTGAAATATATGCTTAGTGAAGGTAAATCAACCTCAATGGAAAGGATGGCTTCAGTACCATAAATGAGTGAGTACGGAGTGGCTCCTATAGGAGTATGATGATTGGTATGGTATTCCGAAAGGGTGGGGAATATATATAGGTGTCAATCATGACTGGTATCATTGACAATATTTTTGAGAATATTGATAATGGTTTTATTTGATGCTTTAGCCTGACCATTACCTTGAGGGTAATATGTTTTAGAAAAATGTTATGTGATGTTATATTCAATACATAGCTAGTCTACATCCTTGTTTTTAAATGATCCTCCATTACCAAATATAATGTCAAAGGGGATACCATAGTGGTAAATGAGATAGTTAAAGATAAATTTAGAAATTTACTTTCCAATCACATAAGTGAGCGGTATAGCTTCAAACCACTTAGTGAAATACTCAGTGGTGGTAAGGATATGTTTATGGCCATTAGGTGAAGTGGGGTTGATATTCCCAATGAGGTTAATTCCTCATGTAGAAAGTGGCCATCATGTCAACATTAGTTTCAAATTTTATGTCAGGGCATGAATCAGAGTAGCATGTCATTGACATTTGTCACACTTCTTTACATATACGACTACATCTGCACCCATCATGGTCCAATAATAACTATTACACAAGAGATTTTTAGATAGGAATTCCCTACTAGAATGAACTCCATATACTCCTTTGTGAACTTC
The DNA here is from genome assembly GCA_037957365.1 of Torreya grandis. Lineage (NCBI taxonomy): Eukaryota > Viridiplantae > Streptophyta > Pinopsida > Cupressales > Taxaceae > Torreya > Torreya grandis. The sequence continues at coordinate 553,880 of JARHVA010002361.1, read as the reverse complement.
TCTTAACACTGAAGTAGATTTCTATCAAAACTGTGGTGGTAAAGGGTGGATCTAAGTAGAGTATAATGAGTGGAATGATGAATAAAGTCTTTGGTTTATTTTTGACATAGGTTAGGTGGTATAAACTAGTCATAAAGATAGTTGTAAAGGTGTGAGTACTAGATATAACTAGGACCAATAGTATCAAAAATCATTGCAATAGTTGAATATTCATGAGTTGGTGTAAAAAAGTTCTCAACAAAGAACTAATATTCTCTAGCTTTGTCTATTTGTTAAATTAGAGAGTTGATAGTAGCCATGACATCTGTAGTTCTATTAATATCCCTTGGTGTATGATTAAATTAGATATTTTCAATTTGATGCTTCAATGTATCGACCATAGCCTTATAAGGAGCTAACTTAACATCTTTGGTCTAAAAATGGTATTTGAACTTATTGATGATTAATTGAGAATCACCATAAACCTTTAGATGTGATATATTCCATTTTAATACTTATCAAAGTCCTATGATAAGTGCTTCATAATCAAACATGTTGTTTGTACAAGGAAAACTAATTTTTAATGGTTTAGGAATTAGATCCCCTTGTGGTGTAATAAATAAGAGACTTGCCCTTGATCCATGTGTAGTAAATGAACCATCAAAATATAGCTTCTGATGCTTCTCCCCAAGAGGTGTGTTAATTATGGTCATTATGGATTCATTAGGAAAATGAAATATGAATGGCTTTGTGTCGATAAGGGGTGTTTTAACAAGTTGATCTGCAAGGACCTATCCTTTGATTGCCTTTTGATTGACATACTCTATGTAAAACTCACTAAGAAGAATGATCTATTTGGTCATTATACCTTACAAATATATTTTAGATAATAGATACTTGAGTGGATCTACTTTTGAAATGACCATGGTCTTATTGTTCAACATGTAATGACATAGTTTCTGAGCTATGAAGACCATGGCTAGATAAGCTTTTTCAATAGGTGCATAGTTGTGTTCATATATGACCAAGGTATGGATTAAGTAGTATATTGTATTCTCTTTTCCATTATTATCATGTTGAGCCAAAATTTTCCCCAAGGCATTGCTAGTAGCTAATAGATATAATAATATTGGCCTTCCTGGCATAAGAGGTAACAAAATAGGTAGATTAATAAGATAGTCCTTGAGTTGTTGAAAAGTTGTTTGGTAGTGGTCAGAATAGTGAAATGAAACTCCCTTATTTATAAGATGTGTAAATGGATGACACTTGTTTGCTAATTGAGAGATGAAGTGTCAGATTGACTAGATCTTGCCCTGTAAACTTTGGAATTGCTTCAAATTGGTTGGTGGTGGCATCTTGATTATATCATGAAATTTGGTTGAATCAACTTCAATGCCCCTATGAGACATAAAGAATCCAAGTAAATTTCTTGAGGTTACTCTAACCACACATTTATTTGTATTATGTCTAACCTTATACTCATAAAATCTTTTAAATATCCTATGTAGCATTGTTGGATGGTCGGCCTTGGTTTTGGATTTTCCTAATATGTCATCAACATGGTTTTCAAAAATATAATGCAATATAATGGAATATGATACTCATGTCCCTTTGATATGTATCTTCAACATTCTTAAGACCAAATGATATTACCTGATAACAAAATGTTCCCCATGAAGTGGTGAACATTATTTTATGTTGGCCTTTTAGTGATATTATGATTTAGTTGTATCCCAAAAAACCATACATGAGTGAAAGCATTTCATAACCTACCATGGAGTTGATTATCATGTCAATATTAGGCAATATAAAGTCATCCTTGGGATAAGTTTTATTTATGTCTCAAAAATTAGTATGAATTCTAATTCCTTCAAGGTTTTTTCTAATAGTTACAACATTAGATATCCATTCTGAGTAGTCAATGGACCAAATACATCCTACTTATAATAGTTTTTCAAACTCTTTGTTTACTAAGACAACAATGCAATGATGTATCTTACATAGCTTTTATTTCACTATTTTAGCATCAGGATTGACCACAAGGTGGTGTAAAACTAAGCTAGGGTCCACACCTGGCATGTTATAATAAGTCCATGCAAAGATATCTATAAATTATCTAATAGAGATGTAAAGACTTCACATTCCTCCTCAGTGAGGTATGCACCTAATTTATCCATTTTAGGTCTGATGGAATCTTGATATTTACCTCTATTGTATCTTTGACTATAAGGGTCAAACCATTTTCAAGGATATTAGGCAAAGACTTAAATTTTTGGACTATATTAGGGTCCTCTATTAAGACTTACTCTTCAACATCTCCTAGCCATGATGAATTTGAGTCCCCCAATGGAAGATCTAGCCATGTGACAAAAATAGTTGAAAATTATTAAAGAATTTGATCGAACACTTGTTGTGCAAAACTAAACTCAAATCCATAGTCAAGTTCATCATTATTGGTCTCCTAGTATAAATTCAAAGAAGAATGAACACCCCCATCTAACGACACTTGAAACAAGTTTTCACCTCTAGAATAACCTTTATCTTTGCTTTTTCCCTAGTCAAAAAGTGCCTGAAAGAGGTTTTCACTTGGGGACCTCAATGTTTTATTTATTTATTTTGGCTAAGGGTGTTTACCTGCTCTCCAAAATAAGCTTTAGGATCTATAGTAATTGAAAATATAGATTTATGATCTCCCAACAAAATTTTGTCTCTAAGGCCTAAAAATTCATAAAATCCCTCATCATTCTGAAACTCATCAATTGACAAATTGGATTCTTGTTGGTCCCAATCTATTAGTTGGGGATAGTATAATGGCAATAGGTTGTGACAAATGATTGGGTTAAGATTACATATGGAGTTTTTATTAAACATGTTAGTCTCAACTATATCATCAAAGTTGAGGTTATGATTAGACTCTACTTCATTTTGAGCATCTTCATCACTAGCCACTAGTGATAGAACTCAAATAAGTTATGTGGGGTCACCCCTAGGTGGCTTAAATCCAAGTCCATAGGATATTTTGTACTTAGTCATGAAAATTGGCTTAATGTTTCCTTGTTGATTCAGTCTAAGGCCTCTTCCTTCATAATCTTAACGATCCATGATCCTATTAAGAATAGGATACTTTTCACTTTTATAATAGTTAGCTTGGTTGTCATTGTACAACCATGATTCATCCCTTACAATAGGGTCTAGTTCTAGGCTAGATGTTGGTACAAACATGACAGGTCCCTTATCTTTGTTCTTTTATTTCCAATAAATGTGCGGGGTATTTTTAGGTTGCCCAAAGGTCTTTGGATTCTATGGAAGATTGGAAATATGGAAGGTATCATGGGTCACATACTCCCTTGGGACATTATTTGAAATGGTGAAATGATTGGAAGCTTCAAGAGGTAGCATGTGAGAAAGGGAATCTAAGGTATTATGATATGTGTAATTATCCTATGGAGGATCAATAAGTATGGCCTTTCTTTTATCCTTTTTGGAACTTGGATTCATGTTGTATTGATAATTGTAGCTTTGGAACTTGGAATCAAGATGTTGGTAGTTTTCATAGGGGTGTAAATATCTTGGAATATTCACTTCCATCCTTGAGTGGGAGAACTTGATACATTGATGTAGTGTTGATGGGACTACACAAATATGATGTAACCAAGGCCTACCTTAAGCATATTATATGAAAACTCAAGATCAAGCACATGACAAAGTGTATCATGGGTCAAAGTCCCAATGATAATTGGTAAGATAATGGTGCCTTGTGATTCTCTTTCCCAATTATCATAAGCTTTGATAGTTGTCATTTCTAGCTAGAGATTTATCATTGTGTACCCAAGATGTTTGATGAGTTTTAGAGACAATATGTTGAGGCATGATCCATTGTATATAAGGACACATTTCACTTTATGATACTTTATATAAACTTCTATGTACAATAGATTATTATGGAGTAGGCCAAGGGAAGACATATCACTTTTGGTTGAATGTGACTTATTGGGTTGGAGCTAGGTGTCCAGCGAAATCTTGAAATTTATCAAGGTATATATCACTGATAATAATGGATTGGGTTAAAAACTTATTCAAAATTTTATTGTGGATTATTGATGTTCATAGTAAATCTAAAATAGAAATTTGTGCTAGTGTCTTCTATAATTGTTCAATAATATCAAACTTCTTATCTTACTCAATGGTGAATAGTTTATTCTGAGGATAAATGGTTGGTTGGATGATAGGAAAAGTGGTAGATGGTTGTGGACTTAACATAATAATCTTTGACCTCTAATTTGTGATTGCATAGTCAGGATTAGATTCTAGACCATAATTACTAACAAATGATGGGAATGGTTTGGGACCAAACAAGACAAGTTTTGGTTGTCAGTGCACTTGTATGTGGTCACATGGCAAGGGTGAGTTATCGGTATATGGTCTAAAAGTGGGAGTCCCAATTTATTAGTTTGCCTATGTGTAGTCCCAAGTCAAAGAAGGATTATCCATGTAATTTGGCTAAGTGGTATTATTTAGCAATGGTCTAGATTGATTAGTGCTTAGTCTAGGATTAATGGAGATGGTTTTAATGCTACCCCCTAAAATATGACCTACAACCCAATTTTAGTCATGTGAAAATATATGGTAGGTTTGTTGGTTGTTACCATTCTAACCTTGGTTTTGTTTATTATTTTGATGTTATGGGTTTAGTTGTTGATTCTAGTGATTCTACTAGTTTGACCTTTGATTTTGTTGTTCAACTGATCATTATTATTATTATTATCTAATTATTATGCTATTGTTGTGTGTTATGTTAGGGAAGGGGGTTTTGATACATCCCAATAGTTTGATTAGAGGTGGAATCACCATTATCCTATGTTATCTCCCCATTCTCCAACATATTCTCAATCAAATGCTTAATTTTCACACATCTTTGTAGATTATGCCCATTGACCTGATGATATTTATAGAATTCATTTTCAAGGTACCAATTAGGATAAGGAATGCCTTATGGATAATGCTTTGATATAGGCCAAATAATCAAATTAGCAGTAAATTTTTTGTAAAATATAGACTCAATAGGCTCTCCTAGGTCACTAAAGACATGATGTGTAGGCACATTTCTCCTTGGAGGAGGGGTTTGTAATGGTAAAGGTTATTGCATTTGTTGTGTGGGTCTTGGTTGTTGTGATTGCAACATTGGTTGGATAGGTTTTTGGGTAGGAGTAAGCTAAAAAGGTGGTGAAGATGATGTTTGTACTATTTGGACATGTTGGGACTTGGTTACTCCATTGCCCACAACATTCCTATTGTAGTTAAATTACTTTGGTCTATCTTGGTTATTGGCATGTTCTGGTTGTGATGCTTGTGCTTGGATTGGATGTTAGTTTTGGCCACTTCTTTGATTTTTACCTTGATTATAATTAGTTGACATAAGCTTGATGAGCCCTTTGTTAATAAGGGCTCACTCAATCAATAAGCCTTTGTCAATGATCTCTTTGAAATTATGTGCATATTGTAATTTGAGATGATAAACTCTCTGACTATGCAAATTTTTAGTAAACATAGCAGCTAATTTTTTATCTAGTAAACTATGGGTGAATTATCTTATAAGGGCTCTCCATAATTGTAGATAACTTACAAAACTCTACTAGCCTTTTGTTTTATTTGTGTTAAGTCAACCAATGAAATCTCATGTTCAATATTATAGGAAAAGTGTTGCACAAACTTATTAGAAAGATCATCAAAATTTTTTACTAAATTCTTGGGCAACTTTAAAAACCATTCCAAAGGTTGTCCAAACAAGCTCCTTAGAAACAACAACAAAAGGTATATATCACTATATGCCACTGGTTGACATGCGACAAAGAACTCAGTTAAATGGGCTTTAGGGTTACCTTTCTCTTTGTATTTATCAAATTTCAGTGGTTCATATCCTAAAAGAAATGGTATCTTCAAGTAATCCATGTTGAATGGATAATAGCACATGTTATCCAATTTAAAAGTTTTAGTCTATTTCCCAACCTGAATGGCATTAATCGCATCCTTCATCTATTGTAATTCTTGGGATATGAAATTGGAAGGAACATTGGTTTGAGGGAGAATATTAGTTTGAGTAGATGGTTGCAAGGTCACAAGTGGGACACTTTGACCAGGGTATGATGTAGATATCTATTGGGGTATATTGGTTTGGTTTGGAAATGGACTAAGAATATGCATATGTGGATGAGGATGTACTTGAAATTACACATTTGGTTGTGTGATATTCTAGTTTGGGTTGGCTATGAAGGTTTGACTTGGAGGATTTTATGGTTGGGATGGAGGGATATAACTATAATATGCCTGTTGTGGTTGAAAAGGGACATGTTATTAACTAATTGAACCTTTTTGTTGAGTGAAAACTTGTGGACCAAGACCCTATCTCTAAACTTGTGGCACATTTTGAACTGATTGTTTTCTAGTAGGTACTTGAGAAACATGGGAGCCTCCTTGTTACATGAATCCTTATTGGGAAGAAAAAGCATGTTTAATATTCAACATCTATCACTGACCAATTTTTACACATTGTTGTCTAGTCATCATTTGGTTTTGGATTGGTACACTGGTATGTAACTAAGGAGGTATATTTGTGACTACTTGATGAGGTGGAACATTAGTTTCCCCTTGTTGAGGTGGTAATATATTTCACCTTTTTTTTCATTGGTACACTATATTATGCCTAGTGTTATGGAATACTACTCTTCACTTGTTGAGGAGGAGTAAGATTCATCACATTTGGATATTGAGGCACGACATTGGTTGCTATTTGACTACCTAATCATGTTGGTTGCAAAATTGATGAAGAAGCTAGTTGAGGTTGGGATGCAATAAAACCCACTCCCTAGTATGATAGTCCACTCATGGTATTAACTACTAGCACATGTTGTTGACTAGTTGTTTGTGTGTTAGTACCACTTTGATCTGGATTAGACATTACTTGCATATTATCCACTATATTTTACTCATTATTTTATGTATAAGCATAAGACACTTCTTCAATAATAGGCACATGCATCAAGTTTTATATCAAAGTGTTTTGCATGAATGGGTCTAAACTCTAATTATCTTGACCAATTAAATCTATCAAAACTCCTATTTAAGGAACTAAGTGAATAAAAGGTTTGCTCACCATGGTCATATTATTGAAATTGCATGCTAGATTTAGTTAGGTTTGATATGACATATACATTTGGTTAAAGTGGTCTTTCATGATGTTTTTCCTTTATTAGGCATATTAGGGTCCTGATACATTGTTTGGAATAGAGCCAAAGGATTTCTAGAAGAAGCTTATTGATCATAAATTATGTTGTGGGGAATTCTTACTAGGCTTGGTAAATTCTCATGAGGGAAGTCTATTAGAAACTTGGCCCCTACCTCTATATCTTAAAACAAAATCTCATCTTTGTTTTCCAAACAATGAAGCTCAAATAAAAATGGATCATACATGGAAGGCATATTAGTAGAGCAAGACTATTGAGGAACTGTTTCATCAATTGTGAGGATTATAGCTATGTATTGTGCAGTTTATTCTTGGTCTTGTTCTAAATAAGGCAGTGTATTAACCAAATAGTTAGCCAATGGATCTTAGATTTGTTCCCCTAATTGGGTATTATAAGAGGGATAAAGATCCATTTCATAAGTAATATTATCCATGTAGGGGTCTTGCACCATTTCTTCCTGCACAACCACATTACTAATCTGTGAATTATGCATGAGTCCACTACCAGTGTAGGAATACATGTTGGGATATATAGTCAATGCTTTGTGATAGAAAGTGAAGAGAGTTATACAAAATCTAAAAGGACAATGTTTAAAAAGATGATTTTCAAACTTGGTCTAGACTCGTTAAAAGGATCAAAAGGTTTATGCAAAGATTTATGATAACACAAGCCAACATAAAGTGTCTAACATTACATGTCTTACATAAAAAGATTAAGTAGATGAAACAAAAATCAAAATGCCAAATGTTAAGGTCAAAGTGTTTTAAATCAATCTAATATAGGAAATTAAAAATTTCTAGGTCATTTGGCCAAATACGGTGTCAAAAGCTAGGCTCAAACAAGGCATGTGTGAGGAATCTTGGCCAAATAGCATCAAAAGCTAGACTTTGAAAATATATGAAAATTTTAATCTAAAAAATTTGAAACACTTCTAACAAACATTAGGAATTTGATTCTTGGACATGGAATCAATCAAATAGGTATAAGGTATGAAACAAAAGGTACTTTAAAGATAGGTTATTTTCTCAAAAATAATGGTATAAAACTTGGTTATTTTGACAAATAAGCTAGACAAATGTGAACATCGTAAATGTGATAGATAAAGGTTCACAAAAGTATTCTCAGATTGGTTTGAAAAATGTAGGAACAAATTTGAAATCTATGCAAGAGGGCCTATGAAATAATATCTAAATTTTTTTGGGCAATGTAACAATGTTTTGGGCAATGTAATATCTAAGACTTGGATGTGGATTGCTAAGTTCAAGCCTTAGGCTTGGTAATCCAAGCCATTCTTGAGTTAAAAGCTGCAAGATTTTAATTAAAATCAAAATAGTATGGTAATGTTAATGTATATCAAGATAATGTAAATAGATAATGTGATCACATTAATAGGTAACATGATCAAATTATTATAAAAGTAATAATGTGATTGTGTTACTATTGTTTTACAAATTAAATCAGTGAACATGTAAACAAAGTGAATGTTGGTAAATAGTTAATGTAATCATAGTATTGATAATGTGATTATGCTATTGATAATGTAATCATGTTATTCATAATTTAATCATGTTATTCATAATGCAATCACATTATTGAGAATTCAATCACATTTACATTTATATTTTTACATTTATTTCCTTATACTTTAAATTTATTTTAGTAAATATCAGAAATTAGTGTCACTCTACATCTGATAGAGTTGGTCTCATAGCTGCACACATTATGATGTGGAAAATAATTTTTCAAAATCTAATCTGGTCAGTGCTTGGGCATTTTTAGGGTCTAGTTATTAAACTTAGGGAATTTAGTACATAAATTTTAAAATTGATATCCATTTTTGGTAAACATATAGTCATTTTTTAGGTTTTTTTTCCTTTTTAATTGATTCCTATCATTTATGAGTCCTAGGTTTATCAAAATTTAAGTTTGAAAATTAATCACTTTGAACTTGATCCAAAGTGGTGTGATTAGGCTAGTGTAGGCTATATTGATGACCTATACACATAAAATGATCACTTTGTGTTAATTTCACTTGTTCATCATCTCTCCCTCATCCTTTATCACTTCTTACTCATCCCTCATTAACCCTAATCACTCTGTCATCATTCCTCATTATCCCTAATCACTCCCTCAGTGACCCTCACTATCCTAATCATCTATAATAACTCATTTATCATCCATAATCATTCCTCCATTGACCCTCACTATCCCTTATCATCCCTAATCACTCCCTCCCAATCATCATCCCTAATCATTGTTTTATCATCCATCATCATCCCTAATTGATTACTCATCCCTATTCACTCCCTTATCATCCCTCCTCATCCCTAATTACTCCCTCATTGACCTTCATTATATTTCATCATCTCTAATCACTTAGGATTATCATCCCTAATTAGTCCTTCATTGGCTATCACCATCCCTCATTATCCCTAATCACTCCCTTCTCATCCCTAATAATACCTAATCAATATTTTCTCATCCCTCATCATCATTAATCACTCCCTTATTGATCCTCACCAACCCTCATCACTCCATCATTAACCTTCACCATCCCTCACCATCCCTAATTACTTTTCATCATCTGACATAAGTATATACTCTAAATATATCTTTGATTCCAATAATATGTTATTTAATCCATTATAATAGAAATTAACACTTTTTAGGACTTGTGTTGTCAATACCCACTTATGTTAGTCAGTTTTATTATTGAATGAATTGGATGATCTTCCAAATTAATAGTCAAGTAACATAAGTACTAACACAAAATAGAGTATAAATTTTAATTCATTGAATTATCTTTCTTGTGTAACTGACTAGATGAAATTTTATTTGGTTTTAAATTTGGTAACTTGGTTCAAAATATAAAAATTAAACACAATTTTTTTTATAATTTTTTATTTTTGAAAAGATTTGAATAAAATGCAAAGTTATTTAGTGTTTCCAATTGTTTTATGACTTGAATCTTGGTCAAGTTCACACATACACTCCTTGTGTGTGTAATGTATACCAAATATTTTATCTTTTGCATGAAAAATGAACATTTATTCATGTTATCATAGAAATAGGTTTATGTAAAATGTGAAACACTAGTTCAACATGGTGTATATGTTCATCCCATTTTTTTAAATATTAATATGGAATCAAGGTAGATTAAAAAAATGACATAGGTAAAAGTCCTTAGGATGTTGTTCAGCATATCAATAAATGAATTCACTACATGAGGTAACCTAGAAGGCATAAAAAATTGGTAAATCAATCCTTCCTTTGTTTCTAAGACTATATTCCAAATGTCTAGAGGTTCAACATGAATATGCTGATACCCAAACTTAAGATCAATATTGGAAAATAATTCTACACCACGGATATGGAAAAAACATGCCTTAATATTCAGATGAGGATAGTAATAATTCAATTTAATCTTGTTAAGATTTTTTTAATTAATTTACAAATTTGGCACAAACACAATTGGGTTTCTACAAGGCAATTATTTGGGCATGATATGTCCATTATCTATTATTTCATGGGTCTATGACTTCATCTATTCATTCTCTAAAAATGATATGTTGTATAAAGAGGTTTGAGGTAGAGGTAGTTAAGTGATAAAATCAATAGTATTGTTTAGTGTAAAGTATGTAGGAACTTATTTAGGTGATTAACAGATATCCTTATATTCATCTAGTTTATGGTTCAATTATTTTGTATTTATTAGTATTGGTTAAACCACACAATGATATGGTGACATAAGGGTGTTATTACATTTACTTATTACCATAAAGAGTATAATTATTACTAGAAACAAAAATATTCTTTCACTTCCTGGCACTAATGAGTGAAAGCTTATGAGCTAACTATTATATATGGTATTTCATATCATGACAAATTATCATAAAATTTCAAGGATTTACTTCATAGACTACATGTAAATGGTAAATATATGGTTGAATACATGTAAAACATCACACACCTCCAATGGTGAGATGTCACAAAGTATTGCATCTTTAAAAATTTTGATTTTATACACAAAGTGACACTATTAGGTGATCCATTTCTCAAGGCCTACACTAGACCATACACTTGTGTATGGTTATGGATGATGTATAAATTTCAAATTAAATTTTTTAAAATATGTTTTATGATAAATTAAATTATTTTGACTTATATTTTAAATTATTAAGTGTATTAGCTCACCATTTATCTACATTTGTTAATGAATCAATATTTTTAATTCATATAATTTCTTATTGGGGGATGTAGAGATATTTTTAGTACCAACCATATCATTAGGTTCATAATCTATTGTCAACTTACCTATTTATAATGATAGATAAATTTTACCCACTTCTCAAGATGTGTAAGTAGAGAGCTCATAGTGTGACACTCTTCATTGGATTGAATATTGAAGTTATGAATTAAGCACCACTTTCAAATATTGGACTACTTGTTCTAATCATTGGAAAATTATTTTACAATATTTGGTATGATGACTAAATAAATATAAATACAAATAGAATGCCTTCAATGTAATTATTTATATAATAAAATTTCCTAATATGTAAATCAATTGATTGGTTTTAGGAAATCACATAGATTTGTGATCCTCATGTATTTAATACTCACTTTCGTGATATGGTGGTTTTACTTGATTCTCTTTTTTGGAAAATTTTAAATTGTTAATGAGATCATTTCTAATAGGCCCATTTTTTTTCATATGTGTTAAATATTTATGTTTCAAATTTTCCTCCACATCATTTTGATCACTATGTCTTATATTTTATGCTATCAATCAAATCTCCACTTGTATCTCCTAACATTGTTAAACCCCCAACAAAATACCACCATCAAGGTATTGGATGGAGTAGTTAAGGATGAGGAGGGATGAGGAGGAATTGAGTAGAGATGATGAGAGAGTTAATAGGGATGATGAGGGATGGTGATGTTTAATGAGGGAATGATTAGGGAGGATGAGCGAGTGATTAGGGATGGTTAGGATTAATGAGGGAATGATTATGGGTGATGAGGGATGAGGAATGAGTGATTAGAGATGATGAGGTATGATGAAGTAGTGGTAAGGAATGATGAGAGATGGTGAGGGTCAATGAGGGAGTGATTAGGGATGATGAAGGAACTATTATAAAATATGAGGAATAGTGAGGGTTAATAAAGGAGTGATTAGGGATGATGAGGGATGAGGAGGGAGTGATTATGGATGATGAAGTGATGATTAAGATGATGAGAGAGTGATTAGGGATGGAAAGTGATGGTGAGAACCAATGATAGAGTGATGAGGGATGATGAGGGATGGTGAGGGTCAATAATGGAGTGATGAGGGATGATGAAGAATAAGGAGTGAGTGATTAGGGAAGATGAGGGATAGTGAGGGTCAATGAGGGATTAATTAGGGATGGTTAAGGAGTGATTAGAGATGACTAGAGATAGTGAGGATCAATGAGGGAAGTGATTATTGATAATTAGGAATGATTAGAAAGTGATTAGGGGTGATGAGGAATGAGCATGAAGTGATCATGGATGAAGGAGGAATGGTGAAAAAGTGAAATTAACACAAAATGGTTGTTTGATGTCTGTAGGTCATTAATGTGACCTATGTTATCCCAATCACACCACTTTACATCAATTTTAAAGTTACTAGTTTGAAATTTTCAATTTTCGACAAACCTAGGACTCTTAGAAATGTTAGGAATCAATTTGGAAGGAAAAAAAAACCTAAAAAATGACTATATGTTTATGAAAAATGGACATCAATTACAAAAATTATGTCTTAAAATCCCTTGGTTTAATACTTAGACCCTATAAATGCCTAAGTACTGACTAGATTGGATTTAGAAAAACTATTTTCCACACCATAAAGAATGAAACTATGAGACTAACTCTATCAAATGTAGAGTGACCCTAATTTATTATATTTACTAAAAACAAATAAATTATAAGTTTATATTTATATTGTTACATTGTTACTTAACATTTAGAGTAATAAATATAAGCTTCTAGACAAATCTAGATTCATGTAAAAGTCCACATGTTTTTTATATTAATAATAATAACATAATTATGTTATTAATAGCATGATCATATTATCAATAATGTGATCAATTCATCTATTAACTAAGATACACTCTGTCTACATGTTCACTACTTTATTGTGCAAAATGATAGTAATGCAATCACATTATTGTTTTTACAATAATGTGATTGTGTTATCTATTAATGCGATCATGTTATACATTAACATGATCATATTATGGCATGGTAATTATTGAGAAATAATTTAAATAATGCAATTACATTATATCAATAATGTGATCACGTTATTTAATAATCCTTTAATGTTATGAAAAATGTACATGGATTTTTTTCCCAAATCCATTCACTTACCCCATTACTAAACCTTAGACCATATAGGTATCCATATGATTAGAAAAGTGAATTTGAAAAAATGGTACATGAGATGATATAAGTAGTTATTATTTCACATAGCTAATGGAATATTTCACCCTAGTGGTTATGTTGTAGAATAATAATGACAATTATAGGATGTGCCCTAGATAAAAATTACTCAATAAGTACACAATAAAATATAATTTCCCTATTTCAGTCTTGATGATTTTTTTATATATATTACATGGTGTTATTTATTTTATGAAACTAGATATTTGTTCTAGGTGTCATCAAATTTAGATGAAAGATGAGGATATACATAAAACAATTTAAATAACTCATGAAGGCAAATATGATTTTATGAGCATGAATTTTGGTCTAATAAATGTTATAGTATCTTATTACTCATGCTTGTTAGGTTCTAGTTAGGTCATTCGTGTTTACCTAATTTTGTCATATGTGGGGATTTATCCCACATTTCCTAATTTATCTCTCATATTTTCTTTCCTTGCCTATTTAAGCAAGGAATATACATTGTAATATACATGATTTATTATCTTTCTCAGATCTCCTTTGTGAATAACAATAGTTTTTTTTTCAATTGGTTTATTCTCTTATTTATGCTGAAGCATCCATGGTTGTAGTAATGAGCTCTTGGAGAGATCTTGAATGAATAATTTTTATAACTATTTCATGGTATTAGATCCACCCTCCAATGGCCATTAATTAGTTTTGGCATATCAAAGATTTTCTTAAATTTTTTTCATGGATTCTTCACATTTGCATCACCTATTTATTGAGATCTATGCATTGTAACATTTCTATGTCATATGGATATATGGATCTGAATGTTGTTCTAAAGATTTGTAGAGGCTTGAAATGTGTAAAGGGTTGACTTTTTTTATGGATCCATATTTTATGATAGATTTATATTGAAGTGATGCAAAATTTGTTTTTTTAATTTTACATTTGTCAATGTCCATCTTCACTAGCAGATTATTTTTTTGACTTTTGATGATTTGAGGACATTCCTAGTTTTGTGTCAGTTCCAATGATTAGTTTGAAGGCTAGGGCCCCTTAGCAATAGTGAATTTCTTAAAATTTTAGTGTAATTTTTTATTAAATAGGCCTCATTTACAAGAAATTGATTGTTTAATAACTTCTGCTCGATAGCTCAAAATTTAGCATTATCTTTTTTAAAAGTTCATATTTTTTCATTCCCCATGCATTGGTTATATTTACATTGTAAACCACACTAAAATATAATTTGACGCATTCTAGGGGATATTCACATTAGTTATGTTTCCTTGTGCTTACAATTTGTGGTAAAATTTTAATGGTGATTCATTTGATATGTTATGAGAGTTTATTGAGGGAATATTGTTTATTTTGCATGTACCTTATCTCTTTTATTTGTCTAAGATTAGAGGGTGAGGTCTGGTCTGGTAGAAAGTCATACCCCCTCATTAGAAACATAAAGTTCCTTCTTTCTTCTTATGGATTGTAATGTCATCATTTGTTGCACTCATGAATGCATCTTTGGTTGAGTGTAATGACCTATTATTGAGTGTGAATTTATAATACTATGGGGTTTCCTATGCTATGGGACTTGCATTGTATTTTTTGCATGCTTTATCTTAGATGCATTTTTAGTTAAGTTTGACATCCCTTTTCTATGATTTGTATTGTCATTTTTTGGTTGATAATCCTTTTCAGTGTGTTTTTGCATACATGATGGCTCTTTTTGCCGTTTTCCATACTCTTCTATCAACTCAAAACATACACTAGTACTTTGAAACATTAGTCATTAATGTCATTTCTCCTCAAGGCCCATTTCCTAGTGCCTCAACTTTTTCTATTAGGACACATTTTCCCTCCCTTATTTTTAGATCACCTCTCTTGATGGTTTATTTGATAAGTTGATAGTATCCTCATTTAGAGCTATTCTAGTGAAGCCCAATCTATTCCTTATTTTCATCTAGAGTTTTGTGTCTATGGTTTATATTGTACTTGCATTGATTTTTAAAGCGTCATGTGTGGTTTAATAATTCAACCCTATCTACCTTCATGGATTTGTGTGGTCTATTATAGGCACCTTTTTACTTCCTTAATTGTTAGTCTCTTATATCACCACCATGGGCCATCATCTTCATACAAATTGAATTATTTTGTGACTTACAATTATTTAGAGTGTAAAATACATCAACATCATATTTGGGGGGCTTTTTATCTCTCTCTTTTTACTTTTTCTCTTTTGGTGGGAGTTTTTCTTACAGGTTTTCTCTATTTTCTCCAATTTATGAGAGTTATGTATATTTTTCACCTTTTTAAGTGTTTTCTATATTTCTCCTTTATACATGGGTATCTTATTCAAGTATATTTTTTTTTGAAACCCAAATGAATATTTGTTACTTATATCCAAGGCCTTTTTGGTGATTCTTATAATGACACTAGTGTGGCAGCCCCACTAGTGTTTGTGCTCACATCTCACCATTTTTTTGTATGTTGTTTAATTAGTGTTTCCTTAGGTTTATCATTCTACACATTATTTTTTATCACAATATTTATATTTAGTGATCCAAATATTCAACACCATTCTTAGTTTTACTTGGTGGTTGCAATGAATAGACATCCATATA
The DNA here is from genome assembly GCA_037957365.1 of Torreya grandis. Taxonomy (NCBI): domain Eukaryota; kingdom Viridiplantae; phylum Streptophyta; class Pinopsida; order Cupressales; family Taxaceae; genus Torreya; species Torreya grandis. The sequence continues at coordinate 537,622 of JARHVA010002361.1, read as the reverse complement.
CTTTAGTAATATGGATTATCATCCATAGGGGCACATGAATTCACACTGAATCCTCTATTATTATCCCATAGATTCAATTTATGGGGGGTGTTTAAATATATTATTACTCATGCTTGCTAGGTTCTAGCAAGGTCATTGGTCTTTACCTAGTTTTGTCCTATGTGGGGATTTATCCCACATTACCTAGTTTAGCTTGCATCTTATTTTGTCTTGCCTATTTAAGAGAATAAATATACATTATAATATACATGATTTATGATCTTTATAAGATCTCCTTTTTGATTAATAATTTTTTTATTTTCAATTGGTTTATTCTTTTTCTTATGCTAAAGTATCTATGGTTGTAGTGTCGAGCTCTTGGAGAGATCTTGGATGAATAATTTTGATAACTCTTTGAATAAATGCACCATATACATTTCAGAGTTCAATGAATACTAATTTTAGGCATTTTTAAATAACTTTATGTTGGTGTTTTTATGACATATTAATCTATAATAAAATTTAGGAAAAACATTTGAAGCATGTGAAATAGGTACTGTTAGTTCTATAATACCATCAACTTTATGAATATCCTTCTAAATGTATTTTCATCATCCATTAGGTGGCATAAATGGGTCATATTTTTTCACATGAAGGATTCAAAAATTACCTTAATAAAATTAAAGCTATGATGGAGTGGCAATTTTCAAACACCCTCAATAACTTTTGTGGATTTCTGGGGTAAATAGGGTATGATCACATATTTTAAAAAATTATGGCATCATATTAGCACCAAAAATAGCCTTACTAAATAAATATTCCTTTCATAATATTTAACCAATTACTAAGACATTTTATCAACTAAAAGGATATATGTGTATTAGTCATGTTTTTGTGTTCCATCATTTTAAAAATAGTTATTTTGTTTAATGTGATGCATCAAGATATGGCATGGGACTAATACTCATGAATTAAAAAATACTCGTTAAGTTATAGATTTTTAAACTAAATAAAAAATTAGTTCAAGAAAATATATGATAAAGAGATGATGTTTATTTTTAATGCAGTCAATAAATTGAGACCTTATTTAATGGGTAGACACTTTCAAGTAAACATTGGTCATGATAATCTAAGATATTTTTTGGAGCAATGATTGTGATCAGAAGATTAATAAGAATGGGTGACCAAAATGTTGGAATATGGAATTTAAATATTCTATAAGAAAGAAAAATATAATGTGGCAGAAGATGCACTCTTAAGGAGGGATGAATCAATTGAGGAATTGTTATGTGTAATGGTCATTTAGAAATTAAATTGGTTAGAAGAAACAAGATCATAATGGGTGAATGAAAGGGATACATGGATCCTTATTCTGAATCATTAACATGGTTTAGGTGTTTTTAAGAAATTATAGTGGAAATGGAACACATTATGGTATAAATATAGATTATGTATACAAAGGAAAATGTAGCTAACTTATTAATCAATCCTAACTCAGAGAAGATAAATCCTACTTACACTTTTATTTATCTATACATTAGATATTCAGGGTCATAACCAAGATGGATCCGTTAGACCTATCTAAGGGATCTCTTACCATAATAATATCACTAGAGAGGGTTTTAAAGCCTCTAGTCAAGTAAAAATATATAATAACCTATATAGGTCCAATGTTTTCATATACACTAATTATATGAAAATTTAAGTAAAATCTAATATAATGCTCACGAAAGCTTGTGGCATAAAGTGGGAGTAATAAACATGAATAGAATAATTGTAGTTAATCTATGTATAAATATAACATAATTCATTAAGAGAGAAATATATTTATAAGCCATTACTTATGTTACTTCTATCTTCTAAAATAGAGGAGTAAAGTTAGAGATTCTTACCTTGAAGACAAACCCATCAAGACCCAATCTCTCCCTTGGCCAAAGGTGCTTTCAAAGACTTTGTTTTGGTTTGTAAGGATCATTAAGATAGGACTAATAATTCAAGACATTTCTATAAGATAATATTCTTCTCTAAGTATAAAACCTAATTAGTAACTCTTCAAGTAGAATGGTCGAAGAAAATATTGTAAAAAAACACAAATGAATAATTAATTCCTTGTCTCTCTAATAAATGGTGAAATTGATGTGTATATATAGTTGAATATAACCCTAAAACTTTATAAACTTTTAAATAATAGGGTCAACCCATTTTGACAATATATCATTAATTTAAAAAAATAAATTAGGTCCCGATCTAGGTCAGCGAAAGCAGAACTAGACCCATAACATGAAAATAATAATTAGATTACATGGTTAGACCAGGTTGAAATTGTTTGGTAAATGTCAAAAAGAGTTTGAGGGTTAAATAAGGGATAAGTAAGATGGTGAATTACTTAGAGGAGTGTGTAATAGAGGTTTAAAATTTCAGGAAAGTGGATATGATAGGGTTATGTTGATATAAAGTGGTGGTACAAGGGACAAAAATCTTGTGAATTACCAGTGGTTTGCCCACCCCTTTCCTGGTGCACCCTTTAAGGCATTCACTTAGAGAGATTAAGACTCAATAAGCTCTTACAAGATATAAAACATCAATAATTGATAAAGTTTAGAAATATTGTGTACACATATGCCTCACTCGAATCTCATCATGTCCCTCTAGTGAAATAGGGATGGTGCTTCAAGAAAATAACATAAAAACACATAATGCTGAAGCTAAATAAATTATAGTATTTTAAAGAGTAAAATAACTAAAATTAAGTGACTGAAATGAAAAAATAAAAAAATAAAAGTAATGTATGCATACATTTGACTTATCTTTATCATTGGATGGTTGTCTATTATGTTTTTAGTTTTGATTGTGGAGGTCATAGAGACAAATTTGAACAAACCCAATGATACAAAATTAAAGAGTAAAAACAAACAAATGTAGAAAAGTCAAGATAATTGATGTAGTGTAGACATGATGCACTTGGAAATTTGGTAATCTTAGGTGATAAATGCTAAGTTAGGACCAAATGACCAAGTCAAAATTTTAGAGTAAATCAGGTGACAAAAAATAGAAGGATACTAAATGACTAAAAAACTCAAACAAGTAAACCTTAAGTAAGAAAGCTAAACAAACCAATTCAAACTAAGGATACAAGTAAAAATGGTAATCAAACATCAATGTGAAAGTATTAACAATCCTTACTGAAACAAATATGGGAAAGAAATGATAAATAAAAATTAATGAGTGAGTAGTAATAATCCTTACTCTATCATTAACAAAAAAAGTACATAAACAAGAAAACAAAATTTATGAGTGAGAAGTAACAATCCAACATCACTCAATAATGAATAAAGTACTAAAAAATAGAAATAGATGTAGTTGTCTAAAAAAGAGGAGTGGTAAAAAATTAAATTCTATAAAACCAATGCAATTCTATAAATGTAAATCAATGGTGTAAATAAAGTAATCCATTTTCACTCAAGCATATTGTTTTGTTCTAAAGATAGATAAAACTAAAATAAATTAGTGATATCATGTTTTTAAGATATTAAGAAGATGGAACATATAAGTGGGAAAATATATTTACAATAAACTTGCATGTCAAGGGGGAAATAAAATGGGTGGTGGGGAAAATGAAGGAAAAAACAAGGTAGATAATTTTTTTATCAAAGGCAAGGCACTTGAATTAGGTTTGTCAAAACAAGAGGAATTTTGACTTAAAGAATCTAAAGAGCTTTTCTTAACCACAAAAATATTAGGTCATCAAATTAAGTAAGAATATCATCCCATAAATGCTATATCCATGAAAACTAAAATGGAGCTACCTTCCCATAATGTGTTCCCAGTTCATCAAAATCCCTTATAGAGTCATCAATCTACTGTGAAGATTGGGTACTTGCATGAGAAATTAGGTATCAATGATAGATTATTTTAAGTTATCCTATCCTAATCTACTAGCCCACTATACTCCAATCAACCTTGGCTCTCTCATGAGGCCAACTGTGAAGTTTGAACTTCAACTAGGGATAGGATATGTGCTATGAATCACGTCTTTTTATGTGATTTTGAATTTTGACTTTGTATGTTGTAGTTTGATCATTTCTTTTTTTTTTAAATAAATTGTATTTTAAATTTTTATGGTTTTTTATATTCCTCCTCCATATAGATTCAAAGAATCAAAAATGGGTGCTAGAAATGACTATCATTTTAAAAAGTTGGACTTGGTAATTAAGACAGTGAACTTCGAGAGCATGGTGTCTAAGATTCCTATTTATTCATATAAATAAAAGTGTTATATTTGAATTAAATATTATTTTATCTAAAGTGGAATGAAAATAATGGAAATAATGGGAATGAACATGAAACAATTTGAATTATTTCAAATTGTAAAACATGTGATGAAGTGAAAAGGGGATACAATGACAAGTAAGTATGGTTCCTTGTTATAAGTAGGGAAACATTCTATCATAGTTTGTTGTGATAGTTTTATCTACAAAAGAGATAGAAACTGAAGTCAAGAATATGGGATCACAAAAATGTAACCATTTAACATTATAGAAAAGGAACACTTGGTTAAAAAAGGGTAGCTTTTAGAATAAAATGGTAATTTTATGATGAGGTCTTAGTCATATCCATGGTCTAACATGACAAATCATAAAAGAGAGACCCAAGTGGGTGAAATAAAGGGAAAATATGGTATTTGTGAGGAGGGCCTAGTCCTATCCATGGTCTTACACTACAAATCACAAAAGAGAAATCCAAGAGGGTACAAAAAACATTGGAAAATAATAAGTCAATAAAAAGCAAAAGGAATTCATCAAGAAGATCAAGTCCTATCCATGGTGTTACAATTCAACTCATGAGAAAAATAAACCAAAGGTCCAAGATAAGGAATAAAGGTTTGTGTAATAAGATAATTCTATAGAAGGTGAGACCCATTTAAATATCCTTAAAAACATGTTAGTAGAATAACATAGAAATATGAAAAGAAGGGAAATATCTAAGCAAAGTATCTATTCAAGAATTGTGCATAGGTGGGCTCTTTGAAAACATGGCCTTCATTAGTTTAGAGGTGATAGGTTCTATGACCAATAATATCTTTACTAAATAAAGGATGCATAATTTTTTGGGTGTGTTTGCCTTATTTATCATGGGTATACTCTAATTTAAGGACTAGATTACCAACATTGAAAGTGCAAACTTTAAATTTTTTGTTATGTGGCTTGGAAATATGAGCTTTGTATTGGCATTTATGTTGTAGAGTAGCTAGATGGTGTTTATCAAGGAGATGGAAAGCATGAAGGAAATATTATTGTAGTTATTCTTTGGGAATGATACCATGAATAGATATACGTAAGGAGGGAATCTTGACTTTTAATGGTAAGATAAATTCAAAACCATAGACTAATGAGAATGATGTTACCCTAATGTCATTACATATGCTAGTATAATAGGTCCTAAGTGTGGGATGTAAATGAAGATGCCAATCCATGAAGGTTTCTTAGATGGTCTTTGGAAGGATTTTTTTGAGAATTTTTTTTTGTGGGCTAAACTTGGACATTACATTGTGGATGATGGGGTGTGGAAAATTTGTGGGATAGTTTGAATTTATCACATAATTACTTCATGTCATCATTATTAAAATTAATACTATTATAAAAATGATATAATGGGTAATTACAAAATGATAAAAAAAAATAGGATAAATTTGGAAATATAGTTCCCAAAACATTGACAAGACACATGGATTCTAACCATTTGTTAAAATATTAAGTATCTGTGATGATAAAAACATGCCAATCTTGTAACTCAAGTAGTTTGATGATGAAATCTAATCCCCACATGTGAAATATCCATTGAGATTCCATATTTTGGAGCTTGAATAGTGGTGAATGGATTATATCATCATGGATTTGGCAAGGATTGCACTTTTTATCAAAATTGATAGCATAATTCTCAAGACTAGGCAAAAATTATCCCATACATAGGAATTTGCATATTATATCATGTTCACTATAGTGACCACCCAAAATTACCCCCATGTGCTTTATGAAGGAGAGAAGGGACATCTTATTTCATTACATAAGAGTAGGGTATCATTTGCATTATGATAATAAAGAGTGTTGTATCAAAAGACAAATTTAAAATCTTATTTTCAAATTCTAGTCTTTTCACAAGAATCCATGTCTGTAGACTAAGTTTGATGCTAAATGAATTTGATCATGTATTTATACCATGGGATTTTTTGAATGGTGAAAAATTCAATTGATAGATAAAAAAAATCTTATGATTGGATAAAAGATGAGGACTTCCTTATTTGAATAAGAAATTGGAAATCACTAAGAACTTGATGTGAATGAAATAAGGATGCTAATGAAGCAAAGGAGTCAAGAAAAGAGTTTTTATATCTAGGAATGGGAAAAATGGTAAAAAAAGGTCAAACTCTTGGGAAAGGGTAGTATCCATTTTATGATAAATGATAATATTTTCACTTTTACTTTGGTAATCATTATTAACCTACCGACAGATACATTGAGAGTCACCCAACACATGTAGGTATGGAATATATAAGTTAATTATCACTCTTATACATAAGATTAATGCTTTATATTATGAAATGTTATTGGTGACATTAAAGGTGAGATAAAATACCAAAGGGATTATTTTACCATGATGAATAGTCAAAATACAACCTGCCCCAACTCCTTAGAGACATTTGGTGCCATCAAAGTGTAGGGTCCAGGTGTCTTCATGTAAATTAAAATTGATTTTGGGAAGTTTTTTGATAAATAATTTGGATTTCATAGTATAAAGAATAAAATAGGTATATTCTTGATTACTTACTTCTAAATAAATAGTGAAGTTATGGAGGTAATTTTTAAGAGAGATAGCCTAATTGAGACTTTTAATATAGAGAATGTTATCATTAGGGAGACTATCTTTAAGGTGATTTATAGCAAGTATGGGTTCCACTATAAGTTGGTTAGTAATGACTTGCCTTTTGATAGATTGTTAAATTATGATGTGAAGGTTAAATTCCATTAAGAGAACCATCCATTTGCCAATTCGATCTCCAAGTATAAAGGATTTCGAGAAAAAGTGGGTCAAAATGAACTATGACAGAAGTTATTTAATAGAGATTTTAGGATATGAAATAGATAGTAAGACAATCATAATCTAATTTGGTATAACATTTTTAATAATTGATAAGGACCTAAATAATATAATAAATATCATACTCTCTTATAGTATCAATTTTTTGGGCAAGCATTGCCCCAACTGAGACAGGAGTATAATAAGTTTCTAAAATCAAAGGATGATCATTGAAAGGTGGACAAACGGTATGGGGATGTACAAATGATTATTTCATGTTGTTAAATGACTTATGAAAAGGTTCAATCCATTATAAAGCATTACCTCTCTTAATAACTAAATTAGTAGAGTTATATGCACTAATCCATTTTAGGGATGAATCATCAAATTTGCCCAAACTTGGCAAGGTAAGTATGAATGTATGAAATGGAGTGAAGAATATGCATGTTGAATATAACATTTATTTTTTTGAGATCAATATAAATACCATGAAGAGAGACTAATATCCCAATAAATTTACTAGATGTAATGCCAAAAACACATTTATAGGGGTTGAGTCTAACTTTGTCCTTAATGAGTTGATTAGAGCTGATGGATAGATGAGAGAGATGGGTTTTGTAAATTTTGGATTTTTCAATGAGATAATCCATATAGGTTTCCACAATATTATTTATAAGGTCATGAAAAATGTGGGCCATATCCCATTGATAGGTAGTTCCCATATTTTTAAGGCTGAAGGGCATCTTAACATAGCAATAGGTTTCCCATTACCTAGTTAATTTTGTCTTATGTTCATATTTTGGGGTGATATGAATTTGATTTTAGCCTAAAAAACAATCCATGAGAGATAACATTTAATATCCCTTAGTGTAATCTATGATTTCATCTATCAAAGGTAATGGAAAATTATCCTTTGGAAAAGTGAGGTTGAGATTTTGAAAGTCAATGCTAATGAGAATAACCGTTGTAACTTTTTTACAAATAGGAACAATGTTTAACACTCATTCAAAATCATCGATAGGTTTAATAAATTTGGCATATAATAGTTTGATATTTTATTTATGACATAGGGTGAAAAAATTTATGGGTAAATTCTCAATATTTTTATCGAATGGGTTTAGCATCAAGGTATGTGATAATGTTGTGAACAATGATACTAGTATAAAAGTCAGTCATGTCCTCATATGACCAAGCAAAATTATCAAGTGTGCCATATTCTATTTTTTTGGTTTCTTCAATAATCATACCATTTATATCTTCAAATGATATGGGTCATTGGGAAGAGAAGAAAAGGGATTGGTTTTAGGATTGATGATAGCAATAAAGTTATTAAAATGAGGGAATTTTCTCTTAAAATTCCCCATATTTATGATGTTGTTGAGTAAGTTGAGGTTATCAAGCATGAAGCAATTAAATTATGGATTAAATGGTAGGTAACATAGGTATAGGTACATAATATTCCAAATATACTTTAAGATCAATGATTTTGTTAGCAAGGCAATCATATTCATAATTTATCTAAAATACATCCATGGCCTTGGCATCAAAAGTGATCTCAGGAGTAGGTGTAACCATGGAGTAAGGTTGATTAGATTCAATTAGATTGATAATAGTAATATATTTAGAATCATTAATAGGGAGAGGGCTTGGTAGAGTGATCAGTGTGCTAGGAGTATAGAAGGATCTAAAATTTTGGAATTTATGAGAGGTAAGATTTATTCAACAACCCAAGGAGTATCAAGAAGTGTATAGCTAACTATAGGTACATAACCTTAATTTTATAACTTAATATTTGTGGAAATAGTATGAACATCTCAATTAAAATCATGAATCTTAGATAAGGTTTGATGATAGTGTTGAGCATTCATGTCTTGTGATTTATCTTAGGACATAATGTAGGTATAATAGGTGGGAGAAATAGTGCATGCTTGTGTCTCTAATGGAAATTCCAAAGGTTAGATGCCTAAATAACTAAATTTATGAGGTGACATGGTTAAAAGATCTTAAAATAATTTGGTCTCTACATACTCACTACAAATGAAATCATCTTTTGTATAAGATACTATATGTGTATTACATGGAGGAGGAAAATTGATGATCTCATCGATAATGGGGATGATATAATTATGAAGTAATAAAGAAGAAGGAATCCACTTTTAAATGTAAATAAGTAGCTTGGTAATATTCCATGTGTTTTACAAATTATTTAGTTCATCATCATCAGAATCATCAATAATGGCCTGTAAGTATGGATTCATATTAACAAATTTAGGTAAAGATGTACTATTAATTTTTATAATATTGGGAATCCGATACTAAGATTTAAGATTGGGAATATGAATACTCCATGGATTAGGATTTCCCTAATGTTTATATCATTTAATATTAATAAACTTTATATATTGGCTATTATAAGAGGAAATATCCCTCATGCAATGATTCCATGGGCATCTTAGGAGTATATTATAGGATAATGGTAAATTGAGAAACATAATCTTAATATCTATAGTTTTGGGTCCAATAGTAAGAAGGAGCCTAATATAACCAAGTGGATTTTGGTTGGTCTTGTTGAAACCATGACATGGTAATTGAGTTTGATTGAGATGAACATTATTATGCTCAGGTTGTTGAATGAGCCAAAGAGATGTCACATTAATTCCTAACCCTTTGTCTACTAAAACTTTATGAATGAGGTTGGTATTAATGTCTATTTTGATAAAGAGAGGTGGATTGTCAGCTCAAAAGAGAATGTCATCATTAATCATGTCTTTTTTATGGAACTCTATGGAATATTTTGAAGAAGGACAAATAGTTTTAATGGTATAAACTAAAATTGGTTAAGCCTTGTGAGAATTTTGTTCCTCTTATAAGGATGATTATTTTTCTATTTCTTAGAGTTGTTGAATTATAAATTTATGTTTATAGGGAGAGGTATGAACTAACTTCATGAGAGGAATTTTTGAAGCCATAGAGTTAAGTTATTCTTTGAATTTATAATGAGTTTTCGAAGAGAAAGAACCAACAAAAGTCTTTCAAGGTAAAATATGTTCAGTAGGAAGAAAAGTATTTGGAGGATCAGATTGAGGAAGGGGTTCCTCATTAGTTTCCAAAGGATCGTTAGTGGTAGTCATATATTTGATAAGTTGATCTTCTAAACGTGATTTGTTTTGTTTTGTAATGGGATATTTATGGGTGGGTTTTCATATATAATTGAATTTAGATGCATTCATGTATTGGGAATTAGTATAGTATTGATTGTAATCAATGTCAAACACACAAATATCCTTATTTGATTATTGAGGGTTGGATGTAAATAAAGTTTTTGGATTATTAGAGGAATAATATTTGGAAGATTGTTTCTTTTGACAATGATTAACATAATTTAATTAATCTCTTTGCATTAAAAAAATGGAAAAAATTGTAAGCCCATGACTTATTTTGTATGAATGACCTATATTGGCATGAAACCAAAAAAATTGGTTATAATCATACCATTTAGGGGGACTGTTAGGATATATGAATGGTTTAGAAGGTGATAATTATTTTTTCATTTGTTGCATGGTTAATGGCATATGGGAAGGTTAGGGATTTTTCATTTTACCTAATCCTAGTTTTGGTTGAGGAGGATGTTGGTTATTACATCAATTGAATGTTGGAAAGATCCCTTGATTTTTTAAGTGTTAGATCAATCTATTTCATTATAAAATATTAATGCTTAGCTTGGTCAAGAGCATCATTTTAATTTTGAGGATCAAAAGTTTGAACCTTGTATTGAAGGGAAGGTGTTAAGGATATTATGAAATTTTGAACAAATTGTCATTAGTCATGTTGTGATCAGATTTGTGAGAAATATATTTCCTTAATTTGATGAAATCATGACCTAATTTAGTAAGGTATTTATTAGCATTGATGAAATGAATAAGAAATTTTGTAGGAAGATCATTGTGTTGGAAATCATTAACTAAAGGATTGAATAAATACTCAAGTTGCCATATAGAATGTTGGGGAAGTTGGATATACCATTATAGTACATTGTTGGTGAAGGTTTTAACTAAAATTATAGTAGTGGTGAAATTATTAGTTTGGATCCACACTTTATAAATATTAATGAATGCATTGAGAAAAGATGTAGGGTCTTTAGTCCCATCATATTTAGAAGTTGTAGTTATATTACCAATATCAATAGATATAATGAAAGAGGATAAAGGCTCATTTTGAATGTGTTGAAGCCTATTATTATGCATGATTGGTTAGGGAATAACATTTCCCACATCATATTTAAAAGGGGGAGGGATAAAATTTTGATAATTTTGGGGAATAATAATGAGAGATTGACTAACCATGTTTATTAAATGATGTTGTAGATGCATAATTTGAGAGGTGTTATATGTTTACATGATGTTAATTAATTGCACTGTCTATGTAATAATTTGATTTGTATCAATTGGTAGGTTGGTGTTGGTAGGAGGACTCCCCTAATTGATATTATGGGGAGGGTTACTAGGTGGCATATTAGTAAGAGGTGGGTTTCTGGTGTTGAGAGGGTTTCCTATGGGGTTATTTTTTAGGCTTGTGTCAATTATACCAAAAATATGGTAATATGTCTAAAGGTGAGAATTATCTTGATAAGTATGAAATGGGTCTAATCCATCAGTATCATCTATTGGAGTGATTTGAACCATGTTGCAATCAAAAGATTAGGGGTGAGAAAAGGTGCTCCAATAGTGAGGATCCTTTTAGGTAGCAAAGGTAGATAGAAAATAACATCCCATATAGAATATAAATGGATTAAATTTACCCAAAAACATTATGATATGGGATTTCATGATGCTTGAATACATAATATGAAATCAAGAATTAAGGAGGAAAGATAGGGACAAAGTTGACCAAACACAAAATAATATCTCTCAATAGGTGCATAGTCGAATAGGTTAACAAAGTCTATAGAAAAGGTATACATAATAAGATGTAAAATTCATAGTTGAACTACTTGACTATTTTCTATAGATGATAAAACTATAACATGATATAATGGTACATAGTCATATGGGTCGACTATGTACAATAGATAGAAAAATTGAATAAATGAAAAAGATACAAATTTGGATAGGTCAACTATGTATGTCAAAGGGTAAAAATAGGAAGGAATGATACAAAATCATATAAGGTGATTGTGTACTAAAGGTAATCAAGATTGATAGTTTATAATAGACTATGTTGATAGGGATGATAATATTCTATAAATAGCAAAACAAATTGAAAGATAATAGATAATCAAATAAAGTGAAACACACAAGCAATTAAATCAATGTGATTAACCTAATTGGAACACATATCACAAACCTTGCATTAATGGTGGATATTACAACTTTTTAAATATAAAATACAATGATCAAAGAGCAAAAAAAAACTTGGATGTAAAATCTAACTAAATGGTCATTCCTAAATGTTATTAAGTAATAATACATTTTTAAATTAATGTGATGGGGAGTTTCTTGTAAGAGGGAAATAGAAATTAATGTATGGATAGTTTTACATATTTTAGGATGAAATAGATCTATATTGCTGATGGCACTAGTTTTTTATTAGGGCCTACCCCATCACTTCACAATCATGAAGCAATAAGGGTGTTGAGTGTTTTTACAATATATACCATCAAAACATGTGTTTATACTTGGAAAAAAAATAAAGTCAACCTCCCCCTTGGTGATGAAATATACGTAGGTAGGATTTGGGAAGAAACTGTTTAATGTTTTATAATGTTATATAAATTGGAAGTGTGCGTAAAAGAGAAAAAAAGTGTGACTACATTGGTAAATGGAAAAACCAACTAACTAATCTATATTGGTTATTATAATAATTTAAGAAAATTGAATGAAAAGTGAACTAATTAATATTAATAATAGGTTAATTCATTTGACTTTTAAGAGTAGAGAGTTAAGTCAAGTGACACTATATGTAAATAATATAAAATAGAGTCAATAGGGTCTTTAATATTCTATGAAATTAAGATATTGAAGAACACAGTTGAATAAGTTGACTATGTATTTTAGAAAGAATATAAGCTATAAAATTGTGTCGAGCTAGTCAAACCAGTTTGCTATAGGTTTATAGTTTTATAGACTATATAATTGTGAAAAATAATACTATAAATGAAACACTAAAATGATAGAAAAAATAAGACTTAACCTCGGTGGTTTTGAAGATGTTTAGTTTTAAAAATTTATGATATGTTTTTTAAGTGTTGATTCAAGTATTTTGAAAATAAAGTTGACTAGGCTGATGTAATCTACAAAACTTTTATGCTAAAAACAATTTGTGAATAAAGTCAAGTGGCTTGACTATGTATGCAAAATTGTATGCTAAAAAAGAAATATGAATAGAGTCAACTGGATTAACTATGTATTCAATCCTATAACTGAAGAAGAAGATTGTGTCAAGATAATTGATCCAATCACTTGTATTTTTAGAATACCTACACATAAAGAACATAGTAATTTTTTAACACTATGTGTTAAACATACATATAGACTATTATAAGTATATCGATAGGTTTGATATATTACTACAAAGATAAAAATATATAATTTGATGATAAAATTAATGAATTAAATAAAACCTACAAGGGTTTGGTTCATATTGGGTTCACTAGAATGTATATGAAGGAAAATGCAGTTGATCTATTAATTGATCCTAGATCAGAGAAGATATATACTAATCACACTTATGGATTTGTTGATATATTAGTTATTTATGTTCATGAATAATATGGATCTAATAGACCTAACTAAGGGATATATTACCACTATAATATCACTAGAGGGGGTTCAATAACCTCTAATCAAGAAACACTATGCAATAACCCTAACTAGGTCTTATGTTTTCATATTCACCAAGTATATGCAAAGTAAAGTAAAATATAATATAGTGCTTACCAATTGTTTTTTCATAAATTAGACGCAATAAACATAAAAATTAAAATTATATAGAATAATTATAATTAATTTATCCATAGATATAACCCTAATGTATGGAGAGAGAAATATATTGAGAAGACATTAATTATGCTACTTCTATCTATTAAAATAGGGGAGTAAAGTTAGAGATACTTACCTTGATGATGAACCTATATAGACTCAATATGTACCTTAGACAAAGCTTCTTCACAAGAGGATCTTTTGATTTACAGGGATCACTAAGATAGGTGTAAGCATTCAAGACTTATCCACATGACAAGTTATTCTCCAAGTATAAACCCTAAGCAATAACTCCTCAAGTAGAATGGTGAAAGAGTAGACTATAAATAAGCATAAATGAATAATTAAACCCTTTTATATCCAATAAATGAAAAAAAAAATTACATCTACATAGATTGTACCTATTAAGTATTATGTCCTCATACACAATCATTTAAGATATTTATGCATCTTTGATATGGGCATTCAATATTTTTAAAGACAAACCATTGCATCAATAAAGTTTCATTTTGGGATGGACTCAAGGGTAATATACATAAAATTGTGGTAGAATTATTGTTTTTTCAATAAAACAAAGAAAAAACAATAAATTAATAAGATCATTTTTAGCCTTTGTCCATCCCTATCTAGTATTAGGAAGAGGTTTCGATTGATTTCATCTTAGGGTTATTGATATTTAAAAACTAAAATGTCATCATGGTAGTTGTGGACAATATCATAAATTATGCTCATTTTTGTTCCTATTCACACCATTTGTATCTAGTATAATAGTTTTTTTTATCAATACAGTTTCAAAGTTGTATGGTGACCTAAAATCATTGTAAGTGATCATGATATAATCTTCACTAGTAAATTTTAAATTGAGTTATTTAAAAGTTTTGGTACTCATTTGGTTCATAGATCATATTATCATCATCAATATGATGGGATAAAGGAGGTTTCCAATAAATTCCTAGAAGTGCATGTCTTTTATTTTGCATATGATAAATAGGAATGTTAGGTCCATTGGCTTCCATTAGTAGAATGGTTATACAACACTTCCTTCCATACTTATTCTAAAATTTCTCCCTTTTTGGAACTTTATGTCATTGACCCCCCACCTATCACTTCATATTTGAAGTAGGAACCCAAGGTTTGAGCTATTGAAAAACATATTCAACATCAATATGAGGAACTAACTAGTTTATGGGAGAATTTAGAAATAACACATAATAGAATGAAATAACAAGTTTATGAACACCACAGTGAGAGTAATTATTTATCCATGATTAGATATTTTTGCACTTGCATCATATAATAAAATTCATTTTAAATAATACTAATAAAATAATAACTTTATCATAAGTATTATGCCCCTTATAAGATACTACATAAAAAATTTAATGTGGCATATAAGTTTGACATACCTAATACACTTGCATACATCAATATTTCATGTATATTTATTGAATAAAGTCATTTTATGGAGAATTTCTACCTATACTCATTTACTTGAAATGTATCAATAGGTAATATTTATTTTTTAACTTGAGGATATCCTTCACATTCTTAAAAATTCTATGAACAAGAGAGCTTAAGGAGTGTTTGATCAAGTAGAGTCTAAATTATGAGTATGTAACATAGGAGGATGAAGCTTTCTTGTAGCAGCATCCAAAGTTGATTCAATGTTAAATGTAATGTTTTTTTTAATTAGAGGTGCATGTTATGTCCTTAACTTATAGTGCATATAACTATATATGTGGCCAACTTATGGATTACATACCTTTCATATTATATTATTGTATTTCTTTAATTTATTAGTATGTTTAGCCTATGGGAAAACCATGGATAAGTAGAGTATATATAGGATATAGTGGTTAGTATTTTATCACCCTATTTTAAATTCTACTCTTATTGCATTATCATAGAGGTTTCCCCCTTGAAATGGCTCAGTCATTATTATCAAGTATTATGTTCTTTTATCAATTGTTATTGTGGATCTAATTATTACCATATTAGTTCTTATATATATTTTCCATTACTGTGAAAAATCTAAGTATCTTCATTAAAAATATAAAATGAGATCACTACTCTTAGTCTACACAATTGTCTTGGCATTAGAGACTTCATCAATAAAGTCAAGCACTTTGTTTCTCTCAATTTTTTTGTTTTTATTACTTTTTTTATTTTTGAAAAGAAAAAAACTAGGAATGAAAGGTGTGGAAGAATACCTGTTAAAGTGTGTGCATTGAATCCAGATGATTATGGAGAACTATTCTTTGGATAGGTAATAATACCTAAAAATAAGAAAATAATACCATAAAAACTTGTTTGTTAGATAAGTATTTGGGTGGATTGCATAGTGTGAGCTAGATCCTAGAAGTGAAAGCTTTATAGGAGGCTGTCAATCCACCTTCTTCAAAACACTTAAGTTGGAATGATAAAAGAAGTAGATTTTTCATAAAATAACAAATAAATGAAACTAAAATATCAAATAAATAAATTTGATACCATAAATTTAAATGATTTTTATAAGATAACTAAATGAACGTAATAGTTTAATTAATACTAATGATGAAAATTAGTAAAGGTTATGGTTTTAGTTTGGTAAAGTGGTGAGGGTCAAAAGGATTATTTTTTTGGTTTGGGTAGATGGTTAAGGATAAAATTATACAAAGGGATGGATAGATAAATGAGGTGAATAAGTAAATATGGCAAAGGAAAAATAAAGGTAAAGATAGCAAAGAGGGAAAAGAGGTAAATGAGGCAAAGAGGTGACTAGGATAAAGGGGGGAAATGAAATAGAAATAGCCAAAGAGATTAAATGGGATGAAGAGAAATAGTTTAAGGGCTCAAAATTATGGATTTTAATAAAAGATAAGGACAAAGGGAAATAAATAAAGAATTGAAATTAAAAAATAAAGTAAATTACCTCCATGTTGTTGAAGTGGATTCAAGATGTTGATGATGGTTGAATGTTGATGAAGCTTGAAGCAATTTCAGCAGAGCTTCATTGCTTTGATATTTTTTTCTTTGAGATGATGATGACCTCCAAGATGATGACCCCATATCAAAAAACTTGTAGTGATATGCTAAGAACAAAAGACTAACTTGCCACTTAACATTGGGTGAAGGAGAGGGGGTATTTATAGAATTTTTGTGTGAAGAAACATGCCAAAATAGAGGAATAGTGAACCAATTCAAATTTTTCCAAGTGGAATCATGATTTATTCAAGGTGAGGTGGGTTAGTATTCCCATTTGGGTTGGTGAGTCTCCAAGTTTGAATGTAAATCATGGACATGGGTTTGAATGAGGCTTAAAAACTTCTTCCCGTCCTTCTTGATTTCACAAAAGCACTTAAGGGGTCTCACACCAAATGTGGCACCATTTTACATGTGGGAGATGAAAATTCCAATGTGAGCTTGGTGGGGATTCCCATGTGGGTTGGAAAGTCTCCCATTTGGGTTGGTGAGCCTCCATTTGGGATAAGGTTTAAAATGGGTGCCCTTTGTCTTTCCCAAAGTCTTAAAGAGGTAGGAATATCTTTTTGAAGTCTAATTTCATGTGGTAAGATATAATATATGTTTAATAATGACCCCTTAAGGGGAAATTTATCACATTTCAAAGGGGGGCCTTGTGATGCTTGAATGAAGTCATCAAACACTTTGAGAAGGGTCCGAGATGGGGTATGATGTCCCACATCAAGCCACATCCCTTCTAAGCCACTTTACTTGCCATATCACCTCCAAATGACATGCCATGTCACTTTCCATGTCATTATGCCATTTCATCATGAATAGAAATAGTGGGTCCCATTGTGAATAGTGATGGTGAATAGTACTTTTCAAAAGTACTTTCAAATAGTGATCTTGAATGATATTTGTGATTTGGAGAATAGTGATTTAATTGGGTTAAGGGGGTTTCAGGAAGTTTTAATAAGTTTTAAGGGATCCCTAGGTATTTAGTCATTGAAAGCTATAAATGTGCAATTTTTTGGTGTCTACATTTTACCCCTTTTTATGATTTAGTTTTGAATTAACAAGATGCAAAAAAGAAAATAAATTGGTTAAAGGTTAGGATGCCTCAAGTATGGGAGGAGGTGTTCCCCCTCAAATTGAGAGTCAATGAGGAAAGTTTGAATTAGGTGTGGGTTGATAAGTAGTTGATGAGGAGGTACCAGGTGGTGTGATAAGGCAGCTAGGTATGTGAAATATGAATGGGTTCATAAAATATCACTAAGTGAAATAGTAAATATTAAGTAGAGACTAAATGTGACATTGTTGATAATAAAAAGGTCAATTTCTAAGATAAATGGCAAAGTAATGGGTCCCTAACATTGGTCATAACTGATCAGGTTAGTCTTATCATGGTTATTAGATAGGGTCGGTGTTGATTCAGGTATCTAAAGTAGGAAGTGATCTCAAGAAGACACAAATGGTCTATATTTGCATGAGTTGGTGAAAACATGTAAAAGTTTAACATGGTAATGTTGGTCATTATAGTAAAAATTTATTGAAAAAAACACTAATGTTCTGGGTTAAAAGCAACTGATGTCAAGGTCAACATGGAGAAAACATGGGTGGATTGGGTATAGGCTGGAAGGAGATGTTCAAGATAACTCTAGATGCAAGAAAAAAGTGTATTCTACCTACATAGTTCAATGGATAGCATTCCAAAAAGAATATTAGGCCAAATGTAGTTATATTGAGGTGAAGGGTGTAGGTTAACTTGGCTGTCCCAATTAGATATCGAATAGTTTTTGATAGGTGTGGTAGAAATGGTGGATAAGGTGAGCTAATATGTAATTTGGAACTACTCAAATTGCCACAGTGATTTGATAATTTTTTCATCAGCATCCAAATAAGATGACATTATGAACATTCCACAACAATGTCGTTAATAGGATATGAAAGGTTATTATTTAATGGTTTAGGGAAGCAAAGTAGTAGAGTGGGTAAATGAGAAGTGGTGACGATTCAAACCCTTGAACCTTGAGTTAGTGGGGCCCCAAAATAAGTTAGCACTAATTTTTTGAGTGAATTCAAAGAAATATGTTGAGGGGTTTTGGAATATGGAGTGAGGTGAATAGAAATAACATTAATTAATTAAGGGAGAAGGTTGTGGATTGTGGTTAAATAGCAAGGCTATTACAAGGCATAAGAAGATGTAGTCTGAAAAGAAGAATCAAGGGAAATTATTGGTTGGAAGGTTAGGGTGTGTGAGAGGGTGTAGCTATCATCCCAATGTGGGTACCCCAAATCTAAAATTTAAAGGTTGTTTTAATTCAAATTCTAACATCTTCGAAGGTTGGAGTAAAAGGGGTTTAAAATAAGCAAAATCAAAAGAGGCGGGGAAGGAATTTTCATCTCTATGGCTGAACACTGCTCAAGTTTTTTAATTGGTCGTATGAGCCCATAGTCTTAGATAATTATGTTATAGAGTCATAGGATTGGTATATATCTTTTAGTAAACCAAAATCGAGTGGAAGACCTTAAAGGCCATAGCATGCTCAAAATGGGCAGAGGGTTGAAAAGGAAAAAGGTGATAGGGAGGGTGAAGTGAATAGTTAGAGAGGGACAAAAAAGAGGGTCTAAGCACAACATATAGAGGAATTAAAGGAAGAAAGGGGTGCTCCTAAAGTAAGTAACCTAACCAGATTATGTGTACTAAAGCAAGGGCATGAAGGATACAAGGAAGAAAACATGGAGATGTATGCAAAAATAGTACAACTAGTGACCACACTCTAAAGAGGTGGAGGTGAAACTAGAGAACATAAGGGAGATCCAACAAGGGATGAGGTAAAGGTGGACCAAGAGATGGATGAAGAGAAAATAATGAGATCATAAATAAAGATGAAGGTGGAGAAGGATGTAAGAATCCAAGTATGGTCATATAGGTTAGGAAGAACAAGGAAGGACATTAAGGGAGATGAAAAGAATGAAATGAAATAGAGAAAAGAGAAGATAAATAAAAGGTAGAATATTGGGGATGAGAGATGCACTAAAGAATGATAGATTGGAGAATTGAAAAGGATGGGGAGAGAAGTATAAAAATAATTAAGGGTAAGGGGAGAATGAGGGATATGGGTGGCATTGAAAGGTTTGAAAATAAGTCTAAAAAAGACAAAAGAGAAAATAGCTTGGTGATGAAAATGAAAAACAAGGAAATAAATGGAAGAGAAGGAAACATGAGGAAAAAAAGAGTGAAATGAGGACACAAAGAGGATGATGAGAGAGGGAAGAAGTAGGTGGTATCTTGACGAAGTAAGCATGGGTGATGATATGCAAGGAGAGGAATAAAAAAGCAAATTAGATGTTGGTTTTAGAGATGGGAATGAGAAAGGGGTGAAGAGTGAGGGGAAGTAAAGGATGGGTGGACAAGAAGGTGAAGAGAGAATGTAGGTGTTAATCATCTTGTTAGAAGAGATTTACAAGATAAAAAAATGGTGAGGTGATGAAGAAATAGGGGGATACAATGAAATGGAGTGAGATGAAACTAAGGGATTAAGATCAAAGATGATAAGAGCAAAAAGGAAGAATTGAAGCAGGGATACAAAGCATGGATACTCACATAGATGTAAAAGATAAGTGAGTATCGAGATGGAAAAAGGAAAAGTGGAATGTAAAAAGGGCCATAGGAAAATAGAGATAAGAAGAAAAGGGAAATTATGGAAGGCTTTTTAAAGTATAAATACCTAGGGAGAAACTAGTTATGGAAGAAAAAGGGGAAGATAAAAAAGATTAAAGGATGGACACAAAGAAAATAAGAAGAATAGAAAATGGGTACGATGGAAAGAGTGATAAAATGGTAGAGAGTGGTGGTACATGTAAATAAAAAGTGTAGTAATAGAAGAAATATAAATCTTACAAGATGTATAGTATGATGTGGAATGGGTGAGGAAAAGAGAGTGATAAAGGGGGTATGATAAATAGCCAAGGGTGAGGGGAGATGATGAGGATAGAGAAAGAAGTTGAAGGGGATAACGGAAAATCATGGTAATAAGGTGAAAGAGAGATAGAAAATGCTAATGGTGGGTGAGGAAGTTGGTTGTGAAGCATGCAAAAGGAAATTTGATGGGGAGGCTAATGAAGCAGAGTAGGAGGTAGCTTTATGGGAGGTAAGGGAGGCCAATGGGGAATGCTATCAATCCTTGTGTTAAAAGAGATTGACAAGCTAGAAAAGTGATTAAAAAATATTGATAAGTTAGAGGTAGGGATATGGTTAGGAGATAGGTAGGGAAGTGGAGGAAGATATTTTAGGTGAGAAGAGTAAATAAAGTAAAGGAAGTAGCTGAGCTAACCTCAGTAATTGAGTGATACCTACATAGTCCAAAACTACCTCAAGCTAGTGTAGTTCTCCCAAAAAGGGGGGAAAGACTGAAGAGGAAGTATTAGATGGTGTTAAAATATAAGGATTCTAAAGAAAGAATTCAAAGCTTTCTTGATTAGGATGCCCTTAGAAAGAGGATGATGTTAGCGGTGAAAATGAGTGAAAAGAAAAAAAGGGGATGGGAATTAGTTATTAGTGGCTGAGCTACCCCTAGAGTAGTGCCTACATAGTTCAAGGACATCAGGCCAATATAGATCAACAAGGTTTGGATGAGTGGTGTTCAAATTGGCTGCCCTAATTTGGTGGACTAGATGGACTAATTTGGGTTGAGGGAGAAGGTTTGGTAAAACAATAGTTTTGGGTTTTGGTGAAGGTGTCGATGAAAGTGAATGGGGTAGGTTGGTAAATAGTTACCATAATGATCCCACATTTAGTATAATGAGAGATATAGATAGGCAAGGTAGGATAAATTAGAAGGGAACATAATGCTAAGTACCATAAATAATCTTCAATTGAGATAATCCAAAGAAGAGGTATTTTTGTGAGAAGGTTACACCTTCCAAAATTATGTGAGGGTAGGAGTTTGGAGATAGTGTCTACTGCTATGAGCCAAGTTTTAGGAGGTGGGGGTCTATCCAGATCTACAAAGTTGTTATGGCCAAGGTTCACCACCGCTATAAGCTAATTTTTAAGGGTAGTAGTGAAGTGTTAACATGCAAAGAATTTATTTGATAGTTAAATAGATTTTAAAATTAAGGAAGTTAGAAGCATGGTGAGAAATAGAGGATGGACCTTTCTTGACACAAGAGTTTCATGGGTAGTCTAGACAAATGGTGGCCATATCTGCATCTTATTCCCCAGTTTCTTAGAACTACAAACATGGGGTCCCACTTAGAAGAGGCCCTGATATTAGGGAGCTATGTGGTCTAGGATATTGGTGATACAATTGGATAAGATATTCATTCCCCTACTATGTATGGACTCTCAACTGTTATAAAATAAAATAATGCCATGTTTGAGTAGACACTACCAATGGTTGGGGTCTAATGTTTAGAGCTTGTGGAAATGGGCTAGTAGAAATAGGAGGGTTATGTGTTGGATATTATTGGTCAAATTTTATTATGTTTAAGGTTAAGTGGATACTTATGAATTTTATGGTTATGGTTATGATTGGTAGGGTTATGGTTGTTTTAATCTCATTTAATGTAAAATAAATGACCATTGTTTTTGTAATGTTGGATTGTATAAGTCATGGTGAAAACATCAGCCATGCACATTAAGATAAGAATAGGGCCTGATGCTTTATTTTTGATAAGGAGTAAAAATAGACCCAAAGTGAGATAATATTAATGAATATAATCCCCTCTAATGTTGTGCATGAGTGGTTGTTATTTGATAAAAAAAGGTTTCATGATCATAGGGTGTCAAGTAATCTCTAAATCCCTTGATTTATAGATACTCAAAAGGGAAGATGGGTGATAGGTGGTGTAAAGGTTAATCGGTGATATGTACGATAACCTCATGTGAATTAATTTTCCCCTTTTATAGGTGGCCTAATAAATGCAATAGACAAGTCCATGTCGTATGCTATATGTAGACTAATCAATGCAGGAAATCTACATGTGAAAGTTGATTACGGCTGTAGATTTTTTTGTGGTAGTGTGTCTTTTGCTTTATTGCTATATATGGGAAGCTGATCAATGCGGTAATATTTCATGAAATTTCCCTAATTTTGAAAAATTTAGCTCAGTCATCCTTTGAGGGATTGGTCTAAGCTTATTGTCTTTGTTTTAATGTTCTTGATAGTTGTCCTTCAAGGGAGTAGTCTACCTTACATGTGGCAATTTTTATTTTGTTTTTGAGAAGTTGTCCTTCAAGGGAGTAGTCTATAATGGTTAATATATTAACCCAATTAATTTTTTCAAGATGAAATTTTTTTAGACATGAATGAGTCTAATTAGGTTCAAAGGTTTACCTTTATGAGGGCAAAACATTACACAAGAAGGTTAATGATATGTAAAAGTTTGGAGAGACATTGACCATGGGATTCCATCATGTTAGAGATGAAATGTATCCATGAGAACCATGCTATAGGTAGATCCATGGTACCCATATTGAGGATCAGGCCATGACTATGATGGTTAATCACATGGTTCTATGTTTTAATTAATTATCCTCAAAAGGGGAGGAGGAAGGTGGGTGAAGGTGAAAATCTAATAATCAAGGGATGATCTTAAGTTAGACAAATATATGAGATAGATCCTTATTTAGTAGAAAAATGGATATAGATGTGAAGCATTGAAAGGCTCAAGTTCTAGTTTGCCTTCAAGAGTGGACAAATGATAATCTCTTGATCCATACTTATGGGTCATGATGTAGGGTCCAAGCCAATTAGAAGCAAACTTTCCTCATTTACTCTTCTCCATATTGGTCACATGTTGGTTTTCTTTTAAGATGAGATCTTTGATATTGAATTCCCATTGTTTGAGGTACTTGTTATAAGCATGTGTGATATGCTCTTGATAGATACGGAGGTGGGTGAGAGATGCTAAATGACACTCATCAAGTAGCTCAATTTGAGCTAAATGATGCTGACAAAAATCTTCTTCAAAAAGAGTTCCTTCAAAGATATGTGAAGAGAGGGGATTTGGACTTCAATAGGAAAAACTACTCTATTCTAAAGATTAGAGAGAAAGGGGTAGGACCAGTGGAGGTTTGAATGCTAGTGTGATAGGCCCATAAGGTGGATGAGATGTATAAGTGCCAATCTTGACATGAAGAACTAAAAACTTTGGTTAATATTTTAGTGAGGGTTTTATTAGAGGCTTCCACTTGTCCATTTGTTTATGGTTGGTAAAGAAAGAAAAATATTAAATCAATGCAAAATACATCACATAAACCTTGGACTTACTTATTCTTGAAGGATTTGCCATTATTGGTGATGATCTTATGAGGAACACCAAAACAATAGATGATATGGTGGTTGATAAAGTCAACAATCTTATTTTCTTTAGTAGAGATTAGAGGATTAACTTCCACCCACTTGGTGAAGTATTTAGTGGTTGTGATGATGAAGCTGTGTCACTATGAAGAATGGGGGTTAATTTCCCCAATGAGATTAAGCCCCCATTGAGAGAAAGGCCAAAATTACTTAGATACTTGGAGGCTATTAGTTGGCACATGATGTAAAATAAGATTTTGTTGACATTTAACACACTTTTTTACATAATCACAATATTCTTGGTTGAGGGTGGGCCAATGGTAACCAAGGTGAAGGATACATTTAGCGATTGCTAGGCTGGTAAAGTGTCCCCCACAAATCCCATCATGTGTTTCCTTCATGACATGGGAAGATTCATAGATATGTAGGCAACAAGGAAGGAAACTGTCAAAACTACATTTGTAAAGGATTCCTTCTATTATGGTGTAATGAGAGGTATATTGGATAAAATATATTTGAACATTCCTAGAGAGGTTGGGAAGAATAATGCCTAGGTTGAGGTAGTTGAAAGTTTGGTCATACCAAATGTCAGATGGGGATTCCTCTACATTAGAAATTGTAGGGAGGTCAGATTGGTGATAAGAGGGTATGGTAAAATGATGAATTGGTGACAAATATTTTGGAATTGGAAGCCTGAGAAGGGATCTAGGAAGTAAGGTAGGACATTATATCCACAAATTTAGTGGTAGATCGGGAAATAGATTGAGACTGAGGTAATGTTTGAATGATATTAATATTTTTTCAACTAAAAGTTTATATTTAGGAAGACATCATTCCTATATTGAAAGGATCCATTGATCTATTTGACCACAAGCTGGGAATCACCAAAGACATGGATTGTCTTAATTCCTAAGCTTTGAGTAGTTTGGAGACCTATCACTAAGGATTCATACTCGACCATATTATTGGTGAATTCAAAGTTAAGTTTGAATGAGAGAGGAAGGGGTTAACCATTGAGAGGAATGAGAATAGCTCCAACACCCCCTCCTTATTAGCATTTAGAGCCATCAAATAACATGGTCATTTGGTAGGTTATGTCATCTTCTTGAAAAAGAGTCATGATAGACTCATCTAAAAAGGTAAGAGGGTGTGGTTGGTTATTTTGTAAAGGATCTTTGGCCAATTGATCTACAATGACCTAAACTTTATTTAATTTTGTTGGAGGAATTCAAGGTTAAATTTAGCTATGAGCATGAGCCACTTAGCCATACACTAATTTTGGTATGGTTTAGAGTGCATGTATTTGAGCGGGTTGGTATTAGTGATGACATAAGTTTTATGGTTAAGAAGGTAGTGGTGGATTTTGGTGGCCATGAAGGTCAATGATAAGTAGAGTTTATTGGTGTGTATATACCAAGTTTCATATTCTACATGTGTATAGCTAATGTAGTATATGGCTTTTTCTTTGTGTTGTTCATCTCTGTGAGCCAACATTTCCCCTAGGGAATGGTCAGTGCCTAAGATATATAGGTAAAAGGGGTGGTCTTATTTCAAAGGGGTGAGGATATGTGGTGACAAAAGGTATTGTTTGAGTGAATCAAAGGCTTTTTGATAATCACTACTCCATTTTAAAGGGACATCCTTCTTCAGAAGGTGATGAAAAGGTTGGGACTAGTATGAAAGTTGGGAAATGAAATGATGAATGGATTGAAGTTTTCCCTGAAGGCTATGGAGCTATTTAAGGTTTGTTAGAGGAGTCATGTCCAAAAATTCTTTGACTTTAGTAGGGTCTACTTTAATTCCATGAAGAGAGATGATGAAGTGAAGAAGCTTTCCTAAAAGGACCCCAAAAATCTATTTTTTGGGATTTAGGTGAACATGAAAATGGATGAGGCATTCAAATATAATCATAAGTGTAGTCAAGTGATTTGTTTGAATTTTATATTTCCTAAGAAGGTCATCCACATAATATTTTACAATCTTATGGATGATATCATGGAAAATATAGGTCATGGCATGTTGGTAGGTTACACCAGTGTTCTTTAACCCAAAAGGCATGACTCTATACTAGAAAGTTCCCCAAGGGGTCATAAAGGCAATTTTATATTGATCTTCAAGAGCAATCAAGATCTGATTATAACTTGAAAACCCATCCATGAGAGATAAAATCTCATGGATGGCTATAAGATCAACAAGTTGGTCAATGATAAGTAAGGAAAAGTCATCCTTGGGGTAGGTGAGGTTAAGGTCATGAAAGTCCATACAAATGTGTAAACCTCCATTGACTTTGGTGATAGGTACAATGTTTGAGACCTATTGTGGGTATTCAATGGGTTGAATGAATTTTATAGATAGGATACATTGAATCTCTTCTTTGATGAGAAGGGTTATACGAGGATGCATGCATCAAAGTTTCTATTTGATAGGCTTAGCATCATGGTGAGTGATTATGTTATGGGTAGCAATGGTGGGGTCAATTCCAGGCATATCATTTTTAGACCAAGCAAAGGATATGTTGTGGTCTTGGAAGAAAGAGGAGAAATCTATAAGTTCCTTTGTATTCAATGATTGGGCCAATTTGACAATGCAGGGGTTATCTAGAGTGCCCAAGTTGATATCAATGGTAGATTCATTCAACATAGTCAAGGCCTTAAGAGGAAGGGATTTGTGGATAGAAGAATCTCCCACACTTAGGCAGGTAAGAATGGAATCATCATCTTGATGTTGAATGGTATTGACAGTGGGAGAATCAGTCTCTACCATTTTAGGATGTATGAGTGCAAGGATTTTGTTTGGCCACTCTTTTGGTAGATGAGAGGGCCCAAACTTACAGTATTGATAAAAAAAAGTTAGGAGGGATGATATCAAGGTCTTCAAGTGGAGAAAGTGATTGGGTTAGTAAGGATGGGATACCTTCCTATATGGTGGTAATGGGTTTAGGTGAACTAGTGGATTATTGAGGTGGTTTGTACCCAAGGCCAAATGACTCATGAGGTTGCAAAGTTTTTAAATAGGGTAACTCATGAGGCCCTTATTCATAGTGATCAAGGCCAAATCCTTTCCAAGCACATATACAAAGATACAACTTAGAAAAATTTGGTTTGCTAAGATAAGAAAGGTTAGAGGTAAATGATTGGATGATGATGTAGTGGTAGGGGTTATAAGTGGCCAATCAAGTCCCCCATAAATGAAATTAATTTGATGGTTAGGGAGACCAATTGGGATGATGGTTCCAATGTTAGGGTCATAAAAAGGGTCATGTTTGAGATTCCCATATTCTTTGGGGGTAAGTAAGGTATCTAAGCCTAAGAGTCTATATTCCCCAGAATAAATATGTTGGAATGTGGTTGCCATAAGGTCTTCTACAAGAATATAGGAAGAGGGGATAGATGAGATAGTGGAAGATTCATCAGTAATAGGTGTGGAAATGCTATGAGTTTTGACTGGTGAGGTTGTGTTGTTGGTATATGGTTGTGTGGTGGATAAAGGAGGAAGAACATCATTAGGCCAATATGTCATATTGTATAATGTAAAAGGACTAGTGTCATCTTGGATAGTCATAACTTTCCCTTCATGCTCAAACTTGACACATCAATGTAGGGTGGAAGGGACACAACTCATGGCATGAATCTAAGGTCATCCAAAAAAACTTTTGTATTGAAACTCTCCTTCTACAACATAAAAGAGTTTAGGAATAATATGATCTCATATACAAATATAGAGTACAACTATTCCTAAGGTGGTAGCCATAATATCCTTAAAAGAATGTGTCATGTCCCTTTTTTTAGTGGACATCGATAGATTTGATGATTAGCCTATTATGCGACCCTCGTAGGCTAAGAGGATGGATAGGGGTCATGATGGAGATTGGCTTGGCTTCGATTAGTAGAATTTCTACAGTTGGCTTTCATTCAAGGTCTTTCAGACACATTTAGCCTGAGCTCCTATTATTTAGGGATATTTGACATGCAGTAGAATGCCATTATTTTGATATGGTCATGTGTAGAATCACTCCTTGGTTCACCAGCTTCGAACGGTTTGAGGATCCGACATGTATTAAGGGAGATATTAATATTTGATTGATTTAATCAAATATTAATTATTTAGCCTATTTTTATTAGGAAACCCTAATTAGGGCAAGCACATCTTTTTGAGGGTATAAGGGTTTCTCATGGAGGCCATTATTGATAATGCATTGATTATTGACTATTGATTTTTGAAGAATTCTTCTATGAAGACTGAGCCAAGGGTTCCAGGATTCCATCTGCATTAGAGAACGTCCACTCTTCAATGTGTGCGATTCAGAGGCTGTGAAATATCAGCTGATCTATTGCCAATTTGAGAGATAGGTTCATACAAAAGTTATCACAGAGGTTTACAGATTTGGGAGATAACTTCACACAAAAGTTATCACAAGGATTTTAGGTATTTATTTCCTTATGTTTTGATTTAATAAATTATATACATAGAGATCTTCCGTATTAGAGCCATATATCTTCAGATCAGGGGTTGAAACCAATAGGGTGTGCTTTATTGGCATCCATACAAAGTCTATACAAATCCATATAGATTCACATAAAGACCGACATCGGTAGGCAGAGATCTACAGTGACCGACATCAGCCGACCCATCACCGACATCGGCAGGTTAATGACCCCAGTCGACTAATGACGGCAATATAACCGACGTCGGTGACTGTTTTTGACACACTAGGCCGAGACGCATAAATTTAGGGTATTTTTTATATTGTTGGAAGATAATCAAGTTTTTAAGACTGTATTTTAATATTATTTTAATGCATGAGAGAAGGCTGTAATTATAATCATCTAAACAAGTGATAAGATCTTTGATTTGCTATTGAGAGATTATATTGTGGTTGATTTATTTATTTGAAGATATTTTGAAAAAATCACAATTTGTTCTTATTTCATACAAATTTTAGAATAATCAGGAAAGCAATTCAGAGCTTTTGTCTATATATATTCCCTATTTGAAGGGAATATTACAGTGGTATCAGAGCTTTTGATGGAAAAAGGAGCCCCTAAGAAAGGGACATTACAGTGGTATCAAAGCTTTGTTAAAAAAAAGAAGACCCTAAAAATGGGATATTACAGTGGTATCAGAGCTTTTGTATAGCCATCCTGTTGGGTAGAGTGGGTAGATTGAATCAGCAAAGTATCCATGATGTCTTCAAGTACTTAGAAACTATGGGACAAGGATATGAAGAAGTTGAAACAAAGTTTGAATATGTTGGCTGAAACCCAAAGGAGGATGAATGAAATTCTTTCAGATCCTACATTTGAAGACAAATTAGTATAGTATATGGCATCCATTCATAAAAGGTCCACATCACAAAATAGAATGAAGGAGAAATAAGAGGTCTCTACAGGGGTTGAGGGTAGCCCTACACCATTTGTTAGACATGTTGATCTAACTCAAGAGGATATGAGGGCAGCCATGGGGAATGAGTCATCTATATCATCTTTGCAATAAGTTTCACTTGAGACTTCTACATTGGAGACTAGCATAGAGCATGCTAATGATAGGGATAATAAGAGTATGGATTCTTTACATGATCATATTTCTCCTTCATCTTCACATCAAGAACATCAAACTTGGATGGATATGGAAAGGACCCAAAATTTATGTGATATGTGGTCACAAAAGGCCAAGGAGGCTAGATTAGTGGCTGCCAATGCAAGACAACCTCTTCAAGCCATGAAAGGAAAGGTCAATCTCTCCCACAAGGAGAAATAGAAAGGAGTCACAGTAGGGTTTTCTTTTGATGACTTATAGCGAGGTCTACAGGATTCATAGTTTTAGTTAGAGGAGGTGACCGTGGAGTTGGATCAATTGCGGTCTTCACCAGCCCTAGACCTAGTTCATTTTTATAGTGAGGTGGTTGGTGGTGAGTGCGTTCTTGTAGTTGTTGCTGAGGAACATATTGTTGGGGTTGACACACATGTGCAGGATTTGGGAGTACCCGGTCTTGATGAGTTTGGGATACCAGTGGAGTCGAGTCTCTAGATTGATTCTTCTAACACAGATGACAGTGTGGTACAGTTGATTATGCCACCTTTAAAGAGAGATTAGTTGTGGTGTGTGGGGGAGTATGTTGATGCTTCCTCATATAAATTTTACTGCACTAAATCATTCATGGAGTATTTGCTAGATAGTACAGGTGTTCGTTTGAACTCACATAAAGTGACAAAAGGTGTTCTCATCTAAGGTACTAGTGCTATAAGCAGATTGGGTGGAGAGATTATAGTGATCCTTTCTATTATGCTTCCTCACAGGGATTTTGAGGTGGGGTTTGTTGTGTAGATTACACAGGGTCTTATCTAGCCTACAACCACTTAGAGTTAGAGATTAGAGCCATCTGCTGATTTCCAGTTTAGTGATGGTGAGCCAGTAGCGGAATTGGGGGTTCTTACTAGCATTATACAGTGAGATATGCTCATTATTTTTATTTTGACCCAGAGTTAGATGACTTGATTTCACACAGGTGTAGATCAGATCTAGTTTCTTACCATCCATTATGGGATGGATTTGCACCATCTTTTGTAGATGGAATTGGTAGTTGCAAGTTACATAACCTGCAGTATCAACACATCCAGGGTAGTTGTGATTTTAGAGATTGGTTGAGTTGCATTCACTAGTTTGATTGTGGGTACCTCTTGGTTATACTACAGAGGATATTGTAGGAACTTGCATTGATTAACAGCAGTGTAGATCATAACTACATATGGGATCTAGGTGGATCGAGTGGTTCATTATTCCAAGATTGCTTGGGGACAAGCAATTTTAGGAGGGGCAGATTGTTATGTCCCTTTTTTTAGTGGACATCGATAGATTTGATGATTAGCCTATTATGCAACCCTCATAGGCTGAGAGGATGGATAGGGGGTCATGATGGAGATTAGCTTGGCTTTGATTAGCAAAATTTCTATAGTTGGCTTTCATTCAGGCTCTTTCAAACACATTTGGCCTGAGCTCCTATTATTTAGGGCTATTTGACATGTAGTAGAATGCCCTTGTTTTAGTATGGTCATGTACAGAATCACTCCCTAGTTCACCAGCTTTGAATGGTTTGAGGATCTGACATGTATTGAGGGAGATATTAATATTTGATTGATTTAAACAAATATTAATTATTTATCCTATTTTTAATTAAGAAACCCTAATTCTAATTTAAGAAACCCTAATTAGGGCAAGCACATCTTTTTGAGGGTATAAGGGTTTCTCATGGAGGCCATTATTGATAATGCATTGATTATTGACTATTGATTTTGAAGAATTCTTCTGTGAAGGCTGAGCCAAGGGTTCCAGGATTCCATCTGCATTAGAGAACATCCACTCTTCAGTGTGTGTGATTTAGAGGCTATGAAATATCAGCTAATCTATTGCCAATTTGAGAGATAGCTTCATACAAAAGTTATCACAGAGGTTTACAGATTTGGGAGATAACTTCACACAAAAGTTATCACAAGGATTTTAGGTATTTATTTCCTTATGTTTTGATTTAAAAAATTATACAAATAGATGTCTTCTGTATTAGAGCCATATATCTTCAGATTAGGGGTTGAAACCAACAGGGTGTTCTTTATCGGTGGCTATATGAATTTTGTATAGATCTGTACAGATTAGCATAAAGACTGACATCAGCAGGCAGAGATCTACAGTGATCGACATCAGCTAACCCATCACCGACGTCGACAGGTTAACGACCCCAGTTGACTAACTACGGCAGTATAACCGATGTCAGTGACTGTGTTTTTGACATAGCAAGTCGAGATGCATAGATTCAGGGTATTTTTCAGATTGTTGGAAGATAATCAAGTTTTTAAGACTGTATTTTAATATTATTTTATATGCATGAGAGAAGAATGTAATTGTAATCATCTGAATAAGTGATAAGATCTTTGATTTTCTATTTAGAGATTATATTGTGGTTGATTTATTTATTTGAAGATATTTTGCAGAAATCACAATTTGTTCTTATTTCATACAAATTTTGGAATAATCTGAAAAGCAATTCAGAGCTTTTATCTATATATATTCCCTATTTAAAGGGGATATTACAGTGGTATCAGAGCTTTGGATAGAAAGAGGAGCCCTTAAGAAAGGGACATTACAGTGGTATCAGAGCTTTGTTAAAAAAAAGAAGACCCTAAGAAAGGGATATTACAAAATGAAGAACTACTGAGCTTTTAGATGTGATGTTTTTAGGTAACTATAATTGGTCATAAACATGGGAAGAGATAATATTTATGTTATCTCACCCATCAATAATCACCCTTTTGATGTGGGTTTGATTGATATATGCCATAATGAAGAGAGGGGGATATGAATTCTTTGAATGAACAAAAGGTATTTCTAAATTTTTGAAGGTGACAAGGTTGGAAGTTTGAAGGGTACCAACAAAAGTGGTTAGAGTTTAAAGATCATTTGGTTGGACCTCGATGGATTGTAGATCCTCTATGAGTACCTGATGGTGATGGGTAGAGGTAAATATCAACTCATACAAGCTTATCTTTATTAGAGTTTGGTGAAGTTACCTGAGGATAGCTTTTCTGATGGATACTACATATGGATTAGGGTATGGAGGGTTAGATGGAGAGGCACCTAAGATAGACACCTTGGGTTTGTTTGAAGATGGAAAAGATTGGGAATTATTATCATGGGATTTTTGGGAGGGGTAAGTCCAAGGAATGGATACCTTAGTCTCCCTTTATCTTTTTATTGGGCTCTAGATCAGGTAACCATGTGAATATTATGGATAAGTGGGTTCTCTAGTTTAGATAGTTGTTTTGATTCCTCCTCTTCACTTTTGGGTGAGATCAAAGATCAGATGGGCTGAGTAGGTGGTTGTATTGGTAATGGGGATGAAAGACGTTTGTTTGATAACAAATCATCATCTTCATACAAGTTGTGAACTAGTGTTTGGAGAGCTTTATAGTTCTCAGTGTCATGTCTTGGTGCCCTATGATATGCCCATATAAGGTTATCATTAAACTAAGAGGGTTTGGTACATGAAGGGTCAAAAGGTTTGATGGGTGGTAAGCTCAAAGAAGAACTTTAAAATAACCATTGGAGGATGGTCAAGTAAGATTTAGTTAAAGGTGGTAAAGGTTTAGTGGTTTTTGTTTTGGGTGTTGAATTAGAAGGTTGTGGGGACATGGGTTTGGTGATAGGTGTCTTGGGTAAAGTGGTTGATGAGTTAAAGTAAAATGATGGTAAGGTAGGTAAATTAGGGATTATTGGTGTAGTGGGGAAAGGTGCTTTAGAGAGAGAGTATGAAGGTGTGACCAAAAAAGGTGGTGGGGTTTTGGTAAAAATGGTGAATTTTGTGTTTAAGGTATAAGGATGGGGACTCAAAATGGAGGGCAAGGTTGAGGGAGGTAAAATCAAGGGTTTTGGGCCCTTGGGTGATTTTACCTCTTTGGTTATTTTAGTTATTAGTTTTGGAGAGGATTTGGTCACTTTAGTTATTTTTGTGGGTTTAGGTGTTTAAGGGTTAATCAATTTGGAAGGGGTTTTGGTTGGTTTGGTAGAGGTTTTAGTTGATTTAGAGGGGCTAGGTTGGCCTATCAAAGAAGGGGTTAGAAGTTTTAGTCTGGTTCCCTTACCTTTATCTTAACCTTCGGTAGAAGGTTTTGAAATTAGAGGTTGGGTAGATGGAGGCATCTACTCTTGTGAGATAGCTTCTAAAGAGGGGGTGGATGGTTCTAAGATAGGGGAGGCAGGTGTGGCATCCTCTAATAGAGGTGTGGATATGGTTTCTTCCTTTTTTTAGGGGTCTAAAGGAATAGAAGGCAGTCTTTTTTATTCTAATAGGGGAATGGGGAAAGAAGTAGTTGAGGTAACATTTTATTTGTCAATGGGTTAAATAGTAACCACATTAATAGTATGTGCCTCATGAGATGATTTAGGTTTATTTTCATGATGAGGGGTATAAGGAGCATGATTAGGGAAAGGTTTGTGGAATATGTCAAGGGCTTGGTTTGGTGGCACATTAGGATTGTCCAATGAGAGATTAGACAAGTTATTTAAAGGAATTTCACCTATTGATGTCATGTCCTATGACTTGGTGAAAAGCATAATGGTCATTATCAACATACCAACTGGGCATGGGGTGAGAAGTATTAAAATGTTAAGGTGGTTTAATTGGTGGAAGTTAGATGATGTTGGATTTTAATAACTTTTCCAAAATGGAAGGATAAGTCTCCCCAAGTGGAGTTAATGGATTATGGTTATTCCAAGAGTGGTTCCTTTAGTTTTGGTTTGGATAGTTGAAAGCATCAAAGTTTTGGTTCCTTGGGTTCTATTGGTTGGTAGATGGTGGAGGTGTAGCTTTGAGGATAATAATAATGGTGGTGGATTTGCTCTTGGAATTGGTATTGGTTGTGTTGTTTAGTTTGGAAAGAGAGGGCTCATTAGTTTTGTAAGTTGGGTTTTTATTATTCAATTTTAATCTTCCCTCATCAATGGCTCTATTCTCTAGTTTGTGAGCCATGGTAAAAGCTTCATTAAATGTATGAAAGCTTTGGACACATAATGTGGATGATATGTGTTTTGCACATGCCTGGGCAAAGAGCTCTATAAGCTTAAGTTAAGGCAATGAAAAGGAAAGTTACTTAATTAGGCTCCTCCAATAAGCCATGAAATCAGTGATAGATTCATCTTTGAATTATCAAATGGAGTAGAAGTTGGTAATAGAAAATTTCTTGGATATATTGATCGAGAAGTGATCCAAAAAAGTTTTGGCTAGTTGGGAAAAGGAGAATATTGAATGTTTTGGGATGACACTAGACCAATATAATTCTAGTCTAGATAAGGACATAGGAAAGGTACAAAGGAGGAGAGTGTCATCATGAGAAATCAAGTAACATGCATGTCCAAATCCTCTTAAATGTTGTTGGGGGTCGTCCTTTCTTTGAAATTTAGAGAATTCTATCAATTCCCATTGTAGATGATATGGTCAGAGAGGGATAAATGGATGGATGGGTTCATTCCAAATTTGGCCATAAGAGATATGGTTATGTGATCCTGAGGTGGATGACTCAAGGGTACTCATATTCTCCATTAGCATCTTGACCAAGTCTGTTTGGGGTTTTTGGGTTGGATAGGTATATGACATGTTTTGTTGGGGTTGGGTGACATGGGAATAACTATTGGATGCTTGGTATATGACATGTTTTTTTGGTGTGTGTGTGTGAGGTCACATAAGGTTGGGTGGAAGGTAAAGGTATGTATACTTGTGTGTTAGGAATATATTGATAATATGTCATGGGTATGTGTTGGAATGTTGAGGTTGGGGGGTTTATGTGTGGCATTGAAGTGATTAGTGGGTTAGTTGGTTAAAGGTTGGTAGTGACCAAAGTGCTTATAGGGGGAAGTGTTTATGGCATCGAGAGCACTATATTTTGGTATTGGGTTGTGGTTGAGGTATTGGTTTCTACCAAAGGGAGGATGGAAGTATAAGTGAAGGATAATGCCATAGTGGGCGGGGTGTAGCTAACTAAAGGTAGGGTTAAACCCACTTGGAGTGTGATATAAGGTGTTTAGTTGGATGGTATGTTTGAAGAGGTGTGGGTTAAAAATGGTTTTGTTGAAGTGGTACCCACCATAAGGTGGGGTGGCATGAAAAAGGGGTTTCGATAGAGGAAATTGAAGCAAAAGGGGTATGGTGTGGCATAGTATTGAGGTAGTGCTATAAATCCATCTAATTAGTATCAAGGAAGACAAAAAAGTTAGGATCTCATTTAGATATCATTGGGAACCTCTAAATGTGAGGGGAACTCTCAATGTCTATGGTATATTCCATAGGTGCAGAAGAAGATGGGGGTTGATTAACTTGATTTCTAAGTTGTTGTCTGGTAGTGACCATATGAGAAAATAAGGAATGTAAAGGCAAAGCTCTCAACTCAAAAAAGAAGCAACCAAAAGGATTTCAAATCAATCAACACAAACACTAGAAATGTGTTTAGCCTAGGATTAATTTTAAATCACTTTTGGCTTATGCCTTAAAGAGTGTGGAGGAAAAATTAGTTTGATATAGGTACTAAAAAAAAAGTTATAGTTGGTTTTGAGTTGTTTAGGTGTTCAAAAGAAATATCTATGTTGAAATTCAGTACAAGGCTTGGTATTGGGGCCTACCCCCTCACTTCAAAATCCCAAAATGATAAGGGTGATGGGTGTTTAGCCAATATATACTAAGTCCAAAGTTTATACTCAACCAGAGAGCTAAGTTGATTCTCCTATTGGTGGTGAAATCCAAGTGGGATTGCTGAGAAGGGGTAAGGTTACCACCAGGTGATAAAATCCTAGTCAGTCCTGGTGTCAAGTAATATTTTGATGTGTTGATTATTTGGTGGTTTGGCTTAGTGTGTGAAGACAAGTGAAACCTATGATAAAATTACTGTTTCTCCTAGTTACTAGATGAACTAAGATCAGTAAGCAATTCGATGGATGCAAAGTGTTTATTTTAAACCCAAAATAAAATTTCATATTCATTTAAATGCATACAAAATATCTAAATGAAAGATGAAAATCCAATTCCTAATCCTAGGATGATTGTTCTTTCTATTTCTTTTAAAGATGCAAGGAAAATAAACTTTAGCTTTTATAAAAATGCAACTAAAACTTGTGTGTGTGTTTTTTTTAATTAAAAAAGAAAGATTGATTTTCCTATAATTCAACTAAATGAATTTAAATAATGAAATTATAAATGTCTTACAACATCTATGAACCCACTAAAACTCAAGGGTCCCACTAGGCATGCCAAAATGTTTCTCTCAATTTTTTTACTTTTCTTACTTTTTATATTTTTGAAAAGAAAGAAACTATGAATGAAGGGTGTGGAAGAATACCTATTAAATTAAATATGTTTAATTTAGAATATTATGGATAAATATTCTTTGGATATGAAAGAATACCTACAAATAAAAAAACTCTACCACAAAAACTTGTTTTTTAGATAAGTAGTTGGGTGGATTTCCTAGTGTGAGCTAGATCTTAGAAGCAAAAGCTTTTTAGGAGGCTATCAATCCACCTTCTTAAAAACACCTAAGTTGGAATGATAAAAGAAGTATATTTTTCATAAAACAACAAATAAATGATACTAAAACAAAAAATAACTAAATTTTAATAATAAAGTTAAATGCTTTTCAAAAGATAACTAAATGAACACAATAGTTTAATTGATACTAATGCTAAAAATTGGTAAAGGTTGTGGTTTTAGTTTGGTAAAGTGGTGAGGGTCAAAATGATTGTTTTTTTGGTTTAGGTATATGGTCAAGGGTGAAAGTATATAAATGGATGAATAGATAAATGAGGTAAATAAGTAAATATGGCAAAGGAATAAGAAAGGTAAAGATGGAAAAGAGGGAAAAAAGGTAAATGAGGCAAAGAGATGAATAGGATAAAGGGGGAAAATGAAATGGAAATAGCCAAAGTGATTAAATGGGATTAATGGTATGAAGAGGAAGAGTTTAATGGATAAATAATATATAGGGTAAGGAAAGAGAAGGCCAAAGGGAAATAAATAAATAATTGAAATTACAAAAAAAAGTAAATTACCTCAATGTTGTTGAACTGGATTAAAGATGTTGATGATGGTTAAATGTTGATGAAGCTTGAAGCAATTTGGTAGAGCTTCATTGATTTGATATTTTTTTCTTCAAGATGATGATGACCTCCTCCAAAAAAAACCTATAATAATATACTAAAAATAAAAGACTAACTTGCCACTTAACCTTAGGTGAAGGAGAGGGGGTTATTTATAGAATTTTTGTGTGAATAAACATGCCAAAATAGAGGAATAGTGAAGAAATTCAAATTTCTCCAAGTGGGCTCATGATTCAGTTAAGGTGAGGTGGGTGAGGATTCCCATGTGGGTTTATGAGTCTCAAATTTTGAATGGAAATCATGCACATAGGTTTGAATGAGGCTTAAAGACTTATCCCCATCCTTTCTTGCTTTCACACAAGCACTTAAAGGGGTGGCACACCAAATGTGGCACCATTTTCCATGTGGGGGATGAAAATTCCAAGGTGAGGTTGGTGGGGATTCCCATGTGGGTTGGAAAGTATCCCATTTGGGTTGGTGAGCCTCCATTTGGGCTAAAAGGTCAAAAATGGGTGCCTTTTGTCTTTCCCAAAGTCTTAAAGAGGTAGGTGTCTCATTTTGAAGTCTAATTTCATGTGGTAATAAAAAATACATGTTGAATAATGACCCATTAAGGGGAAATTCACCACATTTTAAAGGACGGGGTGGCCTTGTGATGATAGAATGAAGTCATTAAACACTTTGGGAAAGGTCCCAAGTGTAGTATGATATACCACATCAATCCACATCAATTCTAAGCCACATAACTTGCCATATCACCCTCCAAATCACATGCCATGTCATCATGAATAGTGATAGTGGGTCCCATAGTGAATTGTGATCATGAATAGTACTTTCAAATAATTATTTTGAATGATATTTATGATTAGGATAATAGTGATTTAATTGGGTTAATGGGGTTTTAGGAAGGTTTAAGAAGTTTTAGGGTAACCCAAGAAATTTAGTCATTAAAAACTATAAATGTGTAGTTTTATGGTGTCTACACACTTGAGAATTCCACTTGTTGAGATTGGTCAAACCATGAATGATGAAAACATCATTATTAATATGTTATCTAAATTAGGTCATCCTTGCTTAGTTTTTATTTCAAACTATTAAATACATAGATATTCTATAGAATACGCACATATGACATTCAATTTTGGGATGTTATGTGAATAACTTTAGAGAGAATGTTGTCAATTAGACTCAGACCCTTGTGAAGGTAATTTTAGGCCTTTATAGTCTATTTAAATATGGAAAAAATCATATGATTTGGGTATCCTCATCTGTGGATTGATTCTCTAGATTCTAAGGGCTAGCTCCCTTTGGTGTATCAATTAGGATCCCTATTCTATGTTATAAACTTCTAGAATAAGGA
Organism: Torreya grandis; assembly: GCA_037957365.1. Classification (NCBI taxonomy): domain Eukaryota; kingdom Viridiplantae; phylum Streptophyta; class Pinopsida; order Cupressales; family Taxaceae; genus Torreya; species Torreya grandis. Next base: position 498,353 of record JARHVA010002361.1, on the reverse strand, counting down.
AAGAAATATAGTTGAATGAAAATATTATCTAATGATGGTGATACACCTAATATTTGATTTATCCACACAATTTTAGCTTCTAAAAACATTGAATAGATAATAAAAAACTAAATTTTAACCGCAATTAACCCCTAAGCATCAATATTTCATGAAAAGGTTCTATCTTGTGATCAAAGCTTGAGAGAAATGATGGAATAGGCCTGATTCAAGGCACTAACTAGACACTTATATCAATTGTAACTTCAACCAAAATATGTTAAACACATAACATAACTTACATAATCTGATCAACTAGTAACTAGGTAATAATCACAACTTGACAAGAAAAAACATTCTATCACATGTGCAAATCAATGACATAAATACACTATACCAACACCTTGGAGTTTGAAAACTATCCTTCTATTTATCTGAAAAGGTTACACAGCACAAATTTTGGTAGAGTCTAATCTTACCAAAAAAATGATACAATCAAGGTTGAAAATCCAAATTATATAGAAAAACATACGATATCCAAGAGATTGGCATTGAAAATAGAAGAAGAGGTCAACTCAGTCTAACTTGTGCCATCACAAATTTCAAATAAAATATTTTTTTATCTTATACCTTACATGAAAATCTCTTTGACATTGAAAATGATGGAGAGCCCAAGTTTGAGTCAAAAATTTCATCATGCATGATGCTATGTCAATCTCCAGATATAGAACTCTACTTGAACTACTGGAATGTAAAGAATAATTTCCTTTGCATGAAATCAGCACCAAAACTAAATTTATAACTCTGATTGAACTCTTGGAATGTTGAAATCTTTCAAAAATCTAAAAAAAAGTGCTTGCATGAAATTCCATGTTGGCATATAAGGGATGAGGTGGAACCAAGTTTGATAAGTCAAACTCTTGCATGAAATGCTACACCAAAATCTCAAAGGAATATGCCTCTTAAACTACTTGAAGCTAAGTTGGATCATTGAATGCACGAGTTGATTAGGAGATAAACCTAACTTCAATAAAAAAATCAATTAAAGCTTTGACTAATCAACTATAGATAGCATTTTCTTACATGGAAGAGGACCTTGATGAGTTAGAGATGCATTTAAATTGAACTCCTTGTTATTTCTTAGCCTTCTGCTTTTAGGCTCTTCATTTATATGCATGTCTTTCTTAAGGCTATTTATTTTCCTCTTTTCCATAGACTTATTTGTTTTAAGCTTTTCTCCTCTGTCTATTTCCTTTAGAGTGGCCAATTCTTGTTCATTTCCTTCAAACAAAAAGTTTGAAGGAATTATTTCTATTTCTTTCTTTTACCTTGAATAATTCCTTTAGTTTTTAAAAAATGGACTATTCCTTCGAACGAATTGGCCAAATAAATTCTTGTCCTCATAATTCTGTAAAGTCCTTTCTTTCAAGCAAAAATATAAGACTTTTCCCCCATTTCCCTTGATCAATTCCTTTGAAAAAAATGTCTGAAGGAATTCTATCTTTAAAATTATTTACAAATTGCCCTTCAAGCTTTTCAAAACTGCACTTTGGGCTTTCTTGACAAGCCCTTTTCTTTATTCATTTCCTTCAATGTTTCATTCAGTTTTTTATTTCCTTCTAAACTTTTCAAATAATTCATTTCCTTCAGACAAATTTTTTGAAGGAATTATTTCCTTCATTCATTTCCTAAATGCCTTTCAATTTTTTTGATAAGGACTTTCTCGAAAAGAAAGAGACTCGTTGAACTTTCTATATGTCCCTTCAAACTTTTTTCAGTGTTCCCTTGTAATTTTAAAATGCCATTTTTTGAAGGGTAAATACCCTTTAGAAATTAGTGAAAAGCCTTTGGAAAGATAAAGTGCCTCTCAAAATTTTGCCAAGTGACTTTCCTGAAGGGAAAGTGACCCCTTGGCATTTTGAAATATCCCTTGAAGATTTTTAAATGAACCCTTCAATTTTTTTAAGGATCCCTTTGTCTTTGAAAATACCTTTTTTTGAAAGGTAGGTACCCTTTGGAAAATTTGATTGTATCCCTTCAAAAAAATGGAATGGTCCTTTAGATTTCCTCGAAGTGCCTTTCAGGTTCTTTAAAAGTGTCGTCTAGATTTTTAAAATGATATTTTTCCTTGGAAATAACCCTTTGGTATTGTTGGAATGGTCCACTTTCCCTTTGGATTTTTGAAAAGGACATTTTATATTTTTTTAGACAAGCCCTTTTTCCCTTCAAAAAAATAGAAATGGTCCTTCAAGATTATGAACAAGCCCTTCATACTTATAAAAATCCTAATTTCAATGAGAAGTGTCCTTCACAAAAACTACTAAAATGGACCCTTTTTGAAAGGAAAGAGCCTTCAAAATAACTACAAAGACCAATTTCTACCACTACTTCAAAAATTCATGTTTATGTAAAGCTTTGAATGATAAGGGTTGTAATTTTGACCTATAGGGTCAAAATTGTCAACATTTTGGTGACTCAGGTAGGAAGCATGCCTATTATGCTTGAGAACTCAGATCATATACATAAAATTTGAACTCATAAAATAATGGTAAATCTATCCATAACTATAGATACAACATTTTAAAAAAAAATACAAACTTCATCATCCAAAATAAGAAGGGAAACACACAAAATAGGAAAACTAACTAAAAAGCAAATGTACAAATAAAACACTTATTTGGAACAAAATAGAATGAAACTACTATGATTGAATAATAGTTGGAGGAAATTAAAAACAAACTAACTATGTATAAGGAACTTTTCTCTTTAGTAGCAATGTTTTAAATCTATCCCATTTTCTAGGATTGAAAGCTCCTCACCATCCATCTTTGCATGTTGGAAGACATTGTGGGATTTAAAATTGGATATTGTGTATGGGACACTCCAAATGGAATAAAACTTTGTGTGCCTTCTTATTTTAGCCCTATCCTCATCCCACTTGAGGACCAAATCTCCTTCTTTGAAACTTTGTGAAGAAGCTCCTCTATCAAAAACTCTCTTCACTTGTGCTTGGTAAACTTCCATGACTAGCGTGGCTTAATTTCTTATCTCTTCCAAATCCATAAGCTTAAAACACCTAATATCCATAGGTTCATTCTCTAGAAATTCAATCTAATGCATTAGTTCTAAAGTAGGGAACTCAAGAGAAATATGTAACCTTGCTTCCTTACCATATACCAGATTGTATGGAGAGTTGGCCATTGATATTTTTAAGGTGATCCTATCAGCCCATAGAAATGAATTTAACTTGAGATTCCATGATCACTAATTATCTTCAATAATCCTTCTTATGATCCTCAATAGGTTCTTATTTGTAGATTCAGCAAGGCCATTACCTTGTGGATAATAGTTTGTTGAAGTGCTAAGATAAATTCCATACTAGACATCCCATTAGCTTATCTTAGTTCCGACAAAATCCATTGCATTATCAAAAATAATAGTTGAAAGAACTCCAAATCTAGTAAGCATACTTTCATAAAAACCTAGAATGTTGGTTTCATTTACTTCTTTTAATGCCACTGCTTCTATCCAACATGTGAAGTAATTTATAGTAGTTAGAATCCATTTACATCTTAAACTTGAAGAAGGAGGATTTATGATACCAATAAACTTTAATCCCTATTGGAAAAAGGGCTAATCCACTGCAATTGGTTGAAGAGGTAAGGTTGCAAGTTTCACTTTTCCTACAGACATAACACATTGTTTGCACTTCCTAACCCATGCATGGCAATCACCAAATATACTAGCCCAATGGTACCAACCTCTCATTATATCAAGGGCTATATTTTTTGTATAAAAATGTCCTCCACCATGTCCATCATGTAATTCTTTAAGAAATCTTTGAGTTTGGGTTGTCTCTATACATCTTAGCAACATGACATTGATATCTTTCTTGAACAAAACACCATTAATAAGCAAAAATGTAATTGATTGAAACTTGAAATATCTTATTTTTAAATCAAATTTCTGAGAGGGATAATTACCATCTTAGAGATAGATTACCAAGTCATGAAACCAACTAGAAGGTGAGGTATGACCAGCTTCAACCTCTTCATCATTTGAAACTAAAACAACTTCATTAGTCTCCAATAATTCCTAAGCTAGATGTTCACAAAGTCCTTTGCCTCTAACTAGATTTGTGAGCTTAATTTATACATCATACTCCATTAATTTGGTTATACAACTAGCTATCTTCTCATTTATATCTTTGTTTAAAAAGAATTCTTTGATGCTTGGATGAGAAACCATTAGGTGTATCTTATTGTTAGACATCAAGTATCTAAACTTTTTAAAAGACCTTATAACTAAAATTTCATGTTCCTCAACAAAATATTACCTTGTTTCATAATCTTCAAATCCTTGACTGAATAAATCTATTGTATTCTCTAAATCCTCATGATTTTGTTTCATAAGAATGACTAACATGGTGTCCATGTTAGCATATGTATAAAAAATGAAATCTTTTATGAAATCTAGATTTATAATTGTAGGAGCACTAGATATGGCATTCTTAATATCTTCAAAAAAAATTACTCCTTTAGACCAGCTAAAGCTCTAATTCTTCTTTTGCATGGTTATAAGTGGCTTAGGTAAAATGGTAAAATCTAATATATATCTCCCTATGAAGTTGATTTTTCCAAAGAAGTTTTGCATAGCCCTTTTGTGTTTAGGTGAGGAAAGTGAAATAAAGGAGTCTATCCTTTCAAAATCAATTCTTAAACCATATTTGGAAACTACATGGCCAAGGAGCTTACCCTCATGAACAAAGAAGACACAATTTTTAGGATTTAGAGATACCCCAAATTACCTACACCTTTTGAACACATGCTTGAGATGAACCATGTGATCATCTCCATTATTATAAAACACTATTATATCATCGAAATAAATAAGTAAAAACTTGTTAATAAGGCCTTAGAATGCCATATATATGGCTCTATGAAAAGTTTCTCCAATATTAGATAAACCAAATGGCATCTTCCTATATGAAAATATCTGCCACTTGGTTGTGAATGTTATCTTAAATTGGTCCTCTTCTTTGAATAAAACATAATTATAGACACTATATCCATCTAACAAATAAAACCTTTCTGATATTCCATCCATCTATAAATTTTGTTCTATTGATGGCAATGGATAGTGATCTTTAAGTGAAGCCTTATTTAAATCACAAAAATCAACACACAAATGAATAAACCATTCTTATTTCATAACAGAACAAGATTTGCCACCAAGTTGAGTGTTTGATTGAAAATATAATAGTTGACTCTATGAGCTTATGAAGCTCAGCTCTCATCAAAGGTTTAAGCTTAGAATTGATGGGCCTTTATCTTTGTCTCATTAGTTTAGTTTCAGCTTCTAACTCAATGGTGTGTTAATCTAGATTTGGGTCAAACCCCTTGAGATCACTATATTTCCAAGCAAATACATTAGTAAAACTTATGCATAACTCAGTGAAAGTTTTTTTTTTTGTGAAGGAGTGCATACCTTACCCAACTTCAAATATTTACTAGCTATGATCTCTACAGTGGCATAATTCTCTTCTTTTGTTGACAAGGATGCCTTATCTTTCCTTAGCTCATTATCACCACTAAATGTTTTTCAAGTGTGACCAATCCTTTTGGAAAATTATTATTTTTAGTTGGACAATCTGATCACCATACTATTACAGGTGCTTCAATTGGTTTCTTGAAGAAAATTCAACCTTCTCTTGCAAGAATATGATAATTTGATTGTCATCTTTGAATACTTGAAAATTATCATGATTATCTAGAATAGAAGGCCTTACAACTACCTTTATGTGTGACCGAATTTTATAACTTTTTATGTCAATTGGGATACTAAATTATGACCCAATGGTAGCCAATCTATTTGCATGTTCATTTTCACCTCTTGGTATTACCTAAATGTTAAAATATTGGAAATATTCAAGTAAGTCCCATATTATATGCCTATAAGACATAAGCAACAAATTTTTACATATATTAAAAACACTTACTTGGTGAACTATAAGTTCACTATCACCAAAAACTTGTAAGGTGTTGACTCTCATGTTCCTAGCCCACTACAAACATTGTTTAAACAACCAAACTAAAATTTAATAGAAGAGAAATACCTTTTATTTTTTGGAGAAACCAACATCATTCCATGTTTATTTCCATTCTTATTATTTAATCCATGAAAGTACAATTTCCATAGACCTTCACTAGACTCATCATCCTTAACCATGGCTGAAATTGGTGCATCATTCTCATGAAGGCAATACACACCAAGGCCATGTTATTAAATAAAATTATAAGTATAATTCTCATGAAATGTGTAATCCAATTCATCAAGGAAAAAATCTAGAACTCCATACAAAGGTGATTCACTTTCTACTTCACTAGCTTCTAGTACTTCATTCGAGATGATACAGTTAGTGTTCACAACACTTGGCATATATGGCTCCATATGAAAATGTGAAATAGGTTTAATATGAATTCTTACCTTGGTATCATAACTAGTTTTTAATATTATATAATACCAATTATATGATAAATATCCCCCATTATTTTAGGTGATGTCCCTTGAAAGGCACATAGCAAAGTAAGGAGGCAAGTCTACCACAACAACATCATGCTAAATAGTAACATTGAGACAAGCATGCAGCTTCAAATTTAGATATCTTTGATGATGCATACCATATTTTTTGGTGACCCATTCAACTATAATACCCCTTTAGTATTTGGATCATAAACAAGTCTGAGCTTGTATACAATCTATTTAGGCATGACTGTAATACTAGCTCCACTATCCACCATAAAATTATGAACCAAAGTATCACCTACTATCAAAGAAAGGTAAAACGGAGGAGTTTTATTTTATTTCACCTCATTTTTTTTCACATTTTACATCTTATTTACTTGTTTTACCTATTACTTAGTAGGTTTATTTTAATTAGTCAAGACAACACCTTCTTTCTCAACTAGTTTTGGAGACAACTTAAGAGCTGAAAGCTCTTAGATAAGCATATATTTTTGACCTAGAATGGAAAAATAATACCAAATGATAACACTGATATTATAATTCTTAATCTGATCCACAATACTGAAATTATATCCACTAACCTTTAGTCTCACTTTCTGAAGCGCTGGTTGTTCACGAACTAGAGGTAGTTAATGAACTTTACTAACCTCTATATTCTAATTTTTTTGAGTTGTAAGAGTAGAAAATTATTTATTTATACTCATAGAAACAACATTAAGAGTAATTGAAACCTTTGTCCACCTCCTATAGCTCATCAATGACTCTTATTTTATCTCTAGTTACAACTGCAACTTGACCACTTGAATTGTTAGTTTTAACACCTTGAGTAAAAGCAACATGATCATCCACCTACCAATTTACATTAATGGCATCAAGATGCCCTTGAAATTTTTGATCCTCTCCTTGTGATGCTAAACTTGTATCTTGGTACTAACCTCCTTGAAAATAAAACTCTTTTTATGTCATTTGTGGCATAGTGATGTTTTGTGATACCAAGGCTTGGTTTTGAGCATCATTGAGATTTGAAGACTGCCAACCTAAATCCTACATCAATTTATTTTGAGGTGGAGTGGGAATAATGGATTTTGAAGTGAAAGGGGCATTAGGATCAATGGTAACATATGGCCTAGCTAGAATTATGGCTCATTGTGTTTGATAAGGTGATCTATTATCTCTAAAACCTTGATAAAGAGACCTTTGATCTTTGAAGTGATGATAGGTGGTCTGATTTTGTTATTGATAGGGCCTATTAGCCTAAAATTCTTGTCTTTTAAGCTGCACTATTTCATTTTGAAAGGACTATTGCAAGTTTTCCAACCCTCCTATCTTAGTAGCTTGACTAGTAAGGATTACAATTTGAGCTTGAGGTAATAAAATAGGAGCTAAAGATGGGGTCTAAGGAATTTGAGGGGCTGGTGTAGAATTTATTTCTAGAAACATAGGCATTGGAGGTGTTGGAGAAAGCTTACTATCTTGTATCAAAATTTTCTTTGCTCTAATTACAACTTCATAAGTATCTAGCAAGGTAGTGCCATTTATTGACTGTATCATCACACTAATTTTAGAGTTAAGGGATTTCAAATAGTATATGAATGCATATTCATGGGATGGCCTAATTAACATAGGTATTCTAGTCCATGTCTTTTGGAATCTAAGGTTAAAATCATACATTAAATTTTGAGGAGCTCTATTTATGGTAGTTAATTTCTCAACTAAAGATAGGTGATCAGATTTATCCTCAAATTGATTGACTAAGGCTGCACCCAATTCATCCTGGGTAGAAATGGAGTTTAGTGGGAGGGTCCTATATGATTGTAATGCTTTTACTTTAAAGGAAGAAACAAGTAATCTAATAGCAACATTATTATTAAAAACATTATTGACTAAACAAAGATTAGCTACATCTTGGATATGTTCAATAGGGGATATTTTATTTTCTCCTAAGAAGAATGGGATGCTCTTAAGGGAAAATATAATAATATAATCAAAATAGGATAAATTAAGTGGGGTACCTCTATTAAATGTAACAAACACCTAATTTTTGATAGCCATTTGGATAGTGGGGGTTGTAGTGGTTAGAATAGTATGATAACCAAGAGACAAAAAGTATTTTTTAGGATATGGTTTTGTCCTACTAAACCTTGATATTTTATATGATGTAGAAGACAACTCAATTAATTGAAAATGAATACCTCTGCTAGCTAACCTTGTACTAACCTTTGGCATGAAATAATTACTTAGATGATGATATGAACTCTGCAACTAGATGTTGATGATAATGAATATCTTCTTCTGCTGCAAAACTTCTTTAGGATATGTAAAGAATATCTTTAGTAGTCTTATTGGGCATGATAAAAACTACTATCATTCATACTCGTACCCTTATGAAGGTTGTTTTAGGGCTTCACAATTTACTAAAACATGGAAAAAAATCTTAGGTTATGGGTGGCCTAATCAGTGGATTAAGTCTTTAGATTCTAAGGGATAGCTCCATTTAGTGTATCAATTAAGATCCCTACTCTATGCTACAAACTACCAAGAAAAGGGAAGAAATAAACTTGAAGGTAAATCCTATCTAATGATGGTGATACACCTAAAATTTTATTGATCCACATAATTTGAGATTCTAAAAACACTAATCAGACAATAAACAAACTAAATTTTTAACCCCAATTGACCCTTATGCATCCGTATTTCATGAAAAGGTTCTATCTTTTGATCAAAGATTGAGAGAAATGATAGAATAGGCCTAATTTATGGAACTAACCAGCCACTTATATCCATTGTAACTTTAGCCAAAAGATGTTAAACATATAACATAACCTACATAATTTGATCAGGTAGTAACTATGTAAGAATAATGACTTGACAAGGAAGACAATTATATCACATGTGAAAATCAATGACATAAATACAATATACTAGCACCTTGGAGTCTAAAAACTATCCTTCTATTTATCTAAAAAGGTCACATATCATAAATTTTGGTAGTGTCTGATCTTTCCAAAAAAAAAGATACATTCAAGGCTGAAAAGCCAACTTATATAGAAAAACATATAATAGCCAAGAGATTGGCATTGAAAATAGAAGAGGAAGTCAACTCAGTCTAACTTGTGCTATCACAGCCTTCAGATAAAATCTATTTTTGTCTCATGCCTTACATAAAAATATTTTTGGCATTGGAAATGATGGAGAGCCCAAGTTTGAGTCAAAATTTTCATCATGCCTGATTCTATGCCAATCTCTAGATATAGAACTCCATTTGAACTACTAGAATCTAAAGAATAATTTCTTTTTCATAAAATCATCACCAAAAATAAATTTAGAACTCTGATTGAACTACTAGAACATTGAAAGATTTAAAAAATCTAAATAAAAGTGCATGCATGAAATTCCATGTTGGGATAGAAGGGATGAGGTGGACCCAAGTTTGACAAGTCAAACTCTTGCATGAAATAATACACCAAAATGTCAAAGGAATATACCTCTTGAACTAATTAAAGCTAAGTTGGATCATTGAATGCATGAGATGGTTAGGAGATAAGCTTAACTTCAACAAATAGTCAATTGAAGCTTTGACCAATCAACTATAGATAGCCTTTGCTTGCATGGAAGAGGACCTTGATGAGTGAGAGGTGCATTCAAATTAAAATCCTGATTCTTTATAAACTTTTTGCTCTTGGGATTTTAATTTGTATGCATGTGTTTCTTTAGGCTATTTTTTTCCTCTTTCCCATAGACTTATCTCTTTTGGTTTTTCTCCTCTATCTATTTCATTTGGAGTGGTCAATTCTTCTTCATTTCCTTCAGACAAAAAGTTTGAAGGAATTAGTTTTGTTTCTTTCTTTCACCTTGAATAATTCCTTTAGACAATTTTTTTGAAGGAATTCTCATCCTCATAATTTTTTAAAGTCCTTTATTTTGGGTAAAAATCCAAGACTTTTCCCCCCTTTACCTTGATCAATTTCTTTGAACAAAAATTTTGAAGGATTTTTGTCTTTAGAATTCTTTACAAATTGCCCTTTGGGATTTTCAAAACTACCCTTCAAACTTTTTTTACAAGCCCTTTCCTTCATTCATTTCCTTCAATGTTCTATTTAGCATTTTATTTCCTTTGGAACTTTTTAAATCATCTATTTCCTTTGAACAAATTGTCTGAAGGAATTATTTCCTTCATTCATTTCCTAATTTCCCTTTGATCTTTTTGACAAGGACTTTCTTGAAGGGAAAGAGAACCATCAAAAAAATTTGTATGTCCCTTTATAATTTTTTCAAGTGTTCCCTTGGAATTTTAATATGCCTTTTTTTTAAGGCCAGATACCCTTCAAAAATTTGTGAAAAGCCTTTCAGAAAGATACAGTGCCTCTCAAAATTTTGCCAAGTGACTTTCCTGAAGGGAAAGTGACCCCTCAACATTTTGAAATAGCCCTTCGATCTTTTTGAACAAACCCTTCAATTTTTTTTGAGGATCCCTTTGTCTTTAAAAATACCTTTTTCTAAAAGGTAGGTACCCTTTGGCAAAATTTAAAGTATCCCTTTGGAAAAATGGAATGGTCCTTTAAATTTCCTCAAAGTGCCTTTCAGGTTCTTTGAAAGTGCCCTCCAAATTTTTAAAATGAACTTCCCCCTTGGAAAGAACCCTTTGGTATTATTGGAACAGTCCACTTTCCTTTTGACTTTTCTAAAATGACTTTTCAAAAAAAAATTGACAAGCCCCTTTGCCTTTTGACAAAATTGAAATGGTCCTCCAATACTATGTAATATTTTCTAAAATCCTCTCTCTGATCTTGAAACTATTATTTATACATGACTTTATCACTAAAGATAACATCCCTATACCAAAAGATTTTCTTGTCCTTAAGAATCTAAGTATGGAAACCAAAGTCATCCTCACCATAACCAATAAAGGTGAATTTTTTAGATTTAGCCTCTAAATTGGTGTTATCATCTTTATCAATACGAATAAAAGTTTCATAGCTAAATACTTAAGAAATGAATAATCAAAATTCTTACCAGACCAAGCTTCTTCAAGTATGCCTCCATTTAAAGAAGATGAAGGTTTTTTATTGATCTGATATACAACCATGTTTACTACTTATGCCCAAACCTAAAGGGGTAAACCTACATGAAACCCCATGATCCTATCACACTCCATGATAGTCCTGATCATCCTTTCTAACACTCCATTCTACTTTGGAGTTCTTAGAACTGTCCTTTGTTTATGAATTCCATTCCTAGAATAGTAAACAAAAATTTAATTGCTACAATATTCCCCATCATTATTTGACCTGAGACATTTTAAATTGAGACCTATTTCATTCTTAACATGAGATTTCAATCTTTTAAATGTATTAAACATATCATATTTTCTCCTAATACCATACACCCAAACTTTCCTAGTTACATAATCAATAAAAGTGACATAATAATATGAGCCAACAATATAAGATACCTAATTTGGCCCCCATACATATGAATGAATTAAATTCAACTTATTCTCCTTCCTCATAGGTCCAACCTTGAGAAACTTTACCCTTTTTTTTTCATACACAGTCTTCACAGAAATCCAAATAAAACCCTTTCAATCAGGAAACCTATCCTTCAAAAGTTTCATGCCTTTTTGGACCATGTGATTGAGCCTATTATGCCACAAAGTTACATTTACATAAATATATAATAAGTTACAACAGTCATCACTACTTGATAGATATAAAGTTACCAACCTTCTTACCTATTTCTACCATAATATCACCCTTGGTCACCTTTTAATAATCTATTGTAAAAGTCACCATGCAACCTTCACTACCTAGCTACCTCATGGATACCAAATTTTGTCTCAACTTCAGCACATGCCTAAAATTATTTAGTATCCAAGTGTTCCCATTATTTATCTTGACATAAACACATCTTTTTCATAATATAGTGCAAGGCTCATCATCACCAAGATAAACATGTCCAAAATCCCCTTGAACATCATCAATAAAATAATTCTTATGTAGTGTAGCATGAAAATAAGCCCCTAAATCTAAAACCTAAGACTCAACATTATTATCTATGGAGATAATTAATGAATCTTAATAAACATTACCTAATTCCATATTCACCTCCTTGGTGTCTTCCTAATTTTTATTCTTGTTTTGAAGAGCCTAACAATCCTCCTTCACATGCCCAATCTTTCCATAGTGCCAACATGCCATCCTGCTCTCTGATTTTGACCTTCTAGGACCATTTGACTTTCCATGCTTTCTTCTTCCTCTATAATTTTATCTCCCTCTACTCTCCACTTTCAAATCATCACATGAATTAGAAGTCTTCCTAGACCTTTTCCATCACATTTTCTTGATAAGGATTACTCCTATGACATCTTCAAACTTCAACTTAGCATTGTTAGAGACTGAGTTACTCAAAACCATTACCAAGATATTACAACTCTCTAATAAGGAACACAAAATAAATAGAGCCCTGAATTCATCATCAAAGTTAATTTTTATTTTGTTCAACATACTCACAACCATATTAAATTCATTCAAATGATCAGCAACTGAACCATTTTTAGACATCTACATATTAAATAAATTTTTCATTAAAAATATTTTATTTTAAATAGAGGGTTTCTCATATAACTTCCCTAATGAATTAATGGGAACTTATATGGTCTTCTCCTATGATATATTAAATGTGACCAAAGATGCAAGGCATAACTAGATGGACCCAAGTGCTTTCCTATCAAGCATCCCAAGCCTCATCTGATGTACCCATTGGTTTATTTACTTTTCCTCCCAACAGATAGAGGTAATCCTCCATATGAATCTTCTATAGACAAAGTTTTATGTGTTTTATATTTCAATCTCTAATCTACTATCACTAGCCATATCTCACACTTCAACTAATAACCCTTCCTATGATTCAATAATTTGGTAAATACAACCTAGCTCTGATACCAGTTGTTAGTAATAAAATAAAAATTAATGTAGAATAATTTCATAGAATCATAATAACAATATATATGAATAGAGATACATAAATAACATAAATTAAAATTCACAACAAGAATATAAGATTTAATGTTGTTCACCCAATGTGGGATATATCCACCAAGAAACACTTGCTCAGATATTATTATAAGCCAACAAGAGTACAATCCACTCTCAGATTAGTCTTTTTACAATTACAATGCATAAATATTGTTTAGAGTTACGCTCAACAAAATATCTTGAATTCACACTTAAATTCACACACTCTATTTACGTTCTCAAGCTCAAGTATTATGATGTATTACCTAATGTATACCCATCTATAATACATAAATAGGTAACTGACATAGCAGTTTTTTTAAAAATGGGTACCAAAACCATGGGCCAAGTCAACCTATAATGGTCACCCGTTAATCATGGGTTATGACACCATACATATAAAAGTATAGATAAACCATGTATCTATACTCCCAAAAAAGGGGGTCCTAGAAAATTTTAATGTACAATACATTTTAATGTATAATATTTGAAATAAATTGTAATGTGGAAATAGGATCCACAACATAACAATAAGAATAGTTGTGTTTGAATGGATTATGGATTTAGGATCCCCTCACCATAAGGTGCATGATGGCTCATTTTTTAAAAGTATTCACCAATGCCACACTAGTGAAATTTTAGTGGGCAACTATATTCCTTCAGTTGTTTAGTGTGAAGGGATAGTTGAGATGTAGAATGTAATATCTAAAAAATTTCTCCATGTTCTAGACTTGTTTGTGAACCTCCAATCCATATATAAAATCACACATTTAAGTGAAGTAAAAACCATTGAGTTTACATATAATTGATATTTCCATTAGAAATATGAAATATTAGTCCATTATTATAGCCACTAGCAAGGTTGATCATCAATCATTATTGTCTAAATTTGACAAATTTGTGTTCAATAAACCTTCTCAAGTCATGATTTTAAATGATACTAATTTTAATAAAATTTATTAGGAGTGTTTTGGTCATCTAAAATATATTTCATTTTATTACCTCAGTAAGCATCACATTGTTATTGGTTTTCTACTCATTCATCTCAAAGACAACATATATCTAGGTTGTCTACTTAGAAAAAAACACATGTATCCATTTTGAAAAGGAAAATACTTGAGGGAAAGTGATAGATTATAGGTGATTTAAAATTCTATTATGACCATTCCCAAAAATTATTGTAAGTAAAATAAATATGTGATTAAATTAGTTGACAAATTATCTTGCAAAACTTAGATCTAGTTTTTGAAAAACAGAAGAGAAATCTTGGAAAAAAAAACAAAACAAAGACCATGTTTAAAATATATCATAAATAATAATTGAGTGTTTCAAAATAAATAAGTTAGGATAATTTTTAAACAATGATATTTTTATCTTATATTAATGGGTGTGAATTCAAATCCAACATATTGTACCTTACACCCTTCACAAAAATGGTGTAGTTGAACATAAAAAATGCACACTAAAGGAATATAAAATTAGATGGTAAATTATTAAGACTTGCCTCCATAGTATTATGTCAGTAATTTAGTGTACATCCTATATCCAAAATTAGAATCCCCACTTTATAATGAAAAATATGGATCTTGAATAAAAATGGCCTTGTGTCAAAATAGATGTTTTAGATTTCCATGTTTTTGGATGTAATGCATGGGCACATACTCTAGATGAAAAGTGTAACAAATGGAAATTAAGGGTTTCCCATATATAATTTTTAGACATTATGAAAATGTGAATACATATTGTATTATTGTTCTATAAGTGACTAAAGTAATTTACCAATGGGAAGTCTTATTTGACAAACAATCCCAGATTCCATGTCAAAATGTTCTACTTCTCTTGAATACATTATATCAAGTTTGACAAAAATTCTAAGGTCTCTTATGAAAAATATAATAGTTTATATGTTTCCAATTATGAGAGCCACTACTATAGATAATAAATTGGTTAAGGATAGGGTTTGGAGAGTATTTAAATTGTAGAACAATTACTATTAAAATAAGAATTTACCATTAATATATAGATTCAATAAAGTCATTAACTTGATTGATACTCCTCTCTAATAATAGTTTGTGGATAACTATGCACCAATCAGTGATTATCCATGAATTACATTAGAAATAATATTAAAAGTGCATGTTAAAACTATACATTAGTGTATGGGTAATTAAATACAATAAACATTGTTATAAAATTCAACTACTATCCAAACCCTATTCCTAACTCTTTCTTATATATATGTGAGCATAGATAGCTAGTGATAACAAAAAATCACTATGGAAGAGAGCTATTATTATTTTGGAAATTCAGGCTACAACCTTTTAATCCAAATGGGTAGTCATGATAATTGTTGTAAATAAATGTATTTTGGGTTTATGTCTTATGGTAACTAATATTATTATAGATCATATCTAAAAAAAAATTAATGGAAATGTTGATGGACATATCATACATAAAGGCATAAAATTAGTTGGGTCATTACAGTTCTATGATGAGCCTAAATGTGGAGAAAAACTAATGATAAATAAGGTGATAACAAATCCATTAAAGGTAGATAAGGATTCAATGCATATTAATATAAAGTTTTGAATAATGTATAAGTGGTAAATCAAATATTTCAAGATGATCATTAACAATGATAAAATAGAAAACATGGTCTCATGTGAGATGGTGTATAAGGTGGGTTTGAATAAGGTATTGCACCCTAACCCATAGAATATAATTTATATTAAAAAAAAAAGATGATTAAGATCACCTGAAGGAGAAATGTCTTGTTAACTTCCACATAAGCACACAAGAAGACAATATTTATTGTGATGTGATATGGATTGACATATTTCATGTAATAATTGGAAGGCCTTGGAAACATTATTTGAAGGATATACATGAAAAAAGAGTTAATATATATCTCTTGGATAAGGATAGAATTTTTTTTATCTTGAGCCCATTGAAGGACAAGGTTGAGCAATAGTGTAGTGGTTTTTGTGGGTTTTTACTAATTGTGTCATGAGAAGAGATCATGCAAGAGTTTGAATGGGAGAAGGAATGTTTTGCACTCATGTCAAGATAAATTAAAATTGACTGTGTAGATGTACACAAATAAGATCCAATGTGATAATTTATGGAACTATTCAAAGAGTTCATAGATAACATCTCAAGTTATTTCTTGAAGGATTTCATTAAATTATTAATATTATACACAACATAGACTTAATTCAATGATTAAGTTTTCCAAACAAGGTTCCATATAAGTTGATGCATCAAGAGATTAAATATGTATAGAGTCATGTTTTCGTTGTTAGGTAGGAGAATAATTACATAAAGTTTGATCCCATGCATATTACCTACACTATTTTTTCCAAATAAGGATGGAGAATGGTGCATGTGCATAAATTCAAGGGGCATAAACAATAAAAAGATAAATTATAAATATCCATTACCAAACATGGATGACCTAATGGATTTCCTAAGTGTGGAATGTTATATATTGAATATTTATCTCAATAGTGGATATCAATGGATCATTATTAGTGAAGGTGATGAATGAAATATAGCCTTGGGACTATATGAATGTATAGTGAAGTCATTCATTTTGACAAATACACCAAGAATGTTCGTTATGATAATTAATGAAGTTTTAAATCCATTTATATAGAGTTATGTCATTGTATATGAGGATGATAATCTTGTGTTAAACATGATGAATAAGGAACACTTATTGCATATTTGGAATTATTTTTAGATGTTGTGTAGACAAAATATATTGAGAAAATTGGGTAAGTGCAAATTTATGAATAAAATGCTAGTGTACTTGGGTTTCATGGTATGCTAACATGGTAAAAAGATGGATTCATATAAGTTGTGTGAAATATTAGAGTGGCCATAACCAAATAGAACATTTGAGTAGTTGATTTTTCATATTATAGTAAGTTTTTATAAGAATTTCATTAGGAAATTTAGAATTATTTATAAAATGATAATGGATGTATTTAGAGGAGATCACAAGACACTTTTATTTATTTCACAATCTGAGGACATCATCAAAGATTTTAAGAAGAGGGTGACGAAGTATCATATATTATCATTGTCATATTTAAAAAGGTGTTGCAAGTAGACTATGATTCTATCTATGAAAAAAATGGGTAGTATTTAGCCAACAAGTAAGGTATGTAGCTTACTCTAGTGACAATAAGAATGATGTGAATAAGATATAGTCAATTTATGAATAGGATTTTTATGCTATATTGTAGGTGTTGATTATTTAGATCTACTATCTATTTTCAAGGGTGTTGGTGTTTTACATAAACTATAAAGAACTATAATTTATAAATATCAAAGTAAATATGAATCAGTAGAAGACAAAGTGGGTCATGTTATTATAGAGATAAACATTTGTTGTGAATCATGAGAGCATAAGATTGAAGAAGGTTGTTTATGTTAGGAGGAAATGAAGGGTCTTGGAGATATACAAGTAAAATATGAATAGTCATCATCCATTGATGAGATTCAAGTCCTTCCTCTTACCAATTTGTAGCCTTGGACATATATTTGTTACCTTGTTCTTCAATTGTCTTTTGTTTCTGATATGGTTGGGTAGCTTTTTGATTTGATTTTTTATTTCGGTGGGTGTTTTTTGCTTTCTTTTTTTCCTTTCCTTTATTTTAATTTTGTTTAGCTTGGCCACTTACCTTTTTTTACTCAAACTATGAGTCATCATTGGTAAAGCAAGTTTATTATGCATTCATTGTAAGTGCATATGGGTGTGGTTGCGAGAGACACCCTTGCATGTGTGATTAGTGGTTTAAAAAATGGAGGAATTAATGATCTCTTAGGTACATAGGTAAATAAAAGTTGTTTATTAAAAAAATTTACATAAGAATTAGGCCAAAATAGGAGGATAAACTAGCTGTAGGCAAAAAATTGTTTATCAAAGTTATGTGGTAGGATGAAGCACCGAATTATTTGGATGTATCCTTATTTATCATTTGCATCAAAAACTTATCCACCTTTAGACCTAGTAACTAGATCTTAATAGAAATTGGTAAGCATAATTGAATAGGAAAGACCCTTTCTTTATGCCCTAATGAATTAATGGCTTTGGATTCATAGTAAGAAGAAACTTGACTCAATAATGTAAGAATTTTCTTTTTGTGCCTAAGTAAAAATATGCTACCCTTGAGGATTTTTTTAATAATTGAATTAATTTTGTGCAAGGAAAAAAGGGAATATATGTTATATTTTTCATAATGTTTAAGGGATTTTTATTGTTCTTTTAAAAAAATTTAACATGCGAAGAAAAGTAATTAGTAAACCTCTTTAGAATGTTGGCCAGTTAATTTTTAAAGCTATCCCATGGAACCTATCAGTGGATTGTTAGGATTTGCATTTAAGTCAAATCCATAGTGGATTGATATTTAAAATGTTCATGTACATATTTTTAACTTTCTTTTGAAGGGTCTTTATCCCCTAAGAGATGTCTTAAGAATGGAAGACAGTAGGAGATATCTAGCACATATGAATGTTAGGGTATTAATCTCTTTAAAACACATAAATGTATTCCTTAAACCCCTAGATTTTCAACTTAAAGGAGTTGTTTTATCATGCTCCATTAAGGTTTAAGGTGGCCTTAATTCTTTTTTTTAGTGAAAAAATATGGGTATATCAAGAACAATTACCTAGTTCTCAATAAAGATGTGAATGTGAGTAAAAGAAAAGTTAAAATAGAATATTTTCCCCTGGATGTTTATTCTCCTAGTGATTGTTCTCCTAAATGAATTGAGAATGTTTTAATGAGAGATAATCCCTATTTTGACCTCATCTCTAACAAATGTAGTGAATACCCTCCTGGACTAGGTCGGGTGTTTTAGAGAATGTTCATAGGGTTAATATCTTAGATATGTTAATGATAGCTTGTGCATTAGATCATTAGTCTTTTGACCTTCCTCATACTTCACTCCTTAAATTTTTGATAGAGGAAGATGTGGATATTATGGTTCCACCTGATACTCTTTTAGACCTTGATTGTTCTATTCAAGATGAGGTTGGTGTTATTTAATAAGTTTTTTTCCCTTTATCTAAGGGTAGGGTGTTTAAGGAATACATTGTCATAAGATCCAAGACTCTATAAATGATTTCCTCTACCCATAATATTATGATGACAAATTTTGTGCAAGAGTGCCTTGATTCTACTTCCCACATGGTAGTCTCCCATGAGTTGGTCTCTAAGGATTTAAATCTTGGTACTCAAGGGGGCCCAACCCTATCAGGTATTGTTAATGATAATTCAGTACTTCTTGAAAAGGTTTAAGGAGGATATAAAAGGATCAAAAATAGATCAAATAATATTTAGTTTTTAATCCTTATGACTATGGATTCATTCAATAAGCCTAAACTAGGATCCATTCAGTTGATGATGATTTGAAGGTTAAGGCCAAAGAAAAAAAGTTCCTCCTTGCTTTGGTAGGACTTATTATAATAAGGAAATGGTTAATCCCTTAGGTTTACCTAAGTAAGTAACCCCATTTATTATTTCTCATGAAGGCTATTAGATGGAATGTGAGGATTTTTGAGTCCCCTAACTGCCAACCCATTATTATAAAATTCACGGAGTCAAGATTGGATATTGATTTTATTTTATACAAGAATATAAAGCAGTTGGGTTTAAGATTGACTATGTATTAATTTTATTTGGACAAGTTCCCCCCACTTTCTAAATAATCATCCTAAATGTATAGGGGGTGATTTTATCCTCATGCATATGGAATGGGATAACATTATGCTAGATCATGGTTCATATGTTAATCAAAATGATATGTGGATTATAATTGAAAAATATGGATAGTGTTTTGTAACATTTAATTTTTATTCCCCTAAAAATTGTGGGGATAGATTAGAGTTATGGAATTGATTGGCTTTCTACCTTAGAAACATCCCTTGGATCCTTAGGGGAGACTTTAACATGGTGGAAGACAAAGAAGACAAGTAGGGTGGGGATTTAGTCCTTTGGAAGGGCAATACAGTTTTCTTTTAGTCTAAGCTTAACAAGATACACAAGTTGTTTGACCCACTCCAAAAGTAAAAAAAGTCAAAGTAAAGGCATCTAGTTTACTAGCTATAATAATGATCATAATAATAAGAGGGTATACTCTAGGCTTGATAGATTGTATTTAAATAAGGGTTTTTTTTTTTAATTCAATAAGAGGCTAACTATAACCCTATCAAGGTTCTCCCCTTTATTATTTTTTATCATCACCCAATTGAGATTAATAACAATATGAATGAATTTGAGAATTAAAAATACTTGAACTCAAATGGGATGTATAAATTCAATGTCTCTTACCTTTTATATGATGACATTAGAGATGATTTTTTTGCTTCCTAAAATATAGGAAAAACAAATTGGGAGTCCTCATACATTATTTATAGGTGGAATTATTTAATGGATTTATCAAACAAATTATCTAAAAGCTTTGGTCATTTTAAAGCCAAGAAAAGAAGGATAATGGTGTTAGTTACCCAAGAAAATTTGATCTATATAGAATTTTCTATTCAAAATGACCCAAATAATTAGTTAATTTTGGATAACCGTTCATTTCTTAAGCATCAACTTAGGTAGCATCAATCCTTCATCTCTAGGGGAACCCAAATCCACTATAGGTTTAATTGGCTCAAGCTTGGGTACAAAGGGTCAAAAATTTTCTTGAAGTTTATTAAGGCCAATAGTTCCAAGAAAAATAACTCTATGATTCAATGTGGACGTTCTCAATCTAGTGATCCCAAAGAGATGAAATTGGATTTCTTTTCCTTCTATTCTAATATCTTTATCTTTGATGGTGTATAACCTAAAGTGATTAAAAATACAGAATTGCATACCAAATGTATTCCTAGAAAAGTCTCTCAAGAACTTGTTTCCCGTTTTAATAGTGAAATCTCCTTGGATGAGGTTAAAATTAATTTTGATTATCTTAAGGATAATAATGATTCTAGGATTGATGGGTTTCTTGTTGAATTTTGCAAGGTAAATATAGATTGGATTTCTCAAGAATGCCTCTCTATGTATAATGAATCTTATGAGGTTGGATATTTAGGGTTGGATATTAATAAATGGGTTATTAATCTCATACCCAACAAAGGAAACCACACATAGGTTAGAAATTGGAGGCCTATCACCCTCCTAAATGTATCATATAATATTTTTTATAAAATTTTATCCAAGAGGCTCTCTTATTTTCTTCTTTGTATTGTTTTTGAGACATAAATAGGTTTTATTAAAGGAAGATATATTTTAGATAATCTCATTTCAAATTGGGAAGGTATGTAGTGGCCACTTGACTCAAATTAGAATGTGGGAATGGTATTTTATGATTTTGAAAAATATTATGACAAGATTGAATGGCCATTTATTGACACAGTGTTGAAAGATTTTGTATGTTAGGATAGATTGTGTATAAGGGTAAATGTTTTCTTTAGAGAAGCTTATGTTGTTATTGAAGTAAATGGCCAAATCATTCAATCAGTTGGGATTCAACATTATATTAGACAAGGATACCCTCTAACACTTTCATTGTTTATCCTTTATGCTAAGGCCTTACATTATCTTCTAAGAAGTTTTACGATTGCCCCCTAGTAAAAGGCCTCTCTTTGTAAGAAAACTATGAAATTATTGATGTTTTATTTTCTTATGATAATTCCTTGTTTATGGAACCTAAAAAGGATAATTTTAATCAAGTTAAATCTAGGATTGACATTTATTAGACTACCATTGGCTTTAAAGTTTCCCTTCATAAGTCTGGCTTTAAAGTTGCCCTTATGATACTTCCTTGTGAATGAAGGATTGAGAAGCTCCCATATTGATTAACTAAGTTTGGGTGGGTGTGGAAAAGATATAACCACTTTAGGTATTTATATATCCTATTTGTTCTTTCTCTTTCATTCAAGAGGATGTGGGATTGGTTGTATGAAAGATCAATAAGAAGATTGCCAAATGGCATGGACATCTCCTGTCTCTACTAGGGTGTATTCAAGTGTGCCAATTTTATTTATTTATTTATATAGTATCTACTATTTCTCTTATTATACTTTTAGTAAAATAAATATTAACATGATCCATAAAATTGTAAGGAATTTAATATGGTTTGATGGTAAGAGTATCATAAAAATACATGTCGTGGCTTAGAAATGTTGATATGTCCTTATAAATCTTAGTGGGTTGACCTTAAAATATATCTACCTTAAAAGTATAAGTTTGGTTGTTAAATGGATTGTTAGAGATATCATTGGAGATAAGCCATGGAAAGAGTTGATCAAAAGTAACATTTCTAGAGGTTTCCCTAGAGGTAAAATCAAGTACAAAGGGTTACACTTATCTAATTTTATAGTGGTATCCTTTTCAATTAAAATTGAAGAGTTTCCTATTTTAACTTTAATTTGGAAATCCTAAGAATCAATTAAACACATTCTATTAGTGCCACCTGTTAGGATATAGATCCACCAATTAGAGCACATATGATCACTTCTTATATTAACAACTAAACATGGAATTTAACTAGAAGTAACAAGTAACTAGAAATATGAAACAACACAGGAATATGAGAGACAATACACAATTGTATTAATGATTGCTCAGAAGAAAATACAATAAAGAAGATGCCACTTCTTCTTCCACCTCAAAGGCTCGCCACACCTCAAGACCTTCTTCCCTCTCTCTCTCAGTCCCAAAAATCAACTCCAATATAGAATTGATGTTCACCTCCACTAGTCAGAAACAATGCTGCCAGTACACCAAGTACACAACCATACTCCAAGTAGATCTCCTGCTCTTTGCTGCTACCTACAAATCACTAGACCTTACTCACCATTGTAGATCTCCAAAAGAAGCCATGCACACCTGTTGGTCAAGATCATACAAACACAAAGAACCCTTTTGATTCTCCAAACCAACACCCACACTTGGTACTGTGGCACTAGGAGGAACACACCATTGCTCTCCTCTCTCTGAAGGAGTTTATTTGCTCTCTTACTCTCTAACACTACTTTACAATACAACCAATGAGTCTATTAAATATATCTCATGCAAACAATAATTAGACACCTAATTACAATAGTTCGATCCACAGATTCTAGTCTAAATTTGGCTCTTGACATGCAAACACTTGGTTCGTTAACTAACTACCCGTAACATTCACAGCTCGAACCTCATAGGTGACTGACGTCGGTCCTTATCTGCCTGGGGGGTGCTGACGCCAGCCGACTTTTGACTGACGTTGGTTGCCTTCTGTCTGTACCCTGCTGACATCTATTGGCCTGAATGATGATGGTGTCTATAACACTTAGCAAACACTCTACAACCTCCTTAACTCCTCCTATTTGCATCTTGGTGAAGCTTTTAGCTCCACAACCTAACAATCTCCCACTTGGAGATAAACAACTGCACTTGTACCTATATCCGTACCCCATCTACTCTATTTCTTAGCTTGTATCCCTCTTCAAGCTCAACCCTGAAGACCAACCACCACACAACTTATGATGCTACACCTACCATCCAAGTAACCTGCCACATCCGAACCTACAACTCCATGTAGTGAAGACCTTGACCTTGCATAACAAGAATTCCTGCTGCTAGTCCCTCTCAGATACCTAAGAATCCACTGAATTGCCCTCCAGTACTCCTTCCTCGAATTGGCTCCATACTTTCTGACAACTCCCACTGCTTGGGAAAACTTAGGTCTACACTAGACCTCATGTGATTTCAAACTCTGTTCTAAGCTAAGCTTGAACTATCCAGCCCTTGCTATGCTTTCCGATCCTGTATCCTACATCTTGAATCCCACCAACACCATCTTCACATCAGCTCCCATTGGAGACAAAATCTCCATGTCTCTTATGCCAAAGAATTTCACTGCTCCCAAATTCTCCATGACATACCTCTGAACTAACCTTACCCTTAGCTCAGTAAAACCCTGTATGTACAAAACCTGCTAGCAAATCACCCACATACAGTAATTGAATAATGTTACGACTCATCATCCACCTGGTAAGACAAACACAATAGTTACACTGACATTGAATAAAGCCCTACTTTGTCATCCACCTGTCAAAACCTGTACCACTATCCTGCAGCTTCCTCAAGACCATAAATCTTGGCCTTCCATCTCACATATCCATCCACTCTCTTCTTTAACTTGGGAATCCATCTATCTCTTAGTGCTTTCTTCTAGCTAACAACTCCACCAACAAATACCTATTTGGTTCTTCTCCAAGGACTCACACTCCTCATCTATGCCAAGCTCCCACTATTTCTGGATTCTACTTCCATTGCCTCTTCACATCTTCCTAGTTCTTGACCATCAGTAAGCAATATAAAGAAGGTGAACAATGAATATGAGGTTCACTTAATCTTTTTGACCTCCATATGGGCATTTAAGACTCCTTGATAGCTTGATGTCTGCCCACCATCTGTTCCAGTGACTGATCTCGACCATCTCCCAATCTGCAACCGATCGACGTCGGTTACCTGTGACTAACCCTGTCTGCTGATGTCGATTCTTGAGTGACCGACCCCTGTACTTGTGTTCGCCTATGAGTGATGACTTTTTTTAACCCATGAGCTCCTTTTGGATCAAAATCCTATTCAAATCAACATAGCCATACTCAAAATAATTCAGTCCCCTCAAATGATCTATGTCTACGTCATCTCTTCCATGAACACTAAGGCCTTCTAGTTCTTAAGTTTATCAAAAACATCTATCTTTTGCTTAAGAACATGCATTCCCCTCTTACATATGTGACCAAGCCTACAAAGCCACATCTCTATAATAAAAGGTGAATCAGTAATATAAGTAGATAGATAAAGGATACCTACTTTCTTACCACCATCTAATTCAAGTGCATCCATTGTGAGAGTTACTGTGCATCTCCCATCACCCAACTTTCCTGAAGAAATTAGACTCATCTCCAAGACTAGGTACCTGCATGACCTCCTTTAACACCTTATGTGTTATTCATCTGCAATTTTAGCTTCACTTCCCCTTTGTCAATAATCTAACAAGGCTCACCAACCCCTAAATAAATCTCTCCAAAGTCTCTAAAGACATACCCATGAAAAGATGCTCTATTTCAAGTTGCATGGAAAGAGGCAAAAGAATCTGTAAACAAAGATTCTACTTTATCCAGAGCAACCTGTGCAACAATGCCCTGTAACATCTGCTTCTACATGCTGATCTTCTATCGACCAACAATCTCCTTTTCCCTGCTCTTTCTTTCCATCAATCAGACCATTCGTGATATTCAATTTCTCCATTCATAGCTTGCTTTCTATCTACCATTGCTATACTCCCACTCAATCTAAAACCCCTGATGATTGACCTGTAATCAAAAACACTAACTAAATCTGAAACCACCTGTTAGTAACCCAACCAAAAGCTCTGATACCAACTTGTCAGGATCTTGCTCCACCAATTAGAGCACATATGATTACCTCTTGTATTAGCAACTAAACACGGAATTTAACCAGAAGTGATAAGTAACTAGAAATATGAAACAACACAGGAATATGAGAGACAATACGCAATTGTATTAATGATCACTCAGAGGAAAATACAATAAAGAAGATGCCACTTCTTCTTCCACCTCAAAGGATTGCCACACCTCAAGACCTTCTTCTCTCTCTCTCTCGGTCCCAATAGTCAACTCTAATACAGAATTGATGTTCACCTCCACCAGTCAAAAACAACGCTACCAGTACACCAAGTACACAACCATACTCCAAGTAGATCTTCCTGCTCTTTGTTGTTATCTGCAAATCACAAGACCTTACTCACCATTGTAGATCTCCAAAAGAAGCCATGCACACCTGTTGACCAAGATCATACAAACACGAAGAACCCTTCTAATTCTCCAAACCAGCACCCACACTTGGTACTGTGGCACTAAGAGGAACACACCATTGCTCTCCTCTCTCTGAAGGAGCTTATTTGCTCTCTTACCCTCTAGCACTACTTTACAATAAAACCAATGAGTCTCTTAAATAGATCTCATGCAAACAATAATTAGACACCTAATTACAATAATTAGATCCATAGCTTCTAGTCTAAATTTGGCTCTTGACATGCAAACACTTGGTTTGTTAGCTAATGCCTGTAATATTTGTAGTTTAAACCACACAAGTGATCGACGTCAGTCCCTATCTACCTAGGGGGTGCCAACACCGACTGACTTCTGACCGACTGTCGGTTGCCTTTTGTCTATACCCTGTGAACGTTGGTTGGCCTGACCGATGCCGGTGTCTATAACACTCAACAAACACTCTAGAACCTCCTTAACTCCTCCTATTTGTATCCTGGTGAAGATTTTAGCTCTACAACCTAACAATCTCCCACTTGGAGATAAATAGCTACACTTTTACCTGTATCCATACCCCATCTAATCTATTTCCTAGCTTGTATCCCTCTTCAAGTTCAACCCTGAAGACCAACCACCACACAACCTATGATGCTACACCTATCATCCAAGTAACCTACCACATCCGAACCTACAACTCCATGTAGTGAAGACCTTGACCATACATAATAATAATTCCTGCTACTAGTCCCTCTCAGATACCCAAGAATCCACCGAACTACCCTCCAGTACTCCTTCCTGGAATTGGCTCCATACTTTTTGACAACTCCCACTGCTTGGGAAAACTCATGTCTACACTAGACCTCATGTGATTTTGAACTCTGTTCTATGCTAAGATTGAACTATCCAGCCCTTGGTGTGCTTTCCAATCCTGCATCCTGCATCTTGAACCCCGCCAACACCATCTTCACATCAGCTCCCACTGGACACAAAATCTCCATGTCTCTTATGCCAAAGAATTTCACTGATCCTAAATTCTCCATGACATACCTCTGAACTAACCTTACCCTTAGCTCAGAAAATCTCTGTATGTACAAAACCTGCTAGCAAATCACTCACATGCAGTAACTAAATAATGTCGTGACTCATCATCCACCTAGTAAAACAAACACAATAGTTACACTGACATTGAATAAAGCCCTACTTTGTCATCCACCTATCAAAACCTGTACCACTGTCTTACAGCTTCCTCAAGACCATATACCTTGGCCTTCCGTCTCACATATCCATCCACTCTCTTCTTTAACTTGGGAATCCATTTGTCTCTCAATGCTTTCTTCCAGCTGACAACTCCACCAACAAATACCTATTTGGTTCTTCTCCAAGGACTCACACTCCTCATCCATGCTAAGCTCGCACTATTTTTGGATTTTACCTGCATTTCCTCTTCACATCTTCCTAGTTCTTGACCATCAATAAGTAATATAAAGAAGGTAAACAATGAATATGAGGTTCACTTACCCTTTTTGACCTCCATATGGGTGTTTGAGACTCCTTGACAGCTTGTTATCTGCCCACCATCCATTCCAGTGACCGATCTCAGCCATCTCCCAATCTGTAACCAATCGACATCGGTTACCTGTGATTGACCTCATCTGCCAATGTCAGTTCTCTTACCAATGCCAGTGTACCTGCTGCTGACATCAGTTCCTAAGTGACCGATGTCGGTACCTATGTTCACCTGTGAGTGATGACTTTTTTTTTAAAAAACCTGCATGCTCCTTTTGGATCAAAACCCTGTTCAAATCAACACAACCCTGCTCAGAATAATTCAGTCCACTCAACTAATCTCTGTCTGCCATCCCCTCCATGAACACCAAGGCTTTCCAGTTCTTAAGTTTGTCAAAAACATCTATCTTCCACTTAAGAACATGCATTCCCCTCCTACATATGTGACCAAGCCTATAAAGCCACATCTCTGCAACAGAAGGTGAATTAGTAATATAAGTAGATAGATAAAGGATACCTACTTTCTTACTACCGTCTAATTCAAGTGCATCCAATGTGAGAGTTATTTTGCATCTCCCATCACCCAAATTTCTTGAAGAAATTAGACTCATCTCCAAGACTAGGCCTTGCGTGACCTCCTTCAACACCTGTGTGTTATCCGTCTACAATTTTAGCTTCACTTCCCCTTTGCCAATAATCTGACAAGGCTCACCAACCCCTAAATAAATCTCTCCAAAGTCTCCAAAGATGTACCCATGAAATGATGCTCTATTTTGGGTTACATGGAAAGAGGCAAAAGAATTTGTAAACAAATATTCTACTTTATTGAGAGCAACCTGTGCAACAACACCTGCAACATCTACTTCTACACGCTGATCTTCTACCAACCAACAATCTCCTTTTACTTGCTCTTTCTTTCCATCAATCAGACCATTCGTGCTATGCAATTTCTCCATTCATAGCTTACTTTCTTCTACCATTGCTATACTCCCACTCAATCTGAAACCCCTGAGAGTGACCTGTAATCAAAAACACTACTAGATCTGAACCACCTGTTAGTCAACCCAACCAAAAGCTCTGATACCACTTGTCAGGATCTAGCTCCACTAATTAGAGCACATATGATTACTTCTTGTATTAGCAACTAAACACATAATTTAACTAGAAGTAACAAGTAACTAGAAATATGAAACAACATAGGAATATGAGAGACAATACACAATTGTATTAATGATCACTCAGAAGAAAATACAATAAAGAAGATGCCACTTCTTCTTCCACCTCAAAGGCTCACCACACCTCAAGACCTTCTTCCCTCTCTCTCTCGGTCCCAACAATCAACTCCAATATAGAATTGATGTTTACCTCCACCAGTCAAAAACAACATTGCCAGTACACCAAGTACACAATCATACTCCAAGTAGATCTCCTGCTCTCTGTTGCTACCTGTAAATCACTAGACCTTACTCACCATTATAGATCTCCAAAAGAATTCATGCACACCTATTGACCAAGATCATACAAACATGAAGAACCCTTATGATTCTCCAAATCAGCACCCACACTTGGTACTGTGGCACTAGGAGGAACACACCATTTCTCTCCTTTCTCTGAAGGAGCTTATTTGCTCTCTTACTCTCTAGCACTAATTTACAATACAACCAATGAGTCTCTTAAATAGATCTCATGCAAACAATAATTAGACACCTAATTACAATAATTAGATCCTCAGCTTCTAGTCTAAATTTGGCTCTTGACATGCAAACACTTGGTTCGTTAGCTAACTGCCTGTAATGTTTGCAGTTTGAACCACACAGGTGACCGACATTGGCCCCTCTCTACCTAGGGGGTGTCGATACCAGCCAACTTCTAACCAACATCGATTGCCTTCTATCTATACCCTACCGACAACAGTTGGCCTGACTGATGCCGGTGTCTGTAACACTCAGCAAACACTCTACAACCTCGTTAACTCCTCTTGTTTGCATCCTGGTGAAGCTTTTAGCTCCATAACCTAACACCACCTATCTTTAGTGGCTTAGGTGTTTGTTGTCAGGGGTATAGTTTAATCTGATGGTATATTTATATCAACAAATAACCTTTAGCTTTGAATATGGGATGCTCTACTTATGTATGACACTCTAAGGGCATAACGAACTTTAGGTATCTCATTTTCCACAATGGTTGGGCCTCTTGGGTTGAGATTTATAATAAATTTGACATCCCTTCCTCTTATAAAATAAATTTTACCCTCCTTTCTAAAACCCCAAAGTTTGCTCACAATGTTGCTATTTTTGGTGAATAAAGTGAGTTATGGGATAATATTAAGTGGTTAAATACCCCAACTTTATAGTAATATTCCACTAAGATGATGTATGATAAAATTTATTTTACCAAATGTTCTTTCCTAAATGATAATTGATTGTGGCATGTGTGTGACCCCTTATTTATCTAGACGTATTATTTTAATGCCATTTGGGTTTCTTATTTGTAACCCAAGAAATCCTATTTTTGATGGTTGATTTTTTTTAATAAGTTGGTTTTCAGGTCTATCACCTTTAAATATAGAATTTTCCAACCCTATTGTTTTTTCTATTGGGAGTTAGAAACATTAAACATGTTTTTTTTATTATCATTTTTCTTATAATATTTGGTAACAATGTATCAAATGTTGGTGGATGGTTTGTGTGACTATGTGATCTAGGCAACAATTCAGGCGACAATTTGGGTGACGATTCTACCCCAATTGATGACAAAACTTTTGGGAGCCATAACTTTTGCATTGTAGCTCCAATTGACTCGTTGTTTGAACCATTGGAAATCTAAGAATGAGGAGAACATGGTGAGATTTCATGGATCTTTTCTCAATGTATTTTTACCCCTCAAAACCCAATGGAAGTGCCCCAAATTTCAATTTTAGTAGTGTAGTCTAAAAATAGTAAGTTTCCAAAAATAGTAATTATTTGAATTTTATATTGTTTTAAATCATGAAAGTTGAACTAATTGATCTCCCTTGATATTGGTGACCTTCCACATCCTCCCCCTAATTTTAAAATGTGTATAAATGAAGATGTAACCTAACATGGAAATCAGACATCTTTTCCTAGAGATAAGCATATAGTTGTATTATGATCTTGAGTAATAAAACATCTCTTTTCAAAAAATTCATTATTACAGTGTTATCTTTGTGTTCTTGAAATATTTTTTAACTAAAAATTATGAGTTTTGGATTAGTGGTATCAGAGTAGTTTGTCTTGAGAGTGTATGATCCTGAGAATGAGGTCAGGATACAAGAAACTTGGGTGGAAAACAACAGAGCTTCCAAACTATCCACCTATTCACTCCAAATGACTTAAAATGGTGGAAAACACTAAGACATCAAATAATTTCAAGGAAATGGTAAATGAAGCCCTCCAATGGCAACAATCATAGATGCTACAAAAATTTTCCTAGATTCTCCAATAACTCATGATGGGAAATTCTAGCTCCTCATCTACACTTTTTGGCTCCTCATCCATGGACCATCCTTTCAGTGCCCCAACACCCTTCAAAGTTTAGGTAAACTTTGATGTTCCTATATTTTAAGGCAAAATCAATTTTGATGTAGTAGAAAATTGGTTGGATTAATTATCTTCCTACTTATCTATAAATAAGTTCACCAATGGAGAAAACATCACTTTTGCTCTTTTGAAAGCATCATTGCCCATGAAAAATTGGTGGGAAGTGTAAAAAAAGAGGTTTAGTACAAAGGACATTGGCCTTGAGGTGGAACCTACCTAAGATGATTTCATGGAAGTGGTAAAGGAAGAATACTATCTCATTAGAGCATATGATGATCTATACATATAGTGGCAACAACTTCACCAAGGTAAGGACCAATCTATTCAAGATTACATAGACATTTTTCATTCTTTGTCTACAAGATTGGGCATCTAAGAAAGTGAGAAACATAAGAATCTCAAATATCATGGTGGAATACAATGGTACATATGGGGGGAAATAGAACTCTTCAATTTGGAAACCCTCAGTGAGGCATATAAGTTTGTAGTGAAGATTGAGAAGAAGCATGGTAGAAAGAATACGAAGAGTCAACCCTCAAAATGGAAAAGTGATAAGGAAGGTCAAACATGAGGACAAAATTAGAAGAAAAAGGAGTTTCAAGATAAGAAACCCCAAAAGGGGAAGGCTATAAAATGGGGTGATTACCATAAAACTATAACTCACTCCAAAAAAGAATGTCGAGCCATCAAGTCACTACTTTCTAAGTCACAATAATCGACATCTACTACTCTATCTCATACACAACCTAAAATCAAAGAGAATGAAAAAGAGATTATAGATGCTAAGCCTGACACCATCATCGCTTCATGATAGACCTGTGAGGAAAGGCCAGATGACAAGGAAAGATTATTCCACTCCAAATTATGGGTAAAAGGTAAGCCTCTGCATTTCATTCTTGATAGTGGGAGTCAAAATAATTTAATATATACTAAATTTGTTAAAAGTCTGAATCTATCCATGAAGCCTCACCTAAAGCCATACAATATTGAATGGTTGAGCCTAGGGAGAGACCTTTGTGTCACCCATAAGTGTCTTTTTTCATATGCAATAAAACCTTTCCAAGATGAAATCTTGTGTGATGTAGTCAATCTAGATGTTTCTAATGTACCCCTTGGTCAACCGTTCATGTATGATCGACATGGCATCTATGAATCACATACTTGAAGAATCACCCTCACTCTTAGAACGTGGTTTTATAGAGTACCAGAGGTACCACCTCCCAGATCTATCTCCCTGATCAATGCCAAGTAATGTAAGAGATTGGTGGAAAAGACACAGTAATTCATTCTCATGGTGGTCAAACCACAGAAATCCAATAAGGCTGATGTTGCAATCCTAACTACACAATCAACACAACAATAGAAGTAGATGGGAAAAATCATAGGAGAATATGATGACTTATTCAAGTCACCCATAGGAGTTCCACTACATTACCATGTAAAACATTCTATCAATTTGATCCCAAGGTCACCTTTGCCTAACAGTCCTGTGTATCACAAATTAGTTTTTTAGAATGATGAGATAAAAAGATAAATTCAATAATTGATCCAAAAGGGTCACATTAGGTGAAGCTCTTCACCCTATGGTAGCCCAATTATCCTGACACCAAATAAAGATGGAAGATGGAGGCTTTGCATTGACTATCGAGCCTTGAATAAAATCACTGTGAAGAATCACTACCCTCTCCCCAAGATTGATGACCTACTGGACCAACTCTATGGTGTGAATTTATTCACCAAAATTGATATCAAATTTGGCTATCACCAAATTCCCATCAATTCCACTGATGTCTAGAAGATTGCATTCAAATCTAAAGAGGGGCTCTTCGATTAGTTTCTTATGCCTTTTGGCTTAACTAATGCACCTAAAACCTTTATGAGGATGATGGATGACATATTATGACCCTTCACCAACTCATTCATGGTTTTCTACCTGGATGACATACTCATATACATTAGAACATGGAAGGAACATCTACAACATGTTTGTAAGGTGATTCAAACTCTTCAGGAGCACAAGTTATATGCAAATATTGATAAATGCACATTTGGGATGACAATAATTTAGTACCTTAGGTAAATTTTGGATGAGGAAGGGGTCCATGCTGATCTAAAAAAGATTCAAGTTATTTTAGAATGTCCTACACCAAGGACCCTCATGGAACTTCATAGCTTCTTAGGTCTTGTTAATTTCTATCACAGGTTTGTTATTGGATTTTCACATGTTTCTTGGTCACTAAACCAAGTGACTAAAGGAGGAGCTAAAGCTACATTTTAGTGGGGTGTAATACAACAAAGGGCATTTGAGAATTTAAAGAATAAACTTTGCTCAGCCCCTATTCTTGCCTTGCTAGATTTACATCAACCTTTTGAGTTGATGATAGATGCATCTAAATATGCCATGGGAACTATCATAATGTAACATGTCCATCCTATTAAATATCATAGTGAAACCTTCACTGATATAGTCAACAAATATCTAACATATGATATGGATCTATATTCCATTGTGCAAGCTTACAAACAATGGAAACACTACATCTTGGGGAAAGAGATGGCCATCCACACTAACCACAGACCATTAGAATTGATCTAAACATAGATCGAACTATGAAATAAGAGGCACCAAAAGTGGGCCACATATCTTCTTTAATTCCATATGATAATCAAACACAAAAAGGGTAGCTCAAATACGGCTATAGATTTTCTAAGCTGCCCACCAATTACTACACTCACAATAGTTCTTGACCTATGTAGACATGAGACTACCACTTGGAGTGCTCTGTATGAAGTATATCCTACCTTTTCTAATATATATTAGGTGATTAAAAAAGTTAAACATATTTTTTATTTATATTTACAATATAATGTCATTTATCATATGGGGCACATCTATGTTACAGCTACAAAGCAACAAAAGATGATATGGGAAACACATTTCAGTAGGATAGCTGGACACTTTGGTGTAGAAAAGACATTGGGAGTTCTTCAAAAACACTTCTACTGGCCCCATATGTGAAATAATGTGGAAAGGCATCTCAAATATTACACCTCATGTGCAATATCCAAGCCAACAAATAAGAAGCAAGGATTGTACACGCCATTGCCAAAACCAACCAGGCCTTGGGAATCTATCTCAATGGATTTTCTCTCAAGTTTTCCCACTTCTAAACATGGCAAGGACTATATTTTTGTTATAGTTGATTATTTTTCAAAAATGACTATCATGATTGCCTATAAAAAAAACATATCTATTGAAGAATCTGCTCAACTATATTTTATTCATGTATGGTTCCATTTTGGTCTCCCCAAGTCCATTGTCTCAGATTGAGATAGTAGGTTTTTGAGCGTCTTCTGGTCCAATCTATGGAAGGTGATGGATACCAACTTGATGAAGTCCACAACCTTCCATTTATAGACTGATGGTCAGATAGAGGTGGTGAACCACTTGATTGTTCACATGATTTAGATGTATCACTCCAAACATCCATGCACATGGGATGAGGGGCTTATTTTCACACAACATGGATACAATCGAGCCTTGCACAACTCGCCTAATCATAGTACATTCTAGGTATGCTTTGGGTTCCAACCCATGACATCAATTGATATAGCTATTCCATTCTCCACCATGGAATACACACCTCATGGAATATCTAAAGCAGTAAAAGCAACAAAGTTCATTGAACAAATGCAACACATCCAGCATCAAGTTCATGACATCTTAGAGAAGATGAATTAGAAGTATAAGTAATGCCATGAAAAACATAGAATTACACATAATTTTTCTATGGGTGACAAGGTTTGGTTTCAGCTTTAGAAGGAACAACTTGCAGGCCCACACATAAAAATTTGGCCTATGCAATATGGTAACTACACCATCACTAAAAAATTTGGAGAAAATTCTTTTGAGTTGAACCTACCAGCCTACGTTGGTCTACATCCAATATTCAATATGGATCTCCTCAAACCATATCATCCACCTTTGTTGGAAACTTTAGTCATAGCAAAAAAACTAGACATGATGAGCTTGATCCATATATTTTTTCTCTAGTGGAGGAGGATCATATTGTTAACACCTAGATGAAGACAACAAGAGGACACTCTATTCCACTTTATCAGGTGGTCAAAAGGGGCCAGCTTAGCCACCAAGGTGAGTGGCTCATAAAGAATCAAATCAAGGCACAACTACCACACCTAATGATGAACATTGATGCAATGGGAACCATTTATTCTCAAGGAGGGAAGAATGATCTGGGCAATAATTCAGGTGATGGTTCCACCCAAATTGATGATAGAACTTCTAGGAGCCATAACTTTTGCACCGTAAGCTCTAATTGACTCACCATTTAAACCATTGGATAGATAAGAATGAGGAGAATGTGGTGAGATGGCATGGAGCTCCACTTTATGGATTTTTACCCCTGAAAACCTAGTGGAAGTGCCCCAAATTTCAATTTTAGTAGTGGAGTCTAAAAATAGTAAGTTTCTAAAAATAGTAATTCCTTGAATTCTATATTATTTTAAATCATGGAAGTCAAACTACTTGATCTCCCTCGAGATTGGTGACCCTCCACATCCTCCCCCTAATTTCAAAATGTGTATAAATGAAGATGTAACCTAGAATGGAAATCAAACATCTCTTCCCAAAGATAAACATATAGTTGTATTGTGATCTTGACTAATAAAAAATCTCTTCTCAGAGAATTCATTGTTACTATGTTATTTTTGTGTTCTTGAAATATTTATCAACCAAAACTTCTAAGTTTTGGATCACTATAGAATATCTTGGTATAATATTTGTAGTTATGCATGTTCTCTAAAAGAACTCCTTTTGTTTTTTACAAGTTCTAGTTGGTGTTCTCTACTAAAGTTCTCTAATTTATCTGGAAACAAATAAACTTTGATGTTTTTAAGTTTGAGGTAAGGTTGCTTACTAATTTCAACATTAAAGTTATCTCTAGACTCTTTTCCTTCCATATTTTCCTTCAATTCAAGATTCATGAGGAGTAACTAAAAAATTCTCTATAGACTAGAATGTTGAAGATCTCTCCTTCTTTCTTGTTGGATACTAGAGGTTTTCCTAAATGGTCTAACCTGCCTAATTGGATAACTACTCATGAGTTTGTTGATGAAGTCTAGTGGGTATAATATGAATGGGAGTTGATGAAGGACTCATTTTTTGAACAAGATGATTAAACATTTTTTCTTGAATGTGTTGAGTCCTCCTATTTTGACAAGGTTAACACAAACACTTGGTTTTTTACTCAAAAAGAGGTGATGGAGGATTTTCATAATGTTGGTCTTAGCTCCCTATAAACTAGTGTTGAGTAGGTTTTCATGTGAATTTGTCTCTTGAGTCTGATAATATAGATGTAATCATTGGTATTGGATATGGTAGTAGTGATTAGTAAATGTTGATTGATTATGGTGATCAAATTGAGGATTATATTAATAACATTACAACTCATCTTCAAAAGGTGATTGATTCTAGTAAACTGGGTGATGATGAAGAGTTGAGAAACTATTTTAAGTCTAACATTTAATGGTTCTTGAAAAAGTTGAAATATTTTATCATCAGTGGGTGTTGCTCAATTGGGACCTAAGCACTATAAGGGATTTGTGGAACATAAGGATCTTGAGGATGATAATGTCTCACTTGTAGTTATTTTAATGGGTATTAGTTCATCTTAATAGGGTATGTAACCTATGTTTTTTGTGTTAAGATTTTTTTTTTGTTTTTTCCACTATTATATGAATTTTTTTATATTGTAACATCATACTCATATCATGAACCTTATTTCTCTTAGTGAGTAGTTGTTGTATCCTATTTTATTTTTGATGTTCATATCTTTAGATGTAAAAGAAAGGTTGGTTATGTGCTGAGAATAAGAGCACTCATGCTAAATAATATGAGGATGGAGGTCATGGGTTTTTATTCCATGAAAGAGTTATATGTTGATGATGATGAATTATGTGACACATGAAATGCATGCATAGATACCATATAGTGTAAATAAAATGACATTCATATATTACCTCCTATAGGAATTAGTTTTAATCAAATGAGATCAATCGTACATACCAAGATGGTCAATGTGTGATAAAATCATCAAAATAAAATCATAGTGTAGGAATGTTAGGATATTTTGGATACAATAATAAATTAGAAAAGTTAGTTGCAGGATATTTTTGGTAAAAAATGAGCCAAAAATTATATGAATAAGTGTGAAGGTGATAAGGTTTATAGATGGATAAAAGGATAAGTGAGAAAATATGGTTATACAATTAACTATGAATATTATACAAACCATTAAATGATATAAGTATGGATTTTTTCTAGGAATATTGAAAACATATAGAGTAAATATTTTCATATATATTTTTATTGGTAATATTCTCCAAGATGACACATTTTATCACATTTAGGAAGATGATAGTGGAAAAAAACATCACAAATTTATTCCTTATAGAGGTGATAAGGATACATGGTTTGTCATGGAGAATAATTTTGGAGAGCAACAAGGTGTCTCTAGTTAAATATTGCTACACATTATGGAATACATTTAGAAATATGTTGAATTTGAGCTCAACCTACCACTAGTAAACTAATGGATATATAGAGTAGGTGAATAAAATCCTTGGGAACTTAATAATATGTTTGGTATGAGATAAGTCCAAGAAAAGAGACATGGTGTTTGCATTAACACTTTTTAATAACAATAATTTTTTAATCTATAAAAAGTTAAAAACCATTTCTATATGATGGATGGAAGCAACACAAGATGATTTATAGAGTTGTTTTACCTAAACATGGCACACAGGAGAAGCAGACACTTGATATTTTTTAGTTCATCACTTTATTTTTTATCATATTATCAACAAATTATTATCTATAAAATCATGCCTTAAAGGCTACAACATGAATGGGATGGGATAAAATATTGGTAATTTGTGAGAAATGTCTACATTATGTCCTATTACATAATCATTATTATCATTTATACCTCCTCTAAGCTTTTATCTATCTATCCCTTTCATATAATTTTTATATAAATTTGGTTATTTCCCTATATCCTATGGCATCAACATTGTCGATAGCATCTATTTGGTGCCTTTATCCTCCATGTACTCTATCATCCATTCCAATACAAGTTTAAGTTTGTGTTTTGACATTTATATTATATCAACCTAATTGATAATGTACTATGCTAGCCAACATCTTCCAACTTCATTGACTAGGATGGTACAATCAACTTATAGTTTAGGATTTGTTTTAGTTGTTAGAATAGTATAAGTAGGGGTATATTTCATTCCTAATAAGATATATCAAATTCAAACACTTTTATTTTTGCTCAAATTTCCTACCTATTTAATATTTAGGAGATTTAGTGGTTTAAAACCTTATATTGGAGGTCTTCTCTTATGGTGTCATTAAAGTTAAATAAGAATAGTCATTTAGAGTTTCTAACTATGTTTAGGTCTTCATCCAACCATTTGAGGTATCCAACCTAAAAATATATTTTTCAAATCTCAACACCATCCAAGGGAGATATTGAAATGTCAATGACTCCACCCAAAGGTAATTAGTTATATCTTATACTCTTTCATTTACTTTTTTATTATAGTAGATGTTGTTTATTATTATTTTGATGAATATACCCTTGTTTATTCTCTTCACTATGCTTAATAAGCTAGTATAGATACAGGATTACTTAAACATTTGATTTATCACCTTACATTACATAGAAAACCTTTTGTTTTACAATTTCACCTTTATCTTTCTACAAACACTAACCCAAAATTTATTTTATTTTTACCTTTTTAAAATCATTTAATTTACTTGCATTATTATAATCATATATATAATCATCTACCCTTTTTGAGGTATAGTGATATATATATATATATATATATATATATATATATATATATATATATATACATATACATATATATATACATATACATATGTATATATTTGAGGTATAGTGATATATATATATATATATATATATATATATTATGTAGATTAGATTGAGAGATTGATTGTATACCAACTTAGGTAAACTCCTTGACTTGATCGTTCAAGCCATAGAATGACTATATCTCAGGTAGGCATCAGGGAGACTCAAATTATAGTATTAGTAATTTGGGATATATATATATATATATATATATATATATATATATAGAGAGAGAGAGAGAGAGAGAGAGAGATGGTGTGAAGATCTACCATCATCCATCTATTTATTCTATTATACACGTGATATGATTGAAGTAGGTGATATAACTAGAGTAGAGGGGGCATATGCTCAGGATTTGGAACTTATTCCTCTCAAAATTTGAGTTTGATATTACCCTATTATATAAAATTGGATATCATTTGGCCTTATCTACTCTTCTAAGTATATGCAATCTCTATTTACTTCATGATATTAAGTTCTTGGTGTTTTAATAGAAAGAGGATAATTTTAGGACATCCTAGACTATGGATACATTGTGGTGAAACTAATGTGAATAATATACCTCCTATGGTTGAATATGTTTCATGTTTGTTATTTTATATTCTTGAAAATATTGTAAATACTATGATACATATTTTTGTCTAACTGTATCAGCCAACACAATATTGTTCAATAGTTTTATCAAGTATATCAAGTAGCTTGATACATTGATTATCTATTTTAAAATTTTATCAATTGGTAAAATACTATTCTATATGTTTTTATATGGTGTTTTCCATCCTAATACAGTCATGTGTGTGTTTCCAACTATATTAGGCAACTTGATAAAGTTTTGTGGGAGTAATTTCAATTATTAAATATAACACCCAACCCAATACCATTATATTTTATTATTTAATTTAATTTCACACTATAAACTTATATTTAAAAATTATATAATTTTCATCTTTTTATTTATTTTTTAATATAATTTATTTTAAATAACTTTTAAAAATCATAAGAGTTATTGCTTTGGACCAAGCGTTATCAATTTTACTAGATCCATGTTGTGAGAAGTAAAACTCTAATACTAAAGTTGTTATACATCAATATATATGGATTATATTTTCCACAACATATGTCATATCATAAACTCATAGGATTTTGTTTACATCCTTTAGGAATCCTTCCAACCATTTGATTTGGTAGTGCATTAATAATTAATTATCCCAAGAAAGATAATCTCAATATACCTTAGGGAAGGGACAATATGACCACATCAATAGTGGAATCATCCCTGGTTAGTTCCCTTGCATCCATGTTTTCTATTTATTACTAGGATTGGTATTTATATGGGCCTACTACTCAAACACACCTTGTATAGTTATACCTCCTTACTTCAATTTTACTACAACCTGGATAAATTTTAGATTAATTTTATTTCTAGACTATATCAACTAGCTCAATATGATAGTATGTTTTGTGATAACTACATCAAGTAGCTTTAAATATTTTAGTATGTATTCTAAATTACATCAACCATCTCAATATAACTATAGATTTTTAGAAATCTATTTTGGCTAGATTATCTCAATTTAATTTTTATTATGTTGACTAACCTAATATATTATTTTTATCCTTGGTTGTTACTAGTGCCACTTTTTAACCAAGTTGTATCATCTAATTTGATACAATTTTTATATTAGAATTAATAACAAACTATGCCAAAAATCTCAATATAGTTAGTATTTTAGATGCATTGTTAATTATATCAACTTATCTAATACCATCATTTTATTGTGACTATCCCCTTTTATAGATCATATTTTTAACCCCCATCATCATGATGTCACCTCTTATAATATTCCATGCAAGATTTAACCTTTGTGGCCTATATATGGGTTATTCCTTCATTAACACCTTGTCCACTATTAAGGATAATTACTCATGGGGAAATTTATCTCAACATCAGTCTAGATCCATTGAATGTAACATGGTTGAAAAAACCAAAAGATGATCTAAAGGAACCAATGTAGTTTTTTAATAACCTTGAACATAATAGCATTTATACCTTAAAAATAATGGAATTATTAACAAGTTTCCCCCATCTAATAAAATGGTTGGGGAAACCAAATCCAATATAAGAAACTTCCTCCCAAGACTAATGTTCATAATCCTAACATTTAGGAATTCATCAACTCCCAATCCTCATCTAATTTTTTCTAATCAAAATACCAATCTCAATAACTTCTCTAGATTCATCACAAGTCATTGCACAAATGGTTCAATAAATAACCCTTATACAATATTATAGTAGATATAAAATACTTTAAGTCTAAAACCACATCTTTTATATGGCTAATCAAAACCATACAATCATCATGAACTAACCAAATCAAAATTATATCTCCCTTTCTCTTAGAGATACCAATGGAAACATAGTTTATTCACCAATGCATAATAATATGTTTAAATATATTAAAAATGAACATTTATCTCTTTTTATTATGTCCATATAAAATGGAAAAATTTATCCAACTATCACATAATATGGGGCTAAGGATCCTACCTTATAACTTAAATCCTTTAGCAACCTCTACCATGAATGTGTTTGAGCCAATAGTTATGCTATTATCAAGATTATTTTTAAAACCTTTATTAGAGTTGTGTTATAAAGATACAATCAACTTTCCCAACATTCCATTAAATAACTAAAGGATCTAGTCAATTCTCTCACTAAGAAATTCCAACATAATAAACTTCATGAAAATAGCCTTAGTAAATTCATTCATGTTAAACATATTTGTAATGAATTTCCCCATACATTCATCAAGCAACATAAGTCCTTAATGATTAAATAGAACCATTAAGGGAGTGGTTATAACATTTTCAAATTATTTGTTACTGATATTAAATCCTTGTCTAATTATAGTAAATTTTTATGTATTATACAACACCTTAGTATTTTACACTTAGAAAACTCATACCTTGGTTTTTTCTCTCAATTTTAGACCATTTCCCTCCACTACAAGTATTTCATTTGGTCTATCTTATTGCCCTTATCCTATCTCATAGTTTTAATAGTCTTATGTTGATGACCTAGGCCTTATATCTTTCCTAGAATGCTTAAACTATACTTATCTTCCACATCTAATTTTTTTGTTATGTAGCTACTTTCTTGTTCCTTGGACACTAACATCCAGGAAAAACACTGGTGTTAATGCTAGAGTTCTAACCTAATGCAAGTCTCTAGTGCCATAAATTCATTTAATTTATAAATGAAACATATCCTAATGGTAGACCTAAGTTATTTAATGTGAGGTACTTCTCAAAATGGATTGATATAGATAAAATATCAACCCTCATTCATTCCTCACTTGGGAAAAACATAAAAAAGAAATATGGAAACTTATAAAAGCATTATATCAAGCATTTAATTGAAAAACGTTTCCCTATTTCCTCATATTATCATATCAATCATAGGTCAAACACATATATAGTTCTAAATTATTTAAGGATAAACCCAAGATCTATGTTTTTTAGGTTATAAGTTAGGTCACTATTATACTTTTTTATCATGTATTAGATGATTTGTACACAACCTAAATCATAGGGGTGAACTACATTAGTTCGAGGCCCTATTTTGAGTATTGGATATGTAGGTAGCACTCACTGATAAAGGGTTGTTTGGGGTCATATCAACACCATGTGCCCACAAACACATTTTTCCCCAAGGTCACCATCAAGATGAAGAACTAGGCTTTTAACATTTCATGAAGATAAACAGTCCATGAACTACATATAAATGCACTAAAGTGAAGACAAAGACAAAAATAGAAACATCCATTTGGTTGTATCCTTTTATAATAGGTATTCATTTTAGGACACTTGCATCAAATTTAGATAGTAGCATCGATGCAACTATCCAAGGTTAATGCTAGTGTTTGTAACTCTAAAAGAATACAAATCAGAATTTGATGAATATTCAAGAATCTTATTCTAATATAATTCCTCCATGTTATAGATCTATCACTATTTTAACATCATAACCAACTAAGTATATTACTTATTTATCATTTACATACATAGCTCAATTTTTAATAAAGGTAAAAGTGGGTTTTAAAGGGACCCTATCCATATAACAGTATCACACCTATGGACAACTACAATCCATAAGAAATCCCAACTTAAAAAATAATAAAAGGAACCTAGAATTATA
This sequence comes from Torreya grandis, assembly GCA_037957365.1. NCBI lineage: Eukaryota > Viridiplantae > Streptophyta > Pinopsida > Cupressales > Taxaceae > Torreya > Torreya grandis. Next base: position 454,768 of record JARHVA010002361.1, on the reverse strand, counting down.
GAAATAACAAAATGATAGCAGAGACACAACAAAACAATAACACTCACAAAGCCTAAACTAAACAAGAAATACTCAATAATTAAATATTTTCTAGTTTTCATAAGCCTTGTTCTAATATTTGGTCATGATATTAATGTTTCTATCAATGATCCTATTAATGTTCTCCTCCTCATTACCAATTATGATGACTTTAAGTTTCTTATTCAGTCTGATTCATTTGGAATTATCACCTTTGTTGATGAAACATAAGGATAGGCCTTCCATGTTATGCATAGTGTTGTTAATAGTAACCTTGATGAAATTAACAAAGATGTTAAAATTACCTTTGAGGTATTTTTTCTCCCTCTCCAAGGTATTAAATTTGTCAATGAGGGATTAAATAAGGGAGAAAATCTCAACCTCCTTTTCTTTGGTACAAAAGAGACCATTCACAACTTAGTTATACTTTCTATATTTAGCCTATTTTAAGCATAATAAATTCAATGTGTGTTTATATATGAGTTTAGCACCGAATAAACATGTTGTAGATATAATTATCAACCTTTTACATTATTAATTTATATATACCCATTTACATTATTCATTTATATATACACCTTTAATAATCATATAGGTAACCCCAACCTAGAGAGATCTCATTTTAGGTCTAAAAAATTGGTGAACCCATTGTTTGAACATTGAACCCTAGGATAATTAGCATTTTATAATTTCTTGATTATTTTACTATATTGGAAGTTATAAATTTTTCATTTGTGAAGTAATGGAAAATCTTAAAGCAAAAAATTATTTTCAAATGAAGGATAAAGGAGCATTGACTACTCATCTCAATGATAACAAAAGCTTAATAGATGTAGTTTTGTATGTTATAAGAGATGAAACAAGTAAATAAGATAAAACTAAGGATTCCTCATCTAGTGATGATGAATATTTATAAGGTAATACAATTGATTCCAAACCAATCAATCTACTTACATCTAGTGGAGTCATGGATTTTTCTTTCTAACCTTTGTTTCCTAAAGAACAAAACACTATGGCTACACCTACAATGGAATTAACATATTTTTCAACATAAATACTAGTTTAAATTCCTATTACTACTAAAACCATGTTTAGACCCACTTTGGTGACTAATCAAATTACTAATCTAAATCCCAATGGGTCCATATTTCAAACACTCTTTCAAGTTATTATTAAGTTTGATTATAGGGTTACAAACATTAAAACAAAAGCTTTAATTTTTATCCATGGTATTGATTTGCAAGATGCATTAAATAACCATCTTTCACTTTAGATATCTTTACAACCTTTGCAACTAGTTTTTTTAACCTAAGATTTCATTTTATGATTACAAAGGTGATCCTAAAAAACATCTTTAATATTTTTATGTGGCATGCCTTTATTATGCCTTTAATGATAAAATTTTGACCAAGTTATCTCCAAGAAGACTCAAGGACTATGGGTCCTATGATTTAGTTCTCTAATCTATGAAAACTTTCAAACCACTTGTAGACTAGTTTTTAGTGCACTTTTCCATTAATATTTAAGAAAAACATTTGTATGCTCGAATTGCCAAAATAAAACAAGGAACCAATGAACTAATCAATGAATATATCTTGACATATAAGATAGTTATAGATAAAATGACTAATCATATGGAATATAAGGAGTTTCAAGACATATTAAATAAAATTTTGCTTGTTCATTTACATGAGTCCATTCTTTTTAAGAAGTTAAAATAATTCATTGACATATGCCATGTTGTATGGGATCATGAAATGAATATTATTTCATTAAGTAATATCAAGTACATAATGAACACACCAAATGCATCTAAATTTAGTACCGAATTTATAACTACACCAATTTATAAGATAAAACCTCCAATGCCTAAAAAGGAAATAACCACCATGGTAAACATAGTTTCATAATAGACTAATCAAATTATTTAATCCAATGCACCAAGGAGATAGTTATCCTATTTACCTGAGTCCCCTGCTTCATTACTCCCATGATTATTATAGTGTCAACTTATATCTCTCCCTTATCCTATAGAGGTTGATATGAATAGACCAATACCCAAAGGATATGATGTGAATGCTTATTTTGATTATCATTAGGGGCCAAGGAATTATATAAATGGATGTTTTACCTTAAAACAAAAGATCTAAGATCTTCTCAATGATGAAAAGCTTGCATTTTAGGATCATCAAAAGAACATAGGTTCACAACCTATTGACCACCAAAAATATAAAATATTTAACAATCTTTTGTAAGAGCATTCTAAAAAGTAAATAGAAGTGAAAATGGAATATAATTCACATCCTCCTCCATCAAATTATGGTCATCCACTATAAGCAATTATTAGTACTTACAGAGGACATATACATCCTATAATTCATAGACCCTCTATTACATTAAATGATAGTGAGGCTGAGGATGATGACTCTTATCTTCATTTTTATTCATTCAAGCACACCTTGATAAACACCATATACATAGTGTTATGATTGATAATGGTGCAAGTGATAATGTTAACACAATGACATTATTTATGCACATGCATTATACTCATAAATGATTTACATCCTTCTACTATACATGTTAGAGCATTTAATGGTAGCCCCTAGAAGGTTTGTGGTGAGATTGACCTACATTTTTAAGTTGGTATCACATATATGGTTACTACCTTTTCAGTTATACCTTCCACAAAAAATATTTTATATGTTGTTATAAAGACCTTAGGTCCATACACGTGGATCAATATAGTCTACTAGGATGGGTGTGGATAATACATTCATGCCAATTGGGTAATTACATTTGTAGAATAAGATATGAGAATCCTCTTAAACAAGAGAAGATTATACCTAGATAATTAATTACCAAGCCTACTAAGGATAATTCACTAAAACAGGGTAAGCAATAGGCATTACCACTTACTAAAAGACCATCACATTAGAGACATATAGTGGATTCCACATAATCCCCATTTATTATTCACCATGTTCAAATATCTAGAGAACCTACACATGTTCATATTATGGTTATTTTAAAGAAACCATAGAAAAATCAATGATGGGTTCCATGAACCCCTACTCTTATTACTCCTACTACTACTTCATAACTACAAAGTCCTATTTTACATAGCAGTTAATCATTGATACTATAAATATAGATATTGAACCTATGCATGCTCCTCAACATCATCACAAGATTATTACACTAGGTTCATAGTGGATAGATATCTATGACCATTCATTTTATTCTATAATAGGATGATCTTTACTTTTAAAACATTTAAAAATTACAAAATAACTAAAAAACATTCAAAATTTTCCGAAAAACAAATTTGGCACCTACATTTTCTATTGGCTCCTAGGTATCTATGTGTTAATTCCATGTTGATGGATGGCATATTTAGTTACTTAGACATAAACACATGTGTGTCACACTTGTATTTGAGTGTTATATAATCATACACAAATACATGATCTATTCCTATTTTAGATGTGGTTCCTTCCCTCTACTCATGTCATGTGGACATTGGGGGCAATTATTCTCCTTGATCTTGATACTCGTAGGTTATATGGTTTATTATCACATCTCATTATCATGTTTGACTATATACATAATTACATATGCCATTATCCATGATTACATCTTACACATCATACTTCATATGCTATGTATATGAAATTTTTATAACACATTTGATTGATGGGCTACTATGGCATGTTTATGATGGTTCCTTATTTTAGTTTATGCCCTTCTTTGATTATCTTGCCTTGATATTTTATTCCTTGTTTAAGAAATTAAATATTTTATTTTTACTACATCCCCTATGCCTATGTAGACTTTTTTGACATTTTAATATGTCATTTTTTGTTTTATGGACATTTTAATATGACATTATTGATTTTATGGACATTTGACTAAGTCATGTCCCTTAGATTGTACAGAATTTGAGCATGCCCCTTATTTGTGGTAGCTTAGACCATTGCCTTTTGACATGATTTTGAGTGCTCTTGTGTGTGTGTGTGCTTATGTTCTTTTTAATCTTGTAATATTATTATCTATACATTTCCATGATTTTAATCATGCATCTTAGGCCTTCATGTTATCACATTGGATCTATACACTTTAATGTTATATCTACCTAGACATGTTCCTTTCATATGCTATACTATTCTATTCACATATTATAGAGTTGCCTTATCCTTTTTGAGGTGAGATAAATACAATTTAATTTCTTTCCCTCACCTCATAGGGGTTAATATTATCATGGGAATGTCATAGAGGCATGTTCTCCACATTTGGCTTAGTTTTCAAATTTAGTGGGGGCATGCTTTGAAAGCATATTCTCCACATGTATTCAGTATTCATCATATCCATATTAAAGTGGAGGAATGTTTTGGAAACATGTTCTCCACATTGGTACTTATATCAATTTTCATATTTCTCCATAAATATTGGGTTCATACTTTGGATGCATGTTCTCCACACTTAATTTTATGAATTGGCCAAAGCACACAATTATATGATTAAAATTCATAGTTGTTTTAGAATTATATATATTTGTACCATTATTATAGATAGTTTTAGAATTATATATATAAGGTGCATATTATATGCAATTTATACCTAATATTTGAAGATCCAAATTAGTTTTAGTTTCTAAAACTCTTTTATGGGCTGTTACCATGTCACATACTTTTATGTATTGGTACCCCTATCTAGCTTTTATAGACTTTATTAAGATAATATATTATAGTATTTGGTTAAATTTTTTGTATGGTTGAGGTGATTAAATCACTCAATCTTACTAAGTTTTCAATTAAGATTTTATTATATCATCCAACTATAACAGGTTATAAATATGATTGAGATAATTTCAAGTACTAGGTAGAAAATCACCTTAGATCCAATGTTAGGGGAATGTTCATAATAATATCTATATCTATATATCCTTGGATATATAAAATTTTAATATTTATCTATATTTCTCCTAATCCCAATTTAATATCCTTACAATGATACATATTTTTCAAATCAGCTCACCAATAGGTAAGGAATTTATATTGGCACATGTGTAATCCTAAACCTTACTCTTTTAATTTAAATAAATTTCAAGTAGTTTTAGTTCCATATTATATGAAATTATTATATATTTTAACTTTCTCTAGGTTTTAGGTTAGTCACAAACAAATAACTTAAGTTAGGAACACAAAAATACAAAGTGTGTTATACACACACAGGTACATATTCCATTCATTTAAAATATAAATTTCATAGTAGATTAAAGGTTGGAGAATGTATATGAAATTTATATATTATATAGCACCTTACTGTTGTACACTTTTAAAACTCACACTTTGGCTATTTATCTTAATTCTAAACCTTTTCATCCTTTTACAACTCTCACATTTACTCTACATTGTTACTTTTGACCTATCTCTTAGTTTGACTAGTATCATGTTGATGAACTAACCCTTATATCTTGACTATAATGATTAAAATTTATTTATATTCCACTTCTACAAGTTATCATCATGTACTTAATTTCCTTCTCCTTGGACATTAACATCTTGGATACAAACTAATGTCAATAGTAGTGTCCTGACCTGAAACAAGTGTACAATGCCCTAATGTCATATAGTTTGTAAATGAAACATATCTTAAAGGTCATCCTAATTTATTTAATGTAGTTTTCTTATCCAAATGGATTGATATAAATAAAATATCAACCCCCATTCATTCCTCACCTAGGAAAAGCCTAGAAAAAACCCATGGAAACTTATAAAATTATTCCATTAAACATTAAATTAAGAAAATCATCCTAATTTAATCCTATATTAATGTAAATCATAGAGACAACACATACATAGGTCTAAACTACTAAAGTAATATCCTAAGAGCTATCTATGCCAAGTTACAAACTAGGTCACTATTATACTTGCTTATCACATATTGTATGATTCAATGAAAAGCCAATACATAATGGAAAACTAATTCATTATAAGGCCCTCTTAAAAGTATTCTATATGTAGGAAACACTCATTGATAGAGGTGCATTTGGGGTTAGCTTGACACCTTGTGCTCATTAACCCATTTTACCCCAAGGTCACCATGAAGATGAAGAACTAGGTTTTGACATTTCATGAAGAGAAATAGTCTATGACCTATATTTGAATGTACCAAAGTGAAGAGAAAGACAAAAATAGAAGCATCTAGGTGTTAACATGCTTTTCTAGAAAGTATTCCAGACATGATATTTGTATCAAACCTAGACATTAACATCAATGTACCTATCATAGGCTGACATCAATGTCTACATCTCTATAAACATCCAAATCAGAATCTAAAAACTATAGTAGAATTTTATTCTAGTCTACTTCTTTCCTATACAAGATCCAACAATGCTTTAGCATCATAACCAACCAAGTATATTACTTCTTTGTCATTTTCATACATATCTTAGTTGTACTTTAAATATTTAACCTATTCTCAACATAATAAATTTAGTGTATGCTTATATATGAGTTTATCACCTAATTGGCCTATTGTAAATCTGATTATCATGCTTTTTCATTATTCATTTATATACACTTATATAATAATCATCTAGATAACCCCAACCTAGAAAGATTTCATTTTAGGATTAAACACTAATACAAGGCTAGGATATTCTCTCTTTAGGCATTCAAAGAGGATTTTTACCAATAAAAATGACAAGAGCTACTTATGGATAAATTTTAAACATATTAAATTACTAAAAAATGATTTCTTTTCAAACTAAAACTAATGTAACCAATATTAATTCTTCAAAAAAAAAAAGTGTCCCCAAGCTTCAATAGAAGCATATAAAATAGATAACCAACTACCCTCCTTCCCTCCATTTAGTATGCTAGAAATTCCTAAGATGTTATCTACATTTCAACCATAAATTTAAAATACAACCCCTACAACATAGTATAACCCTAATATTTTTTTAGTTCCATACCAATCTTTGTCTCTCTCACAAGACATGTCATGAACTCTAGAAGCTTGTGGTGAATATCATCTTGAGGAAAACATTTTATCAAGATATCATCACTAAAAAATCCCATAAATAATACCTTAGAACATATAATAAATAATATTATAATTTTAAATCTAAAAATCATATATATAATAAATAATCTCAACCATCTAATCCTAATACACAACATTTAAATGAATTTTTTTGTGTTATTGATGTTAACCATGGTAGTTATTACACTAATTACCAATTTTTGAATCAGATAAAAGTAAAATAATGTGTCAAGCCAACTCAAAAAAATACAATCAATAAACGCAATAATCACTATGTCAAGGGAAAACCTATTAATAATATTATCACCACAACTACATTATCTTATGACCCACAAATAGTAATGAGCCTGCTCCACTATCAGAGCCTCAATCTAGTGGTTCCAATCCTTTTACCACCATACCTCTTAAAGTCACAATTACTAGTCAAGATAAAAAATGTTATGTATATAACTCTAAATAATAATAAAATTTAATATAAGAACTTAATTCCATGCCTTGAAAAATTAATCTAAAAAAACTCATGAGGATATCTCCTTATCAACAAAATTTTCTCATTTAAAAGTTGTGAGACATCAAATAATCCTCATATTTGAACTTAAAAAACATAGCAAACCTTCATAAGGTCATGGACATTATAAATTACACACTATTTGAACCATTTCTCAACCTTATTTCTGTAATATAATTTCCATAGAGTTTTCTGAAGAAAAACATATTATTTATGAAATCCTCATTTGAGATGATGACCCACCTATCTTAATAATATTGACATCAACACTTATTTAATTATAAAAAAAATTGTGAAATAATTCTTAGGAATTAACATTAATTACCCTTGTTTAATAAAATTATTTGGGTATTCCAAATATGACTTTAAGAAAACACAAATAATATATGTGGATTCGATAAAACCAATCAAAAGTTTCTTGGTTGATGTTTTTTGCCTCTTAGTATTGTACCCAGTATAATATGTACCAATCTAATAAGATTATATCTTACATTCTCTTACAAATTCATTTTGTTTCTTTCTTTGACCCATTGCATAAAGGTGTTGCATATTAAGGTATATAATTCATTAAGTTCAATCATGATTGAAAGCATTACAACATGTAGCATATCCAGAATCATGTAGTCTAAATCCACCTATTTCCAAAATAAAGTATCACATCCCCACCATTTATCATATCAATATTCTTCCTCTTATTTATTTTTTCAATATGGATAATAATATCCAAGTTACTCTTGAATATTCAAATGATGACAAACCCAATGGGTAAAAATCTATTTTTATTTTTTTGAGAATTTGATGTTATGTGGGTACCATTATTAGGCCCTTAACACTTTACTTGGTAAAATAATATATGTTTTATTATTATACTTAAAATAGGTTAAAATCTTGTGTAAAACCTATAATAAAACATGTTATTTATTAGCAACTTAGTTTCTCAAGGAAAGGATGGAACCATTGGTTACAATGGTCTCCTCACCTCATTACTATTATAAATAGGGTTTTACCCATTTGGAAAAATATATTCTTGATATACTTGATAAAATTGATGTATTTGATATTTGTGTGTTCCAAATATTTACAAAGGTTTTATGAAGGCTTATGTGAAGAAATGAGAAGTAATAAGGTTTTGTATTGGGGTTTAAGTATTCTCATATAAGTGAATATCATCTTTGATGGATTTTAACCTTTTGAGGTTTTCCCATGATGAATTTTTGTCATGTGTACATTGATCAATATTCATATATTATGTGTTTTGACATCATTTAAATTATAGATCATGTCATGTATTAATTTATGCATTCTTTCATGGAATCAATGCTCGAAGGGGTGTGGATGATTGGAAAATTTGGAAAGAAATTTTTATTTAATTGAATATTAAATTTCAAAGCATATTCAATTTTATTCAACCTTGTGGAGGATTTTAAAATCCTATGGTATGACCATATGTGGCATATTGGAGGTTCAAAATATCAAAGCATTCATTTAGTGACCTTTTTTTTAATCTCTCAAATCTTTATTTAAGCATCATTTGATCTTGTTGAGCAAGCAAATAGTAAACAAAAATCAAAATTTACACTCAAATCTTACCTGGGATGATTTTAATATTATTGTATGACTTCTTACATGAATAATTTCATGAAAAATTGTTTCCATAAAATTTGAGGATCTCCTTTTGTGTTGAAAATTATTTATTTAATCAATCTTGGAGACAGAACTTGTTTCCAATAATCTTGAAACATTAAAGGCTCTAATGAATTTTTTCAAGCTCCATGAGGTGCCATAGTATGACGTATAAGTGGAAATGTTTTTTTATGCATCAAAAATTCAATTTTTAAGTTCTATTCTACTTTCTCACAAAATTTAATGATGGTTGACAAAGATTGGGGATTTATGGTGGTTTATAAAACTTACTATGCATCCCTAAACTTTTCCCTAAGTGACATTCTTTTTCTCCAGTGAGTTAAAGGTAATATTTTATTTCCATATAGTTGGGTGAAATATTGTACAAATAATTTATTTATTAAAATCAAATATTACAAGTAAACTTACAAGGGACCTACTTTAAAATTTAGTTTTTAATCTAAAAAGTTGGAAATAATAATATATATTTACTTTTCAAACTACATGCACATATTTATTTTCATTTAAAAATAAAGATATACAAAAGTACATATATAAATTAGTGCATCCATACTTCCATTTAGTCTCCTAAAAGGGTTGGTGGCTTTTATTTTACTAAAAATTTATAAGGAAGAGATCTACTATTCAAAACCCACTAGTTACTTCCTTTTTTGATCAAGTCAAACTCATTTTTGGTCAATTCTAAGAAAATATTGTTTACATGTGGAGTAACTCATATGCAAAACCCTAGTGTAACTTCTACCTTTGTTTTTAGACTTTTGACCTAGAAAATATTTTATTGAACATAGTTGTGTGACCGGTCATTTCTTGGGTTTTCTCACATTATAGATGCATTGGTGTGGTAATTATTTTATTTGAATCTTCATATTATAGTTCTTGCAACACTATTAATAATTTTTCTTAAATTAATGTATTTTTTTGACACTTGTGACACCTTATTTTATCACAATATTTCACAATTGTTTTTAATCTATTTATCATTAATTTGAATAATTATTATTTATCTACACTATAAATTTTCTTTCCTATCAAGTAAAGTATAAAATCACATTAAAAGGTTTCTTTTTAAAAAAAAAAGTTTATTTAGTGCTAAAGTGTCCATTTTAAAAGGAATTTATGGTTTCACCTACCTTCATGCTTGATAAATATCAAATGCTTAATGGGTTCAACTATAAAATATGTAAATTTCATATTAAATAAAAAATTTCAGCCTAAAATATATGGAACATAGGTGTTGGGATGGAAAAATCCTTTTTAGGATGACATGTTATAGTTGATATTTCAAATTCTTTTCAAAATAAATCACAAGAAGCCATGTCAATTATATTAAAAAGTTTTAATAATGTCATAATCCATATAGGCAATCAAGAGTCTCATAGTGATGTTTGAAAACTCCTTCAGTTAATGCAGGAGGGCACTCATCTCTCTAAGACTATTAATTTGATTCTTGAATTACTTACTACACCTATAAAGGGTGATAAAAATGTTAATTTTATTAATAAAATTAAGAATATTAAATCTTAATTGGATGGTTGTAAATGTAATTTAATTCAATATAAATTTTTATATTTTGCTATTAATCTTAATATTTATGAAACAAATCAAAATTTAATTTCAATTTTGGAATCAAAATACTCAATAGAACAAGAAATTCCTAACCTCACTACCATGTTATATCTTCTAATTCAAGAAGATCAAGTGATGCATAGTTTTGATACTAAAGAGAATTCCAATCATGCACTCCTCACTCTCAACTATGTTTTTTAGAATAATAAAAATAAAAAACATAACCCTAATTTTTCCAATGGTAAAAATAGGAACAATAAATCTAGCAATAAGAATCATAACCTATGATTAATATGAATTGTAATGTGTGGTAAATTTGGTAATATAAGGTAAAAATGTTATAAAAAAAAAGATAAAACTAATAATAAAACCCTTAAAAATTAAAAAGGGAAGAAATCTATTCAAAAGCATCAGAAGAACTAAAATTAGAACAATAATAAGGAACACAATTCTAATGTTATTTCTTTATATACTACCTTGCTTGATTCAAATGCGAATGAATGGATTTTATATACATGTAAATCCCACCATAGTTATATCTTAACTAACATTATTTGATACTATATATATTTATGAAAATATCTACTTATGAGATAATTTGTTTTTAGAGGCAACTAAGAAAATAAATACTAAATTTGCAAATATTGTTAGTAAAGATATTTTCTATGTACCTAAACTTAAGAATAGTTTTTTATATTATTATAAACTTACTAATGATAATTTTATTTTATATATTTTTTAAAGATAGTTGGTCCATTAGAAATCAATCTGGTTCTCTAATTTTTGAAGTTGTTTAAAATAATGGTTTATACATTTTTTTTGCTTCTAGATGTTGTCTTTCATCGTATAGTAAGAATAAATCTCAATTATGGCATGAAACATTATGACATGTTAATTTTGTAATTTTACATGACATGTATTCTCATAATCTTTTTATTTTTCTTCCTTTTATCTCTTCTCATCATGAAACTTGTGAAAGTTGTTTATGTGTTTAATAACATACTAATCCCTTTCATAAGAATCATGATGTGAATCCCTCTTATGCTTTAGAGTTAACTCATAGTGATTTTTTAGGGCCTATTGAATTTGTATATATTAATGGTGATTTGTATGTTGTAAATTTTATAGATGATTATACAATATCAATTTGGTCATATTTCATTAAAAATGAAACTGAAGTGTTGTCAAAATTTAGATAATTTAAATATTTTATTGAAAATTCTTTTAAATTTTCTATGAATAGATTAAGATCTGATCATGGTGGTAAATATATTATTAAATAGTTTGATTCCTTTTTAATTAGTTTTGGTCTTCAAATTTAATTGACAACTCCCTACCCCCCTAGCAAAATCGTATTGTTAAAAGAAAAAATGCATTGTTATATAGATGACTGGAACAATGTTGTATTCTAAAAATGTTCCTAAGTTGTTATGGGCCAAATCCATGAATAATATTATGAATATTTTGAATAGAGTAATTACTAAAACTTTTCATCTTTATATTCCTTTAGAAATGTGGTCTAAAATGAAACCCAATGCGACTTGTATTAGGATCTATAGTAGTCTTACTTCCATCTTTATTCTTAACGCAAAAAGAAATAATCTTGATTCTACCTTATATTATTTCATTTTCATATGATTTGGAGGTAGAAATAAGGATTAAGAGTGTTTGATCCATCTAAAATGAATCTATTAAGAATAAGAATGTTCCTATTCTCAACAAAACCTTTTGTGAATTCTCTATGGAATCTCCTCATTTTGTGAGGAAATTTGTCTGTCTTATTTATTATTATGAAGAAACATGTGCCCTAGAGGAGGTTGATACATATTTTGATAACTTAGATTTGGAGGAACCCCATAAATATCATGTTCAATATAAAGGACCTAAATGGTAGACTCCTAAGTCTAGTCTTCTAGTCGTGATAATCTTAATAAATTAACTGGAATTCAACATTATTATCATGTTTTAATGATAATGTATGAATGTTAAATTTAATATTTTAATGAATCTATTCTCTATAATAGATTGAAATTTATTATGCTGGCTAAGTATAATGCCTTAATTAGAAATTAGAATTAGACTCTTGTCTTACCTCCACCTAAAAGGCATGTTTTTGGTTGTAGGTGGAGTCATAAAATCAAATATAATTGAATTGATAAAATTGAAAATTTTAAAACAATATTAGTCACTCTTGGATTTAATCAAAAACTTGAAATTGACTATGTTGAAACCTTTGCTCCTGCAAAAAAATGAGTATTGTTAGATTACTCATTGCTCTTACAAAATAAAATGGTTGGATACACCAAATATATGTTAAAAATACTTTTTTAATTGCTGATTTAGAATTTAAATTTATGACTCAACCTAAAGGTTTCATTAATCTTAACAAAGAGAATTATGTTTACAAATACATATTTTTGTGGATTAAAATAATCTTCTTAATCTTGGTATTCTAAAATTACTAGTTATTTAATGAACTTATTTTTTTTAACTGTTATTTAGATAGCATTCTATTTTTTAATATTTAAAGTTGTCATTTAATATTAATATTATTTTATGTTTATGATATTCTCATTAATTAAAATCTAGTTAGTTTAATTCATAATTTTAAAGATAAACTAAGTCAACTGTTTGAAATGATTGATTTAGGTATTCTGCACCTTTTTTAGGGATGGTTATATTTTAGATAAAAAATATCATTGTATCACTATATAAATATGAACATAATAGTATTGTTAAGTTTAATATGCTAGATTGTATGCCTGCATCTATTCCTATTTAATTTGGTGTTAAGTTTGATCCAAAATTTTCATGTGAAAATGTTAACCCTACTCTATATGGATATCTTATTGGTAGTTTGATTTAACTAACCATTACTAGGTTAAATATTTCATGTATTATTTTTTTCTACCTCTAAATTTATATAAGATCCATATTTGGATCATTATAAATTATCAAAATGTATACTTCATTATATCAAAGGAACTATAAATTTTGGTTTACTTTATTCTTCCTTTCATACTACTATATTAGATAGATATTATGATGCTACCCATGCTAGAAATACTATATATTACAATGATATAGGTATAATTACATACATACATACATATCTCTAAGTATATTTAATTTTGGTGAAAGTGATATCACTTGGAGAAACAAAAAAAACTATTGTTTCTATCTCTTCTAGAAAAGTAGAGTATAGAGGTGTTATGAAAACTACTAAATAATTCATGTGGTTACAAAGGTTATTAGTATAACTTCATTTGGATGTTTCTCATCATATCACCCTTAATTATGATAACAAAAGTTGTATAACTATGGATAAAAATGTAATGTAGAACCAACAAACTAAACATATTAAATTTCATGTGGATTTTATCAAAGAAAATGTCCTCAATGCTGATATTGATCCTTAGTTTTATGTTACAGGTGAACATGTGGTAGATATATTTACAAAACCATTTGGTGATAACAAGTTTGGTTAGTTTAATACAACATTGGGCCTACCATAGTTTGTATTGAGCTAGAGTGTGCATGACAATTCCACTACTTAATGGCCACATGTTCCTTATTATTCTATATTCTTCTTCTCATTGTAAAACATTGTAATATATCATATTATGTGATTTTTGAAAAATTTGTTTGGAATTTGTAATTTTGTATCCCAATACAAAAAATCATATTGTAATGGAGGCCCTCATGTTATAAAAGTATCTATTAATTCTTAGATGATTATTCATGAGAAACTATGAGATGTGGTCTCATGATCGTGCTAGCCTAAAGTTATTTCTAGTAGTTTATGGATTATAAATCCTTATGTCTCAAAAGGTGTTATTTGGAATGATGAAGGTTATTAAATCCTTAAAATTTTTACATAGTATAATTCATATATTAAGGTGACTATGGTATGTCTTCCAACTTAACATTAAAGGGGACTTTTGAAACATTTAATGTTGTGTGGGTACCATTATTGGGTCATTAACACTTGGTAAAATAATTAAAAAACATTATTATATTTAACATGGGTTAAAACCTCATGTAAATGAAATAATAAAACATATTATTAATTACCAACTTAGTTTCTTGAGGAAGGGATGGAAACCTTGGTTACAATGGTCACCTCACCTCATTCCTACTATGAATAGTGTTTTACCCCTATGTGAAAATATATTCTCAATACACTTGAGAAACATGATGTATTTGATATTTACATATGGAAAATATTTAATAAGGTTCTGTGAAGTCCTATGTGAACAAGTGAGAAGTAAAAGGATTTTTATTGGGGTGCATAGTTTCTCATATAAATTAATATCATCTTTATGGTTTTTTAATTTTTGATGTTTTCCCATATTAGTTTATGTATCATGTGTACATTTATCTACATTTATTTAGTATATGTTTTACCATCATTTACTTTCTAGATTATGTCATTTTTTACTTTATGTATTATTTTATTAATACTACTAGATTACCTCCTTACATAGCATATTGACTCCCTCCATCTACTTTACCATGAGATATGACCATTCCTTTAATTTTTTACAATACTTAAAGTCCTCCCCCATGAAATTAAAATGAATATTATTATATAAAATATGACTTAAATGATCAATGATTTGAGTGGAAAATTTATTTCAATATCCTCTATCTTTATCCATTCACATTTTTAGAAACATTTGTGTATCAAATAATGATACTTCCAATGACAATTCCCAATAATCTACTCATGCTTGTAACATATTTCGATCATATGATGATGAATACATAGTTTTCAAACCCAAATCACAACAATCTAATCGAGGTCATCATAATAACTTTAAAAAATACTTAGTTTTAATATATGTGCTCATTTAGTTTATATCTCTTATTATTCTAGTGGTGATGAAAATGAATGTGAACCTCTAGGCTATTTTCTTCTTGTCAACATACCAGTGGAAAATACTCTATGGGTTCTCCAAAAAATCTTTAACTTTCTTAGAAATTTTAAAAATATCTATCAACTTGATACCATTTATAATTCCTTCAATTATGTTGAATACATCATCCAAATTGATACAATTAAACCTATTGAATAGTCTTATAATGTTACCAACCAAGCCAATATAATTCAATCCTTAATTAACAACTACACCAACTAGTCATTATTAAGTGCCAATATAATTTTATTATCATTCATAATCTAAATGTATTAGTCATGTCAATATTGTCTAGATCAATACTTATTTAACTAAATATACAAATCATGTTGATAAAATAAACATCTTTATTTTATACCAAATTATATTATCCATGCCAGTACTATAAATGAAAAACATTAAGTTATCCTTCAAATATAAAAATCACCTTATATCTTCAATTAATACTTTAATACAAATGCAATCATGATAAAGTGTAGGTAGTTATAATATTGATCTTAAGGAAGAAATAGAATCTTAACATCCATTACCTACACTTCATATAAATGAAATCATTCTATAATTTCTCCATGCCAGAGAGATCCATCCTCCCTACCAACATCATATCCATATCATTTTCAATATGGAAACACAATTATTATTAAATAAACTCAATAAGTTATGTATGTTATAGTTACTAGTGATAAGTTAGTTATTATCACTAAAAAATTATATCTTGAGGATAAATACAATTAAAACCTAATTTTATAAAATATTATGAAGTATTTGCATGGTCATATGAGGACATGACCAACATTTACCCTAACATAGTTTTCCACAACATAAGGACATATCAAAATGTAAAACTTGTATGCAAAAAGAAATAAAATTGCGCGCTGCCCCACCTCCCCCCCCCCCCCCCCACATTAAGGTTTCCACCTTATGTCCAAAAGAAGCTATCAATATCATATATGATAATATCATCTGACATGTAGATTATCAAAATGGGTAACAAATATATTAAATGTTTACATCAAATTAACTATGGTTATTCACATCTATATAGAATTGTGTGATCTCTCCTTATCACATTCTACAGAAAACATCCTTTGCCATCAATTTATTATATTTTGATTATATAGATAGCTATGAGATGTTTTCAGGGTATAATAAAATTCATATCACCCTTAAGGATAGTGAACATAGGATTGTAATAGGTGGAAATTAGTATGGTGTTAGTGAATGAAATAAAATCTAAACAAAGAACACACTAATCTAACACCCTAAGCCTACCTCAAGGGAGGATCATATTTAACAAAACTAAATGACAAAAACAACTGGAATGCAAAGACAAATAAATACTTCACTTTCCTTGGATCCTCCAAATATCTTGTTGTAGTGGCTTGCTCAGTTTGTGCTCATGAAGTCTATTGCAATGGAGCTTGGCTATCCTCCATCTCTCCTTGGCACCTTGTGTGGCTTTGGATCAATATTTTAGCATTATAACCCTAATTTTCATGAATCCTTTTAACTAATCCATCATTATAACTTTATCATCTGAGATCTCTTAAATTCATGTGGTAAGGCCTCCTATTTAAAGATTTTGCAAAATGACTAGAATAAACCTAAACGTCCATCTCAAGATTAAGATGTGTGGATAAGGATTAATCCTATTAAGTAATTAAAATCCATAAATAGGCTCATCAATATTTGGGATAGAGGGTCATTTAAGAGGAATGAGAGGCATTGATGAGGCATGGTAGGGGTTAACCTTGATATTTTATGCATTTATGGCCTAGGGATGTCTTCCCAAGAAATTATGTCACCTAATGATGCAGTTAATAGAAATCAATTTACAAAAATAAATATGGAACAACTCTCATAGAAAATTAACTTAAGATATTGATTTGGTTTAATTATCCTAAAACATGATTAAGCACTTTGATGTAAAAACCTTGGCAATTTGCACACAAACTAATCAAATTGATCAGAATGTCCTATTATTGGCCTAAAATTTGACTGGATTGGAATTAAGTTGTGATGTTATATGTTTTGGATCCATTATCCCATTTATGATGTTTCCAACACTAAATAACAAAGGCACATGTCTTGTGAAATATATTTGATAGAAAAGAGCAATCTAGAAAACTCAAGTGCAAAATTAACATTTTGACTCAAAATGACCTGATCAACATTAGTTGGCCCATAAATTGCAGTGCCCCATTTAATGACACTCTAGTCAAAATTGACACTTAAATATATCAATTTTAACTCATTTAATGTGTTTTAGTGTTTTTAGGCCAAATTGTGCATTTTGGTAGAAATTGGTCAAAACCTTGATTGGAGGTTATTAATGGCCAAATTTAGGTGTCTATAGTTTTCCCCTATTTGGGAAGGAGTTACAAGCTATATCAATAATAACATCTTCTAAAAAATATGAAAATGTATTATATACCTACAACTATAATGATGATGAATTAATTATATGATGCCTTCTTGAGGGAATGGTTGGCATAAGGAAAGGTCGACAAGTGATCCCTCAAATGAAATAATGGAGATGAGGGGACCAAAGAAAGGAAAATTATGGGATGAAAAAATAATGAGTTTGAAAAGTATCCAAAATCATTAAGAATTCAATTAGGATGGTGTACAATAGTTTGTCCAAAGGTAGTTATAAGCATTATACCTCGATAGTGGCAATGTGGCATGATAACACAATCATTTGCCTAAAGGTAGTTATAATCATTGAGAAGATGGAGTTACCCCAATTAAGATAGACAAACAACATATTAACATGCCCCTGTATGGGTATAAAAAGTAAAGTGGTGCAATACAATGATTTATCCAAAGGTGGTTGTAATCATTAAGAAATGCAAGTGGGATGGTGTGAAACTATTTACCCATAAACAGTTATAATCATTGGACCCTAATTATGGAAAACATGATTGATTTGGATAATGATGATGATAATCTAATATAGAGGATAAAGATGAATTGGGATAGCCTACTAGTAGGGAGATGCTCATTCAAACTAAACAGAGGTTAAAATTATTTCACTATTTAATTACTCTTTGTAGGATATGATTGGGATTGAATTATAATGTTGGGGCTAAAGAGATGTCAATGCTACCATAGTTAAATAGACTTCTTAAATTTGAGTTTTTTTATAACATGTGTCGATAGGCATCATGTTATAACATCATGAGGACTTGGCTGAAATATGCATAAAGATTGACTCTTAAAATCCAATACTCAATATAAAACACTTCACCAATGATAAAAACCATAATTACCCAATGAACACACATAGACTAAATCAAATAAATATTATGGAAATCAAACAAACAGGCACACAAATAAAACAATAAAGAAAAAAACAAATTAATTTAAGCCATACAAACATTGCCCTAAAAAATAGGTGACAACTTAACAAACTAATACAATTGGGGAATAGAAGAAAAGGAAGGGGATGGTCAATCTATCTCCATATGCACTAGGAAAGTGGACATTGCCTACATAGTTCCATGGAGGTAATATCCAATAAAAACTTCAAGCCAAATGTAGTTCTCCCAAAAAATATGAAGAAAATGATAACTAATGAACACAACATAATGGATGGAATATAAGAATAGAAATGGTCTTGTAAAATGGCAAGTGTATGGGAGAAAGGGCCAAAAAGGATGGGGAAACTAAGGACTAAGTGATTCACTTGTGACTTGTTAAGGATTCCCAAAATCCTTAAGGTAAAGAAGTGGTCAATGTTTTTGATCTTTTCTAAATAGTTTTATAGATGTTTTTGGATTTTTTTAAGTATCTCAACTTAATCAATAATGATGAGATACTAAAATGGTTCAATCTCACAAAATTTTGAGATAATGGCTTAGGGTGATTTAAAAATGGTGTTATCATGGCTTAGATTGCTCACAATATGGTGAGAAAATGGCTTAAGGTGCTCGCAAAATGGCTTAGGTTGCTCAAAAAATGGTAAAAGTATGGCTTAGGGTAACTAAGTTGACCTCAATAAAACTTGAGCACTACCTACATAATCCCAAAGGTCCTCAAATCAATGTAGTTCCACCTCATAATAGAGGAATCCAATTAGTGTAACCATCTATTCAAACAAAATAGGCAAAGTGGGTATAAAGGCATAATACAACATAGGAAATGGCAAGTTAGTATGTCAAGGCTCAATAAATAAATGGTGTGCCTTGTTTTCCCTTAGGTGGTTATAACTAGGACACAATGTCATAGATAAATGGTACTAATTTTACCATAGGTGGTTATAATTAGTAGCGAGACTTGGTGATAATAAAGGATTAATGAACGAAGGATGCAACTACTGAAAATTCTATCATACTACTCCAAAATACTATCTCTATCTAAAATACTTAAAATAACTACTGAAACTATTAAGATTCATTGGTGATGAAAATGTACAACTAATGGTAAAACCCAGGTCAAATGGGATAGGTAAATAGGATTCCAAACATGCTTGGTCAATAGAAAATAATTTTAAGTGATAGGCTAAAAGGATTGATAAGAATGATATTTGTACAAAGAAAAATAGTGATAAAGTGGCATAACAGAAATGGTCCTTATAGACAATACACCATAATACTTAAGCATAGTATCGCTTAAGGTGAATAATATTCATTAGCTCAGGAAGTTCATCTCCATCTAGTGTGGTGAGCTTATATGCTTCTAATCCATAATCTAGAGTAATAAGAAAGGCCCTATTCAGTTTGGCTTGAATTTACCCTTATGCTTCTTCTCGACCATGGTATTCTTATGGTTTTCTTTATGAAAAAGATCACCAAGTTTAAATGTTCTAATTGTAGTGGAATTTGAGTCAGTTCTAATATGCCTAAATATTATTGAGTATAGTTGTGCATTTTAAATCAAGTATGTCTAGCTCTTATAGGCAAGCTACTCAATAATCACGATCATCTATGGCATGCTTGAAAGATATACATAGTGAAGGTAACTTGACCTCAATGGGAAGGATGGATTTTATACCATCAACAAGTACATATGGAGTGGCTCCTATGGGGGTATGCTGATTTTTATCGTATGACCAAAGGGTGTGGAATATCTGAAGGTGCTAGTCTCGATTGACATCATTGACAATCTTTTTAAGAATGTTAACATTGGTTTTGTTGGATGCCTTATCCTAACCATTACCTTGAAGGAAATATGTTGTAGATAAATGTTGTGTGATGTTGTACTTATCACATATATTTTTGACATCCTTGTTCTTGAATGATCCTCCATTATCAGATATAATGTCAAATGGGATACCATAGTAACAGATGAGATAGTTGAAAATAAACATGGAAATTTGATTTATAGTCATGTAAGTAAGGGTTATAATTTTGACCCACTTAATGAAATAGTTTTTGGTGGTAAGGATATGTTTATGGCCATATAAAAATGTAGGATTGATTTTACCAATGAGGCCAAGTCCCCATATAGCAAATGGCCATGGTGTAAACATTGGTTTAAGTCTTGGTTGGGGCATGGATCAGATTAGCATGCCATTGGCATTTGTCACACTTCTTTACATATACAACTACCCCTACATTCATCATGGGCCAATAATAACTAGTGCATAAAAGCTTTTTGGATAAGAATGCCCCTTTAGAGTGGGTGCCACATACTCCTTCGTGTACATCCTATAACACTATTGTAGATTCTACCAAAGTTAAATAGAAAAGTAGAGTTTCATCAAAATTATGATGGTAGATGGTTGATCCAAGTAGACTATAACAAGTGGAGTGATGGATAAAGGATTTGGTTTGTTTGTGGGATAGATCAGGTGGTATAACTTGGTCATGGAGGTAATTATAAAGGTCCAAATATCAGATATAATTAAGACTAAAATATCACAAATCATTATAATGGTTGAAGGCTCATGAGCTTGTGTGACCAAGTTCTTGCCAAGGAACATATACTCTCTAGCTTTATCCATTTATTGAATCAAGGATCCAATAATAGACATGATATCGATACTTTTATTACTTGCCCTTGGTATATGCTCAAATTGGTTATCTACAATTTTATATTTACCATAGGTTTGTAAGGAACCAACTTATCATATTTAGTTTAGAAATGGTCTGTGACCTGATTGATGATTAACTAGGAATCACCATAAACTTTAAGATGAATTATGTTTCATTGTACTACCTATTGAAGTACTACAATAAGTGTTTCATACTCAGCCATGTTGTTAGTACAAGGAAAAATGATTATGAAAGACTTAGGAATTAGATCCCCCTTTAATGTAATAAATAAGAGGCCTACCCCTAATCCATGTGTAGTAATTGATCCATCAAAATACAAATTCCAATACTGCTCTTCAAGAGGTATGTCAATGATGGTCATGATGGATTCATGAGGAAATTGGAATGTGAGTGGTTTTATGTCTGCAAGGGGTGCTTCAACAAGCTAGTCTACAAGGACACGTCCCTTGATTGTCTTCTGATTGATATACTCTATGTCAAATTCACTAATAAGCATGATCCACTTGGCCATTCTACCTTGTAAAGATATTTTAGATAGTAGATACTTAAGAAGATCTAATTTTTAAATAACCATGGTATTATTATTCAACATGTAATATCATAATTTTAAAGCTACAAACACCATGGTTAGACAGGATTTTTTAATAGGTGTATAGTTATGTTCATACATGACCAATGTAAAACTTAAGTAGTATACTACATTCTCTTTTCCATTTTCATCATGTTGAGATAGAAGTACCCCCAATGCAAAATCTATAGTTGATAGGTACAACAAAAATGGTTTACTTGGCATAAGGGGTATCAACACAGGTGGATTTGCTAGGTAATCTCTTAGCTATTGGAAATATATTGGACAATGATTATCCAAATTAAATGTGACTCCCTTATTTAGAATATGTGTAAATGGATGACACTTATCTACTAACTAAGATATGAATCATTGGATTGATTGGATCTTGCCTTACAAACTATGAAGTTGCTTCAAAGTAGTTATTGGTAGCATCTTTTTTATAGCTTGGACTTTGGCCAAATCAACTTCAATGTCTCTATGAGACATGATGAAGCCAAGTAATTTGCTTGATTTTATGCCAAACACACATTTCTTTGTATTTATTTCAACTTTGTATTTACGTAGTCTTTCAAATATTTTACATAGCACTGTATATGATCAACCCTAGATTTTTATTTACCTAGTATGTCATCGACATAGTCTTCAATAATATCATGCATCATATCATGGAATATGATGGTCATGGCTCTTTGATATGTATCTCTATCATTATTCACACCAAAATGAATTACCTGATAATAGAATGTTCCCCATGGAGTGGTAAACATTATCTTATGTTGATCTTTTGGTGATATTTTGATCTAGTTATATCTTTAAAATACATTTATGAGTGAAATCATCTCATAACCTGTAGTGGATTTGATAATCATGTCAATATTAGGCAAAAAAAATTTGTCTTTAGGGAAAGCTTTGTTTATGTCTTATAAATTAGTACATATTCTAATTCTTTTAGGCTTTTTGCTAATAGGTACAACATTAGAGATCCATTATAAGTAGTCAATGGATCAAATACATATTGCTTCTAAGATATTTTCCAACTCTTTATTTACTAATATCACAATGCAAGGATGCATCTTATGTAACTATTGATTATCTAGTTTAGCATCAAAATTTACCACAAGGTGATGTAAAACCAAGGTGAGGTATAAACCTGGCATGGCAGAATAAGCCCACGCAAAGATATCTACAAATTCTCTCAATAGAGATATAAAGACTTTACATTCCTCCATAGTAAGGGATGCACCTAATTTTATCCATTTTGGGTTTGATGGAGTGCTAATATTTACCTCTATTGTATCTTTGAATAAAAGGGTTGAACCATCTTCTAGGATAATAGGCAAAGACTTGAGCTATTAGGCTATATTAGAGTCCTTTTTTAGTATTGGCTCTTCAAATTCTCTTAGGCATGATGAATATTAGTCCCCCAATGGGATATCTAGCCATGTGATAAAAACAATAAAAAATTCTTGAAAATTTTGATCAAACACTTGTTGTTTCTCAAAACTAAACTTAGATCCATAGGTAAGTTTATCATTGGTGGTCTCTTGGTATAAATTTGAACAAGAATGAACACCCCCATCTAATAGTGCCTAAAATAAGTTTTTGCCACTATATTGGCCTTTATCTTTACTTTTTCCCTAGTCAAAAATCACCTCAAAGAGGTTTTCACTTTGGGACCTCAATGTTATTTACTTGTTTTTGGCTAAGGGTGTTCACCCACTCTCTAAAATAGGCTTCAAGATCCAATGTGATTGAGAACCCTAATTTATGATCTCCCAAAAGAACATTATCTCTAAGGCCTAGGAATTCATAAAATGCCTCATCATTCTAAAACTCATCAATCAAAATACTAGATTTTTGTTGGTCCTAATCTATTAGTGAGGGATAGTATAATGGCAATAGGTTATTATTAATGATTGGGCTAAGGGTACATATGGCATTGTTATCAAATAGGTTATTCTTGGCTAGGTCATAAAATATAAGGCTAGGATCATACTTTACTTCACTGTCAGCATCATCATCAGTAGTCATCGATGATGGAACTTGAATGAGATATGTGGGATCAGCCCCAGGTAGTTTAAATCCAAGTTCATAAGGTATTTTATACTTATTCATGAAAATTAGCTCAATGGTTCCTTGTTGATTTGGTCCAAGGGTTCTTCTTTCATAATCTTGATGTTCCATGATCCTATTGGGAATTAGATACTTGGTGCTCTTGTAATAATAAACCAATTTGTCATTGTATAACCATGATTCATCTCCTTTAAAAGGGTCTTATTCTTGGCTAGATGTTGGTATGAACATGACTAGTCTTAGATTATGATGTTTATCTTTACCTTTTCATTGTCAATACATGTGTGGGGTGATTTTAGGTATTCCAGAGGTCTTGGGATCCTAAGGAAGATTGTCAATATAAAAGGTATCTTGGGTCACATACTCCCCTGGGCCATTATCTATAATGTTGAAATGATTAGAAGCTTCAGGATGTGACATGTGGGAAAGGGAATCTAGGGTATTAGGATCTATGTAATTATATTCTAGAGGATAAATAAGTATGGCCTTTACTTTATTCTACTTGGAACTTAGGTTCATGTCATATTGGTAATTGTAGCTTTGAGACTTGGCCTTGAGATGTTTGAAATGTTCATACAAGTGCAATCTCCTAGAATATTCACCTTCATTCCTAAATAGGTGAACTTGATACATTGGTGTAGTGTTGATAGGACTACATGAATCTCATGTAACCAAGGCCTACCTAGAAGCATATTATATGACAACTCCAGATCAAGCACATGGCAAAGTGTATCATGGGCAAAGGCCTAATGATAACTGGTAGGGTTAATGGTGCCTTATGATTCTCTTTCCTGATTATCATAGGCTTTAATATTATCATTTTTTTTAGAGATCTACCATTTTAACCCAAGAAGCTTAATGAGATTTAGATACACTATGTTTAAGCTTGATTCATTATCTATAAGGACACATTTCACTTTATGTCACTTTATAGAAACTTCTATGTACAAGGTATTATTATGGAGTGGGCCAAGGGAAGACATCACTTTGGTTGAATGTGACTTGTTGGGTTGGAGCTAGGTGTCTAACCAAATCTTGAATTTTATCAGAGGATATGTCATTAAAAATGGTGGATTGGGTTGAAAACTTATTCAAAATGTTCTTATGGATTTTTGACATTTGTAACAAATCTAAAATAAAAATCTAGGTTGGTGTCTTCTGCAATTGTTCCACAATATCAAACTTATTTTTTGATTCAGTGGTAAATGAATTATTCTAAGGTGGAATGGTGAGTTGGATAATGGGCAAAGTGGTAGATGGTTGTGGGCCTTAAATGCTAATCCATGAACATTGAGTTATGATTGCACAATCAAGAGTAAGTATAGGACCAAGATTACTAAAAAATTATGGTGATGGTGTGGGACCAGTTAGGACAAGTCTTTATTACTAGTGCACTTATATTTGATCATGGGGCAAGGACAAGTTATCAATATAAGATCTAATAATGGAAATCCTAGTTTGTTAGTTTGCCTATGTGTGGTCCTAGGTCAAGAAAGGTTTATCCATGTAATTTAGTTGAGTGGTATTGTTTAGCAATGGTCTAGATTGATTGGTTCTCATTCTAGGATTAATAGAGATGGTGTTAATGCTACCCCCTGCAATATGACCTACAACCCTATTATAGTCATCTGTACTACAAGGAAGGTTTATTGGTTATTACCATTTTGACCTTGGTTTTATTCATTGTTTTGACATTATTGGTTTGATTGTTGATTCCACCAATTTTATTGGTTCTGTTAGTTTGGCCTTAAATTTTGATACTATTGATTTTGTTATTTCACTAGCTATGGTTGTTGTTATTATTATTGTTGTTATAGGTTTTTGATAGATGCCAAGATTCTGATTGGAGGTGAAAACAAAACCATCCAATGTGATCTCCCCATTCTCCAACATATTTTTAATTAAATTTTTGATCTACACACGTCTTCATAGATTATGCCCATTGACCCGATGATACTCACATAATTCATTTTCATGGTACCAATTAGGATAAGGGATGCCTTGAGGATAATGCTTTGGTATAGGCCAACTAATCAAATTAGTGGTGGTAATTTTATGAAATACAAACTCAATAAGATCTCCAAAGTCACTAAAAACATGATGCATAGGCATAGTTCTCCTTAGAGGATGGTTTTTAATGGTAAAGGTTATGGCAATTGTTACATAGGTCTTGCTTATTGTGCTTGTAGCATCGATTGAAGAGGTTTTCAAGTAGGAGTTAGTTAAAAAGGTGGTGCAAATGATGTTTACATCATTTGAACATGACGTGACTTAGTTACTCCATTTATCACAACATTCCTATTGCAGTTGAATTGCTTTAGTCTATCTTGGTTATTGGATTGTGCTAGTTGTGTTAGGTTATGGAGCTAAGAGCTTCACTATATGCAAACATGGAGGAGGTTGCTAAGTGTCATAGTCACCAATGCATCAGTCAGGCCAATCGATGTCAGTCAGGGGTGAATAGGAAGCTATCTGACATCAGCAGGAGTTAGCTGACGTCGGTTATCTCTAGTTAGACAGGGACCAACATCGGTTGCCTGTGTGGTTCTAGAATTGCTCATTGCACGAATAGTTAGTTTGTTAAACCGATTGTTTGCATGTAAAGACTATTTTAAGTCTCGAGCTACATGTCTAATTATTGTAAATTAGAAGTCTAAGTTATTATTTAGTATGGGATCTATTTAGAGACCCATTGGCATGTATTGTAAGAAGAGCAATAGAGGAATGCAAGGTAGATCCTTCCAATTGTAAGATCATTTGAACTGTAGGTTGTTGCAAGTTCATGGTAGATCTACATGTGTAAGTAAGATCATTTGAGTTGCAGGTTGTTGAAAGTTCATGGGAGATCTACTTGAAGTACTTTGAGTACTTGTGTACTGGTAGTGTTATTACTGACTGGTTGGAGGTGAACACCAACTTTGTGTTTGAGTTGTGTGTT
This sequence comes from Torreya grandis, assembly GCA_037957365.1. NCBI lineage: Eukaryota > Viridiplantae > Streptophyta > Pinopsida > Cupressales > Taxaceae > Torreya > Torreya grandis. The sequence continues at coordinate 427,482 of JARHVA010002361.1, read as the reverse complement.
GGGACCATTTTTGGTAGGAGAGTGAAATCTTGAGGGAAAGAGATCTGTACATCTGAAGAGGTGTGGAAGATTGTGGCATCTTCATTTTATTTCCTTCTGGCATGAGTATTAATACAAGATTGTCTATTGTCTCTCATATTTTGTGTTATTTGTGAATTCTAGTTACTTGTTCATTCTAGTATAATTCTATGTTTAGTTGCTTTATACAAGGTAATCATATGTACTCTTATTAAGGAGTAGGATCCTGACAGTTGGTATCAGAGCATTTATGTTCTAGATTCCTTAACAAGTGGTATCAAAGCTTTTGGTTGGGTTACTAATAGGTTGTATCAGATCTGGTTAGTGTTTGTTGATTACAGGTCACTCACAGGAGTTTTTGTTTGAGTGGGAGTATAGCAATGACAAAAGAAAGTAAGCTACGAATGGAGAAGTTTAATGGCAAGAACTATCAATTATGGAGGATGTAGATAGAAGATTATCTGTATCAGAAAGATTTATACTTACCATTTTGTGGGGTTGCATGCAAGCCCATGGATATGAAGGATGAAGAATGGGAGGTTCTTGATCATGGAAGGCTCTGGGATCTATAAGGTTGAGCCTTGCATCATCTGTGATTTCCAACTTATCTCAGGATAAGACAATGGTAGAGTTGATGGAATCTTTGGCAAAATTTATATGAAAAACCCTCAGCTTCGAATAAGGTATTTCTTATGAAGCAATTATTTAATTTGCAAATGCTGGAAGGTGGATCTATACATAGTCATCTTAGTGATTTCCATGGTTTAGTAAACCAGTTAAATTCAGTCAATATTGTTTTTGATGATGAAATTAAGGCTCTCTTAATCTTATGCTCATTACCTAAAAGTTGGGAGAGTTTGATAATGGTAGTTAGTAATACTGTGTCTGCTTCAAAGATCTTAAAAGTTGATGATGTTGTGAGTGTAATCTTGAAAGAAGAAATTCACAAGAAAAGCACAGGTGAATCATCAGGGAATGCTTTGAGTGTTGAAAATAGGGGAAGGCAAAGAGAGAAGATCGAGCATGGGAGATCAAGGTCAAAGATAGGCAGGAGATCCAAATCTAGGTATGGCAGAATAACCTGCTAGAAATGTGGAAAGCAAGGGCATGTAAAGAAAGATTGTAGGTCGATTGAAGATCAGCATGAAGGACATGAAGAAATAGATGTTGCAGATATTGTTACACAAGATGCTCTGGTATGCTCCTTAGATAATGTAGAATCTTGGGTTTTAGATTCTGGTGCCTCTTTCCATGCATCCCCAAATAGGGAATTTTTTCATGAATATGTCTAGGGAGACTTTGGAGAAATTTATTTATGGGATGGTAAGCCTTGTCAAATGGTTGACAAAGGGAAAGTGAAGCTGAAATTATAGACGGGCAACACATGGGTGTTGAAGCAGGTCATGCATGTCCTAGTCTTGAAGTGGAATTTGATTTCTGTTAGAAAGTTTGGTGATGAGGGTTGCATAGTAACTCTCACAACAGACTCTTAGAAAGTTTCCAAGGGTACACTTTTTGTAGCAAGAGGTAGAGAAAGTAGGTATGCTTTATCTATCTTCTTGCATTACTAATTCTCCTTTTAGTTTATCTACTTTAGTTGTAGATTTGAAGATGTGGCTTAATAGGCTTGGTCACATGAATAAAAAGGGGATGCATGTTCTTAAGTCAAAGGGTATGCTTTCAGATTTGAAAAGCATGGATCAAGATTTGTGTAAACAAAAGAAGAAAGTGACATTTATTGAGAAATCTAGATGTTTGTGACAAGAACAAGAAAGCCTTGGTTTTTAAGGAGAAGATGACAGACAGAGATTAGTGCAAGGGGCTAAAGAATTTTGAGCTGAGCAAGGTTGATATGGACAAGGGTTTGATCCAAAAGGAGCTCACGGGTAGAATTCATCGCTCACAAGTAAAAGATAGAGACTGACATCGGTTAGAAAATTGACGTCGACATCCAGATAGGGACTGACATTAGCTATGTGCAGCCTGACATCAGTGACTCCAGACAAATAAACACTGGTGTTAGTCAGAGGGAACCGATGTCAATGATGAGACAGTTGCATGGAACTGATGTCAGTCAGGTGTAGACTGAGATGTGACCGACATCAGTCACTGAGACAGATTTTGGGTAGACAAAAAGATGTCAAGGAGTCTCAAGTGCCCATATGGAGGACTAAAAGGGTAAGCCTTAAATTCATCATTTCCCTTCTTTACACTACTTTTTGCTCACTGATGGTCAAGAACCAGGAAGTTATTAAAGAAGCAGAGCAGGTAGAATCCAAGAAATAGTGGGAGCTTGGCATGGATGAGGAATATGATTCCTTGGAGAAGAACCAAACAAGAGTTTTTGGTGGAGTTTCTAGCTGGAAGAAAGCACTGAGAGATGAATGGATTTTTAGGATAAAGAAGAGCGAGAATGGACACATGAGATGGAAGGCCAGGGTATATGGTCTTGAGTAAGCTGTAGGACAATGGGGGTTTAACCATTGTGTTATCTTTACCAAGTTGGATAATATTAGCTACATTATCCTATTACTGTATGTTGTGCTTGTTGTAGGGTCACATATGCAGGGAGTTGCTAAACTAAAGGTAAAGTTAGTTTAGAGGTGTGTCATGAGGAATCTAGGAGCAGAAAGATTCTTTGGCATGAGTGTGTTCTAGAGAAATGGAAGGTCACAGGTTGATTTTGTCTCCAAATGATTGTGTGAAACTGGTTAACACACCGATGGTTGGATAATTTTATGAATAGTGTCCTAATTCACATGATGAGGTTAAGTACATGTGTACTAGACCTGATATTTCCCAAGCAGTGGGAGTTGTCAGCATGTTTGGGGTCAATCCAGGAAAGAAGCAATGGAGGGCAGTTCAGTGGATTCTCAGATATTTGAGAGGGACCAACAGTAGGTATACATGCTATGCAGGGTCAAGCACTTCTCTACATGGGTTTGTAGAATCAGATGTGGCAAGGTGATTTGGATGACAGGAGGTGCACCATAGGATTTGTGGTAGTTGGTCTTCAAGTGTGATCTTGAAGAGGGATACAAAGCCAAGAAATAAACTAGATGATGTACAAGTACAAGTATAGGTGCAACTATTTATCTCCAAGTGGGAGATTGTTAGGTTATGGATCTAAAAGCTTCACTATATGCAAACATGGAGGAGGTTATTAAGTGTCATAGTCACCGACATCAGTCAGGCCAACTCGACGTCGGTCAGGGGTGGACAGGAAGCTGTCGACATCGGTAGGAGTTGGCCGATGTCAGTCATCTCTAGTCAGATAGGGACTGACATCGATCAGTTGCCTATACAATTCCAGAACTACTCATTGCATGAAAATTTAGTTTGTTGAACTGATTGTTTACATGTAAAGACTATTTTAAGTCTTGAACTGCATGTCTAATTATTGTAAATTAGAAGTCTAAGTTATTGTTTAGTATGGGATCTATTTATAGACCCATTGGCATGTATTGTAAGAAGAGAAATAGAGGAAGGCAAGGTAGATCCTTCCAATTGTAAGATCATTTAAATTGTAAGTTGTTGCAAGTTCATGGTATATCTACATGTGTAAGTAAGATCATTTGAGTTGCAGGTTGTTGCAAGTTCATGGGAGATCTACTTGAAGTACTTTGAGTACTTGTGTACTAACAGTGTTATTACTGACTGGTTGGAGGTGAACACCAACTCTGTGTTTGAGTTGTGTGTTGGGACCATTTTTGGTAGGAGAGTGAACTCTTGAGGGAAATAGATCTGTACATCTAAGAGGTGTGGAAGATTGTGGCATCTTCATTGTATTTCCTTCTGGCATGAGTATTAATACAAGATTGTGTATTGTCTCTCATATTCTGTGCTATTTGTGAATTCTAGTTACTTGTTCATTCTGGTATAATTCCATGTTTAGTTGCTTATACAAGGTTATCATATGTACTCTTATTGAGGAGTAAGATCCTGACAGTTGGTTTCAGATCATTTATGTTCTAGATTCCTTAACAAGTTGTGATGCTTGCACTTGGATTGGATGTTGGTTTCAGTTTCTTCCCTAATTGGTACATTGGTTTTGATTAGTAAAATTAATATTTGATGACTCCTTTATTAATGAGATCTCACTCAATCAACAAAACTTTATCAATTATCTCTTTGAAGGTATGTGTACACTATAGTTGCAAAGTATAGGCTATCTCACTATGCAAATTTTTAGTGAATATAGTGGTTAATTATTTATCTAGTAAACTATGAGTGAATCATCTTGCAGGTGCTCTCCATCATTGTAAGTAGCTAGTAAAACTCTCACTAACCTTTTATTTTGCTTGTGTCAAGTCGACCAATGAAATCTCATGCTCTAGATTATAGGAAAAGTGTTTCACAAGCATACCTAAAATATCATCAAAATTAGTTATTGAATTCTCTGGCAACTTTACGAACCACTCCAAGGCTTGTCTAGCTAAGGTCCTCAGAAACAAAAACAAAAGGTACATATCACTATATGACACTTCTGGTAAGTGATAAATAGCTTGGTTAAATGGGCTTTAAGGTCACCTTTCCCCTTGTATTTATCAAACTTCAAAGGCTCATATCCTAGAAGGAATGGAATCTATAAGTATTTGATATTGAAAGGATAGGAACACACATAATCTAGTTTAAACTTGTTAATTAGTTTCCCCACTTGGATGGAAACAATTGAATCCTTTATCTGTTTCAACTCTTGATCTAGGAAACTTATGGGAATATTGTTTTGTGTAGATGGTCAAGTGGCTCACAAGTGTAACACTTTGACTAGGGTATGATGGGGGAATTTGTTATATGTTGAATTGGTCTGGAAACAAACTAGTAATATGCATACATGGATTAGGATGTCCTTGTTGAAATTACATGTTTGTTTACATGATATTCTAGTTAGGGTTGGTGATAAAGGTTTAACTTGGAGGATTTTTAGGTTAGGTTAGAGGAATATAACCATACTATGCATGTTGCATTTGAATAAGGGTCTATTTTTGACTACTCAAACCTTGCTATTGAGTGGGAACTTGTGAACCAAGACCGTACCTCTAAATGAGTGGTACATTTTGAAGAAAAGGCATTTTTAACTCGTAGGTACTTGAGAAACATTATAGCCTCTTTGTTACACAAATCCCTATTGGGAAGTAGATTCTTGTTGGGTATTTGGCACCTGTCACTATCCAACATGAATACATTATTGATTAAACATTGATTAGTTTTGAATTGGCATGTTGGTATGTGAGGAAGAAGGTATGCTTGGTATTACTTGATGAGGTGGAAAATTGGTTTCCCTTTGTTAAGGTGGAAATATATTTTGCCTCTACTATGTTGGTATATTCATTTGTGCCTATTTTTGTGGGGTGATACTCATCACCTATTGAAGAGGAATAAGATTTGTCACATTCTGATGTTGAGGCTAAATATACCAACATACTCTTGTTGGTTTCATGCTTGACAAAACAATTGGTTGAGGATTGGAAGTAATTGGTTGACATTGGGGCACAAAAGCTCTCATACCTAGGTTGGTAGATCCAATTATGGTATTAACTAAAGGCACATTTTCTTAACAAGTTGTTTTTTATTAGGACAACTTTGATTTATGTTGGACATTGCTTGTGCATTGTCCACTATGTTTATCTCATTATTCTACATAGAAATAGAAGACACTTCTTTAATAATTAGTGCATGTAACAAGTTTTCTACCAAATTATTTTGCATGAATGGGTCTAAATGTTGATTGTGTTGACTATTTAACTCTTTAAAAACTCCTATTGATGGAACTAAGTCAATAAGAGGTTTACTCACCATGGTTCTCTAATTGTCATTGTGTGCTAGATTTAGGTAGGTTTGATATGCTACCTGCATTTGGTTAAAGTGGCCTTCCATGAGGTCCTTTCATTTTTTAGGCATATTAAGATCCTAATAAATCTTTTGGATTAGAGTCAAAGGATTGCTATAAGAATCATGTTGACCATACAATATGTTATGAGGAATTCCTACTATGCTTGGTAAACTTTCATGAGGGAATTCTACTGGAAACTTAGCCCCTAATTCTAGGGCTATAACCAAAATATCATCTTTGTTCTCTAAAAAATGATGCTCAAATAAAAATGGATCATATGTGGAAGGAATATTAGTAGAGTAAGATTTTTGAGGAACAAGTTCTTCAGCTATGGGCATCATGGCTAGTTATTGTGTGGTTTGATCTTGGTCCTGTTCTGGATATGGTGGCATATTAACAAAATAGTTAGCTAATGGATCTTGGTTTTGTGCCCTTATTTGAGTATTATAAGATGGATAAGAATCCATCTCATAATAATATTATCTACATAGGTGTATTATACCATTTCTTCTTGTGCAACTACATTACTAACTTGTAAATTATACATGAGTCCACTACAATTGTATAAATACATGTTGGGATCCATAGTGAAAGTTTCACAATAGAAAGGGAAAAGAGTTCTATAAACTCTAAAAAGACAATGTATAAAATATGATGTTCAAACTTGGTCTAGATTTATGAAAAATATGGAAAGTTTTATTCAATTATTTGTGACAAAACAAGATAATGTTAATTATCTAATGTTACACATCTTATACAAAAAAATTAAGTAAATGTATCAAAAATCAAAATGCCAAACTCTAAGATCAAAGTGTTTAAAATTAGTCTAATTTAGAAAATAAATAGTTGTTAGGTCTTTTGTCTAAATTCAGCATCAAAATCTAGGCTCAAAGAAGGCATGTGTTATGACTCTTGGCCAAATGACATCAAAAGCTAGACTTTGAAATACTTGAGATTTTAATCTAACAGATTTGAAACACTTATAGCAAAAACTAGTCATTTGACTCTTGGTCATGAAATCAATCAAATAGGTATAAGGTATGAAATAAAAAGGCACTTTAGATATAATTTGTTTTCTCTCAAATAATGGTGTAAAAATAGGATCTTGTGATGAATAGGCTAGACAAAGGTGAACATCATAATCGTGATAGACAAAAATTCTCAAAAGGTATACTTGGATCTAGTTTGACAAATGTGAAAAATTTGGACTCTATGCAAAAGAAGGTCTATGAAACAATGTTTGAAATTGTTTGAGCAATGTAACAATGCTAAACTACTCAAACTATGTAACAAAGTGTTTGTTTCAACAACCTTAAGGCAAAGATAGTTTAACCTAGATTTGGTAGCAAAACACTACCCTTTTAAAATGATGCACATACTCTCAAAGTTTGATAAAAATCTCTAAGGTAAAAAGTGTTTCACTCAAATGGTCTCAAGATAAATATAAATAGGATAGTAACACAAAATTCTTGGTGCATATACTCAAAGTGCAAGTGTTTAGCACAAAATGCCTTAAGTCTAACAATGGCGATAAGCATGATTATGAGTCTATAAAATTACCTTCAATCCAAATGGGAAATTGAACCCAAGTTAAAACTAGTTTAGTGTGAAAATGGAAAAACCAATTTAACACACCAATCCTTATAACTCATATAGGTCCAATTTCAAATGTGAATTATCAATGAAAGACTTAACAATTTAGGCCAATGGTCTAGACTCAAATGGGTAGCATAATTGTGCCAAAGTTGATGATATGAATCCAAGTTTTTATGATGAATTTGAACAAGGAAAAATGAATATTTATGTAGGTATCATAACACCTCTTGTTCAAATAAAATTGGAGACCATGTGTTTGGTTTGTATCATTTGTTAACACTAAGTTTTGAACCAAAAAAAAACTCTAAACTAAGATAAAACCAACTAATTAATCATTCTAAGTCGTAAGAAAGGTTGCTTGGTATTATTGGAATATGTCAATACACATCATTTGACAGGATTTTAGTGTTCATCCAAAAATTAAAATGTCCATTATATATTAGGGTTTTTTTACACCTCCTTCTCTCAAATGACAATACTATGACATGGACCTTGAGGCACACCTTGCAGCAAAAAAGCTTCCATGGAAATTGGGGATTTGTTTGAGATCTACAAGGTTTCAAATGTTTTTAGGGGAATCAATTACATAATGACTTTCATATCATGATGCAAAAGAAAATCATGTAATTGGGTGTTTACAACACTTGGTTTGTTGCAAAATGGTCTTTCCCTTTGTTCAACCACTACATCCATCACTTGTTGAGTGTAGTATGATATCCAAAGTGTAGATACATCCCATGTGCAAATCCAACACTAAAGGTGGTTTGACCACTCAAACTTTTGATCCTAGTGGGAGTGGTTGAATTAAATGTTGAGAGATGAAACCCCAAGTCAAAGCTTCCCTATATAACTTATGGGAGGTGATGAAGTTTCCCTTATAAGCCAAGATGGAATAAAATAAAAGACATAAGATAAATAATTTAGGGTCATTTTAAGGATCACCCAAACTATTTTGAGTCTTTGGGGAGTGATTTAGATGGCATTCTTTCTATTCCTTGGACTAGGCATGTTTGCAAATAAGGATGGCACTTTTGATTCCAAAAGTTTTGTAAAGGGGATGGATGGAAGAGCATACATGCAATGTCCTTATATTTTGCTAATAAAAATATAATTAAATAACTATTGAATAAAAATATAATAATTTTTTTTAATTTTAAGCTCCAAAGGAAAGATTAGGTGGTGTTCTTTTGACCCTTATTCTTAAGTTATAACTTTGAAAATAAAATTTGTCAAAAGATTTACCTAACTATGTAAATTCTTTGTTAAGCATAAAAATAAGGTTCTTAATTTATTTTAAGCTTTCAAAAAGGTCTAAAAGTCATATTTTAACAAATTTCAAACTTGATCCTATAATGAAAATTTTACCGTGTCCTTTATATTTGAATTTAATTTGAAAATGAGTGAAACAACTTATCAAAATGAATCTCTATTTTGAAATCATAATTACATAGTCAATCCCACTTTTTTCCTACAAGATCACAATTATAGACAACAAAATTGATGTTATGGGTTAGACCAAATAGAAAACACAATATCACTATTTTACCTATGAAATCAATGCATGGATGAACAAAATCACTATTACTAATGAAATCACTTGCTAAGTTGACAATATCACTGCATAGGTTGACAATATCACTGTTTGGGGACAAAATCGCTATTTCGAATGAAATTGCCACCCTAAATGATGATATCACTACCCATTGTGATGAAATAACTAATCAATTTGATGAAATCATTGCTATAGTACACAAAATCACTATTTAGCAAACAAGGATTTCATTTACACAAAATCACTACTATGTAACAATGATATCATTCTAGAGAGAAAAATTAAGGTTCCAAAAACAAAAATGTTGTTAGAAAAATGGAAAATTAAGTTTAAATTTCACTCTTTTGGCCCTCTAACTCCAAGATCTTTTATATAAATAATTAGTAGGTTACTTGAGAGATTTTTATAACCAAACTTATCAAGTTGTGTCCCACCAGTCGTGTCATTTTTGAACATAGGATTACAATAGGGGGAGATTAGTATGGTGTTAGAAAATGAAATAGAATCCAAACAAAGAACACACTAAACTAACACCCTAAGCATATATTAAGGGAGGATTATTTTTAACAAAACCAAATATGAAACACAACTAAAATTCAAATATAAATAAATCATTCACCTTCCTTAGATGCTCCAAATAGCTTATTATAGTGGCTTTCTCGGTTTGTGCTCATGAAGTTTGTTGTAATAGAGCTTGGCTATCCTCCATCTCTCCTTGGAACCTTATGTGGCTTTGACTTGGATTTGGCTCAATATTTTATCATTATAACACTAATTTACATGAACCTTTTAAATTCATGTGGCAAGGCCTTATATTTATAGATTTTAGAAAATGGCTAGAATCATCCTGAACTGTCCATCTCAAGATTGAGATGTATGGATAAGGATTAATCTAATTATGTAATTAAAATACATAAATAGGTTCATAAATATTTGGGATAGAGGAGCATTTTAGAGGAATGGGGGGCATTGATGAAGCATGGGAGGGGTTAACCTTGATGTTTTATGAATTTATGGCCTAGGGATGTCTTCCTAAGAAATGACGTCACCTAATGATGCAGTTAATAGAAATCAATTTCCAGAAAGAAATATTCAACAAATCTCATGTAAAATTAACTTAATAATTTTATTTTATTTAATTACTCTAAAACATGATTAAGCACTTTGAATGCAAAAAACTTGGCAATTTGCACACAACGTAATCAAAATTATCAAAATGTCTTGTTATTGGCCTAAAATTTGACTGGATTGGAATTAGGATGCGATGTTAGATGCATTGGATCCACTATCCCTTTTAGGATGTTGACAACACCAAATAACAAATTCATATGTCTTGTGCAAGATATTTGATAGAAAAGAGCAATCCAAAGCACCTAGGTGCAAAATTGGCATTTTGACTTGAAATGATCTGATCAATGTTAGCTGATCCATAAATTACATTGCTCCATTTAATGACACTCTAGCCAAAATCAGAACTTGAATATATCAATTTCAACTCAGTTAATGTGTTTTAGTATTTCTAGGCTAAATTATGCATTTTGGTGGAAATTATTCAAAAGCTTGGTTAGAGGTTATTGGTGGCCAGATTTAGGTGTCTACAAGGATTACCATAAACCCACCATACTGACTTAAGAAACTAATTCTATGTTAATATTACCCTCAAGATTAAAAATCTTATAGAAACTTATCAATTCACATTGACCCACATATTTCATGATCTCATCTAATAAATAGTCAAATCCATGTGTATGACCTTATATCCATATTGAAACATTGTGAAAACCATATTCATGACTTAGATATCATTTTTTTTAATCATTTTTCAAGTACAAAGCTAATCTCTATACTCACAAAATGGTTATTAGTCTTACATCTAGAAAGATATTAGGATTTTTAGTTTCATTACAAGGGATAGATTTAAATCCCTCCAAGATAAATACTATTTTGAACATTCCTATACATAGATATATTCTTTAAAAGCTTGTGGAAATATGTCATTGTTTTCTTGAGTTAGATTACCACATATACTTAATAAAATATCTTCTCAAGAAATTTTTTTCAATAGAATAGATTGATTATTATTAGTAAGCTTTTGATAACATGAATACATTACTATTTTATCCTCTTACTCTATGGAAACCTTAAAATGATTTTTTAAAATCATTTATACCTCATCAAACCACATATTAGTTGGGGAAATGCTTATAAAACAAGATGAGTCATGAAAATAATAATCCATTTACTATATTTTCCATGCATTTATATATTATGAGCTCCACTATATAAAGGTGAAGTGTGACTATCTTGAAATCTACTATGCTACCACACTCTTAGACACTATAATCTTTCTTATAAAACCTATGTGTCAATGCACAAATTTGGGAAAAAAAAATGAGGCCATTCCTAAGAATATTTTTCATTTCATTTCTATTTTTAAAATGGTGTATTCCCTTTATAATAGAGAAATATATGGGTTGTTATCAACCCTATAAGGCATACACCCTTCATAGATCCATAAAACATTTTCCAACATACAAACCCACATTTCATTTATCCAAATACCCTTTTTTAATTATTTATGACAAAACAAATTAGGGTGTGGATATTATTCATCTATAAACACCCCCACAAATATTTCCCACTTGCATCATTATTTCAGATATGTTATTTTCTACAATAGGGCATGCATAGGGTTTGTAATGAGTTTTTTTGTGATATATATTTTATAATAATCATAAGGAAAGAGTGTATTGAATTATGATTAAATTTTTATCTTAAAATCCTTGGCTAAATAAAATTTAATACAAATTCCTTTTTTTTTATAAATTTAGATTCTTGATTCAATGGTCTCATTGCATGATGAAAATATTCAACAAAACCCTGATGAAAACCCCAAAATTTTGACTTCATAGAAGAAGTAAAATAATATAAAAATAATAATTTAAAGTGGCTAAATTTTGAAATTATCATCAATAGTTTTCATGAATCTTGAAATTATAACAACTATTCACTTACTAATACATTGGAGGTTGTTTATAACAAATTGAAAGTGTCACTTCTCAACTTGATGGAATGTTATATCAAAAATAAGTATGGAAACAATATTATTTTAATAAATTATGATATGAAACTATTAATAATAAAAATGTGATTTTTTAATATTCTTAGAACCAAATAATGACCATAAATAAGTCGTAAACACATTACCATTGACTGGTGTATTCATGCTGAGATTAATAATAATATTAGGCATAGGTGGTGGATGGTGTTTAATGATATTCCATGCAATAACAATTAAGTTACATTATATTATTTGGGAAAGATTACTTATGATTTTAAAAAAAAAGAAATCTCAAATTATATTGACATGAATGCATCCAAATATAAGGTATTTGGATCATTATTTAAGAGCCCCAGTGCTAAGAAGGACCAAACCCAACAAAATCACTAATAAAAAATTACAAATATAATAACACATACTTCCATCCCAAAAATATTGCATCATAGTACATAAATATACACCCTTGAGGTATTTAGTTATATCATGGTGGCTATGATTAACCATGTGACATATACAATAAAGAGTTGTATGTAGGTTACAATTGGTGTTACATCTAGTAATGTCCCTCCTACTATCGGTTCTTCACATGGTTTCACAACTAGCATGCATACTATAGTTACAATACATAGTTTCACATCATTTGGGAGGAAGTTTTTTAAACCATTGTTTAGGTTAGACATATATGGTTTGGTTATGCAAGTCCATTAGATAAGATAAGTACATATATAAAATACACTAGTACACAACAATATATGCCATCTATAACTACTTCAACACCTCCTGACAATAGTACATAATGGCATATTATATCTAGAGTTTATTCAACACAAGGACACCATTACACAATAGTATATACCATCTAAAATTACTTAACCACCTCAAATCAACACACAAATAGATATTTAGAACATACCTGCTTCAACACATGTACTCCCATAGGTTAATTATAATTTTTTTATTTACATGCAAATGAATATTAATTGTCTCTTTTAATTTATGTTTACTTGATTGATTAATATTTCACTTATTTCATATTTCTTGTTTGGATATATGATAATTGACATTTTATGTATCACATCTAATTTGGATTATGTTTTTGAGTTTATGATTATCACTTAAATACCCTACACTTAGGTCGGTAAAGTATATTTAAAATTAATTACTAAGTTTTAATTTATCTCTTTCATTTTTATTTTTTTGTATAAATAATGTCAAACACCATTATTACCTTCTCTACATTAATAAAATTTACTGATAATAATAAAATTAACATTTTAGTTCCTTGTTATTATCTATCTCTATTTATATAGATTGAATCATTTATATTTATCTTAAAATGAGCTTACTATTAATTTATTCATAATTTAACCTTTTCATTAGTTACTTTTATATATTATGAGAGATGATATGTGCAACCTTCTTAGATTGCAACAATCTATGGATAAATTTCTAGTTGTGTCCCTAGATGTAGTATCTCCTCATGATCTCCTAATTTGGAAACAATGATTATGGAGAAAAAATAAACTAAAATTTAATTTTTAACTTAAATTAATGATATTTTATGTCCTAGTTATATTTATATGCACATATATTTAACCCAATATGTATGATCCAAAACATTCACCCTAACTTATATATTAAGGGCATAAAGCAATAGGCACCCATTAAGGTGGTATGTGGTGAGTCTATAATTACCCTTTTGCAAAACAAATTCCTTCAAAATCTATCACTTTCCCTATATCATTCTAATGCATTGTTTTCTAATTTTTATGTTGTGCATCAAAAATATTTTCTAAAGTTTTGTCACAAACATTTAATAATTAAAATGGTGATAGGAGTAGTTTCTCCCTATAATGAGACATCCATCACCCCATGTTTTACATCTGTGGTAATGAGATGATTTATTTTGAGTAACTAAGTAGCAATAGAGCTAGTTTTAGTGCTAGGGTAGATGTACAAATGATTTATTTTATACATGTTGATATGGATAATTTTTTATGGCAAAAAGGTCAAAATTGTATTCCTATATGGATATAATTTTATACCTACATGGCCCATTTTGTACATCTATATGGTATATATTATATGATGATATGGCCCATTTTGAATGTCATTAGGGCATGATTTGGATATACATAAATATTATTTGACATATACACATATATACATACTATATATATATATATATATATATATATATATATATATATATATATATATATATATATATATATATATATATATGTATCTATATATATATATATACATATATATATATATATATACATATATATACATATATATATATATATATATGTATATGTATATATATATATATATATCATGATATCATATAATTTTATAATTTATGCATACAAAATTAATTCTTATGTCATTTTTATTTATATTTTTTGTTCTAATATGTTATCATTATTTAATTTATTCATGAAGGAATAAATTTTAAATGTGATTTAAAACCATATAGACAAATCACAATCACAATATAGGAAATTGAAATAAAAATTTAGGTAATTAAGATCTCAATGTAGGAGATTAACATCAAACTGCATTTAATCAAATAAAAAACCATTCCATGTATTTTAAATTAAAAATTTATGTATTTGGGATAATATATATACCTAATAATTTTAACAAACTAGAATTTTCCTTTTCATTTTGACCTTGACAACATAGATGATATGATTACAACACATTTATTCAATTGTAAGGTGAAGGAGTTGGTATGGATGATTATGGGGATAAAATATATATCCAAGCAATTCATAAAAATATAAATTTAAGTTAATTTTTAAATTTAAAAAAAATATATTTAATGGATATACAATGTTTATTTTATTGAGAGGTGAATGAGTTAGCAAATGAATGACCAAACACTTGTTATGGCAATCTAATTTTTAACCACTAGTTAAATGTAATATACAAGAACAAATGAGTTCAAAATGTGTGAATAATTTTTGGTAGAATAAAACTAGTTGTGAAGCTAAACAAATATACTAACTATTATGTCATCCCAAACATAAGGTGATTATTTGTATCGTTGTAGATAGTGGAATGAGTAATTATACCAATGGGACATGAAATATGTTTAGATAAATTGCACTTATGCCAACTAAGACAAGTTAAAAAAATCATAATGTTATGAAAGTGGGTTACAGAAAATAAATTGAGGATAGTATTAAAAGCTTTACAATGTCAGTATGGATTATAAAGCTTCACTTATTGATAACGTTTCATATACCTTGTTTAGGGTGTAGGTTTTTTAGAATGTGCGAGGAAGAATTGTCAAAGTAAAAAAAAATTAAGGGTCTAACATACAAATTTTATTCTCACTTTATGAAGGACATAAACACAAAAAATAATTTGGAATGGGAATAAAGACACTCTATTTATTGAATAATCATAATATATTATAGAAATGATAAATTAGAAAAACACACCATTTCTCTTACTAACTATGAAAAATAAATTACACTCTATCTATAATGGAATTATATATTGGAATGTAAATTAAATATTTTAATTCATTCACCCTTCATTCAGGCCTAGAGTGAAAAATTATAAGTGACTAGATGCATGCCCAAAGACAATCTTCTTGTTCTTAAGGGAAAAAACTGTAATAAATTTTGGGAAGGAATTAATGGATAATTATGAGGGTAGAGAAGAAATTTAAAGAAATAAATTTTCATAAGAAATTCCTCTAAGAACCAAAAATTATTATTCTCTACCTCTCATGATGAGGGTGAAATGGTGTTATTTTTCTTCTCACAACTAAATTTTACATTAGGGACAAAAATATAGCTAGCAAAACATGGATCTTTTGAATTGTGTTGCCAAATATATGAAATGTCTTCATGGAAACACACACACACACACACACACACACACACACCACACACACACACACACACACACACACACACACACACACACACACACACACACACACACACACACACACACACACACACACACACACACACACACACACACACACACACACACACACACATGTTTATAAAAATAATATAAGACTTCATCTACCATCCATAGACTTACATAGTAAAAAAATTTAGTTTACATACACATATTTAAAGGGAATATTTGTGTTCTTAAGGGGAAAAACTGAACAAATTTTGGGCAAACATCATAGGTGAACCATGAGGTGTAGATACAAACTATCAAGCACCTATTAAACTATTATCTACCACTCATGATGATTTAAAAAGGGTGTCACATTTTCTCTCACATTCAAATCTCACTTTAGGGACCAAACTTTTTTGAATTGAACGCATACTTGCATATTCAATTGACAAACCATCTTTGAAAAAATGCCCTATTGAGAATATAAATTTATGAATGTCGTTACACTCTACATTAAGCCTTAAATTTGAAACTTGTATGTGTTTAGATGCATCCTATGAGATAATGTTCTCATTCTTAATTTTAAATACTAAATTAAATTTGTGTAGCCATTGTAGGTGAATCATGAGGGGTATAATTGAACTATTAGCTCCTACAATTGCATGTAAACTTCCTATGAATACCCACATGATTATTATACTATACTTATGATGAAGTATAAATAGAAACATTCTTATTATCATAGGAAAATATTTCTTTAGGGACAAAATGATGGTAACTATAATGCATATATTTTGACTCACATGCCCAATAAATTAATCATCTTTGCAGACACAACCTAATGTGAATATAAACATAAGAATGGTTTTAGTATATGATATGTTCATACATGATGTTAAATGTTTTAGGATATCATATTCATCCTCAAATATAAACTTATCATTTGTAAGGTAAAAATTAAATTTGTGAAAACATTACATGTAAAGCATGAGATGTACAAATAAAACATCATCTCATATAGCGGCATAGGTGATTCCTATGATAAAAAAAAAATTAATTAGATACCAATAATTATGAGTGATATAAAAAATAACATTTTATTTGATAGATAAATCTCTTTTTAAAGACTAAAAATTGGTCAATAGAGCATGTATCTTTTGACTCATGCATCTAATCGATGAAATATCTTCTTAGACTCATCCATATCAAAATATAAAAATAAAATTGGAATTTTTCCACCCTTAATAATTTGGAATTAAAATTTTAAGGATGACATACACATCCTTGAAGATAATTATCATTCATAAAGGCAAAAGTAGAATGAAATTTCTACAAGCATTCCAAGTCGACCATAAAGTGTAGGACAAATAATGAGCTAATGAAGTTCCTAAAGAAAGGCTCATGAGCACACATATAGGATTATATTTTAATCATAATGAAGGAGAAATGTTGTCACATTTTCTCTCACATCCAAATCTTACTTTAGAGACTAAACGTTTATCAATATAAAGTGAAAATTTTGGCTCAGGCATCTAATTAATTAATTATATTCACAAACATGTATATATGGGCCTATAAATTTAGTAATGTACTTAATTTTCTATTTTATCATTCATTATAATCAAATATTTGAGGCATCTAGATGCATCCTTGAATTGAATATTTTCATTCTTAAGGGAATAAATGGAATAAATGTTGTGTAGCTATTATATGTCAATAATGAGGGGTAGAGACGAACCATATGCTCCTAATGTTGCATGATAAAATTATATTATTCACTAGTATTATGTTATACTCCAATTTTAATGATGGATAAATTTTGACACATTCTATCTTATAGCCAAATCTTTGTTTAGGGACTAAACATTGGTTAGTAAAATACAAAACTTTTCACTTCCATGCCCAATTAACAAACCATCTTCATGGATAGAACCAAATGGGAATATAAATTAAATAATTACATTTTTATGATCTATTTCAGGGTCTATATTATAAACTTATAGGTATTCATATGCATACCTAAAGATAGTCTTCAAGATCTTAAGGGGAAAATTAATACAAACTTTGTTCAGTTTTTGTAGGAAAATTGTGAGGGGTAGAGATAAACCATTAGGTCTTAAAATTTCATAGGTGATTCATTTAAGGACCCATGTAGGATTATTTTATAATAATTATATAAAAAATTTCTTTCATATAAAATCTTTATTTATCAACCAAAAGTTGGTAAGTAGGAACACATATATTTTAACTTGTATGTGAAATAAACAAATCATATTTTTAGACATGTATATATGGGAATATAGACATAGGAATTGCATTCATCCATGCTCAATCTAAACATGGAGTTTAAAATTTTTGGTTAGGAGATACATACCTAAATATAATCTTGATGTACTTATTCTAAAAAAATAAACATATTTGGGGCAGGCATTGCAGACCAAAAATTAGGGTTATAGATGAACCGTTAGCTTATATAGTTGCATGGGTGACTCCTCTAAAAACACAAAAGGAAATAATCCTCCAATCATAGTGAGGGATAAATTTAAACATTTTTTCTCTTGAATTCAAAATCACTTTATCTACCAAAATTTGATTACTAAAACACATATCTTTTGACTTGCACACCCAATAATGGGGATCTAAATTCAATAGTGGCCTTTTTTGACCCTTTTTCAACCCCATGCATCAAAATTTTAAAGAATTAAAATGAATAATGTAATATAATATTATAATTATTAATGTAAACAATGAACAAACTTTGCATATCCATTATGGGTGAACCATTAGTGGTAGAGATGAACAATCAACTCCTACAGTTGTACAAGTCAGTCTTTTGAGCACCTCATGGATTTTTATCTTCCAATAAATACTAAGGATAAATTATGTAATGATTTATATCAAATATAAATATATATTTAAATAATAAAATTTATTTATTAAAACACATAACTTTTGACTCGTGTAGCTAATCAATGAACTGTCTTTACGAACATATCCTGATGGGTGTATAAAGGTAAGAATGACATTAATATATGGTATATTAGGACATAAAGTAAAAAGTTATATGAGGTTGTATGCACCATTAATAAAAATATTCAGATTCATAAGGGAAAATATTTAAATAAAATTTCAAAACCATTGCATCTAAACTATGAGGGGTAGATATGAATTCCTAGATTGCATAGTTTCACATGGGAATGCCCTAAGGATGGAATGTTTTTCATATTCATTATAGGTAAACTATTATGGGTAGATATGAACTTTCAAATATTAAATTTTCATGTGTGAGTCCCTAAATAACCCATTAGAGGATTAAATTCCACTCATGATTGGGGAGAAGTTCTAACACATTTTATCTTATAGTCAAATCTCGCCTTAGGGACTAATGTTTAGTTAGTAGAACATGTATGTTTTGAGTTGCACTAATAATAAACAAACATTTTAAACACATATTTAATTGAGTGTATAAACACAAGAATGGATTTTATCAATGATTCATCAAAAACCAAATTCAAAAAATGTAGGTGACTAGACACATCCTTGAACATAATATTCTTTTTCTTAGTGGAAAAAATGGAATGAAATTTACATAACCATTTCAACCAAAATGTGATGTGTCAATCTCACAAATTAGATCACGTAATTTCATGGGAAAGTGTTATAATGATGCCCTATATAATTCTCTTATGTTCATGATGATTTAAAAATGATAACATGTTTTATCTTACATCCAAATCTTTCTTTAAGGACCAAATTTATCACTAAAATACGTAAATTATGAAATACATGCCCAATCCAAAAAATGACTTTGTTTTCATGCTCAAATGGGCATATAAATGTATGAATTTTATTTTTCTATACTATTTCACTCGCCAGAGTCAAAAATTACAAGTGGTTATATGCATCCATATAGATAATCTTATATTTATTAAGAAAAAAATAGAACAAAATTTATCCAACCATTGTAGGTGAGCGGTGAGGAGTAGAGACAAAAATTAATATCCTAAATTTATAAGTGTGATTAATTTTATGACCCCATAGAGATGTATCTTCTACTCAAGGTGAAACTATGGCATAAATTATGTTTTCACCAAATCTCTCTTTAGGTGTTAAACATTAATTAGTAGAATACATAAGTTTTGAATCATGCACTCAATCGATGAACCATCTTTGTAGACACATACATATGGAATTATAAATGAAGGAATTTAATTAATTTGTACTTAGTTAACCCATATAGTTGAATCTTGTAGGTGGTTAGATGCATTTTTTAAGATAATTTTATCATTTTATAAGGGAAAAAATAACAAACATTGTGTAGCCATTTCAAGTGAACCATGAGAGGTAAATACAAACCATCATCTCCTACAATTTTAATGGAAGTTATTTTAGGTCACCTTATAAGTTTATCTTACACTAAAAATGATGGTAAAACAAGAATATATTTTATATCATAACCAAATATCTCTATATGGACTTAAACATGGTCAATAGTATGTACAAATTTTAAATCATAGGTCCAAATTTATGAATCATCTTTGCAAACATATATATGGGTGTATAAACTTAGGAATGGAATTTATATGTACTCTTTTATACCCCAAAGTTTAAACATCTAGGTTATGAGATGCATCCATAAATATAATTTTATCGATATTAAGGGATAATTGCATAGCCATTATAGGTAAAATATGAGGGATACATATGAATCAAAATCTCATACAATTTCATGACGGAGCAGTATGAAAACCTCTAGAGGAGTCTCTTCTAATTGCACCAAGTAATAAACTTATCAAATAGAAATTTATTTTTGTAATGCTTCCCTTTTCTAATAAGGTAAATTTGTCCACTCATGGGACTAATGGATTGAAGGTGGAATCTAATCTAGTACCAATAATCTACATTATATGTGGTATTAATAATTTTAAACAAAAATAAATAATAATGATAGTTAATTATAAATTAAATTTTACTAAATCAAAAAGTTTAAATTTACTATTCAAAATGTTACCTTCATTAAAAACTAACCTTACCAAATCAAACTAATATCAACTTTTTAAAAGTGTTTTAATAATCGCTTCATGCTCAAATTCATGAACTTTCCACAAATATTTGTTATGAGGTTTCCATGTGATTTTATCAATTGATTGTTTTTAGTTATAGCCATTTAAATAATTAAGAATCACCTTATTCATTTGAAAATACTCAAATAGCCATTGATTTATTTTTTTATGAAATTATCTATGAAGTTAGGTTCATGTAACCACCATAGATTTAGTGGGCTAAATGAGGTTTTATACATATTTTACAATCTTGATTATTATTTTTTACCTCTACACAATGAGACAAGTAATAGTATGTTCCCTTATCATTATCCCTAGGTTAAATTAATGAGGAAACTTTCTCTCCATTTTAAGTCCAATTTTAAATAAATTATACCTCATTGCATAAGATTTGATATGTGCTTAAAGTCAACTAGTGCTACCATTTTATGATACCCTAGTTGTTGGAATGAATGTCTAGTCTCTATAGGACTTAGGGGTCTACAATAACATTCTTAAAACCATTATTTTTAATTGTATTTATCTCAATAACATTCCATATATCCCCAAAAAAATCATGCCATGTCAATAATATAAATAGTCAATGAACTAGATAAGCTTTGGTTTGAGTGGAAATGACTCGATGCAGGTATTATACTACATTAGTTTTTCATTCACTTATTATCCTGCTCCATTAACCAAAATGATATTCACACATCAAAATATTTATCTGATCCATGATAAATTATTTTGTTACACCAGGTCATAATATTTGTACGTCCCATATTCTTTTTAAGTGATATTTTTACATATGCACCTATACCATAATGTTATTCTTTTCCAAGCCTAGCCTAAAATAATTTATAAAAATGCTATATCTAACTCTTATTATGAATCTTGCTTAACTAGCAAAGTATTTGATAATTTTATGAATTATACTACATAATTGTTTGATCAATTATACTTTATTAAACACAGTTTATTTTTCATTCATATTTTATAAAATATCTCAAAAAGAAACTTATACATAGTCTAGTTTATGTGATTTTTCATCACTCATGTAAAAGTGGTACTTCCTCAAAATATTTGTATTCTCCTTTGTGATATTAGGTTCATGTATGAATGTAATATGCAAACAAGATTGAACATTAATTGAATGAAAGTACTAGGATTGAACCTAATTTTATTGTTGTAGTGTGTATTATTCATCAAATTCCATAATTAAAACAATCATCTACAGTGGGAAGTTGACATGGACAAATTTTATTGATTATCTAACCATTTTTCTTAGTGTGTGTGGCTTGCATATTGGTAGATAATAGTATTCTTGAATTCAAACACAAAATAGTTTAAAAATACATGGGTCATAACAAACTCACATCTTAATGACTCTTTTTAATCTTTGAATACATACTTTAAATATTTTAACTTATTAAAATCAACTAGTTACATTCCAAATTCATGTAAAATTTCTTTATGTATACAAATGGCCAAATGTGGAAATTCATAACAAGTGTTACATATTCCACATAAAAAATATTATTTTTTTCCCTTAGGTCTATTAACATACAGACTTATGTTTAAATCTCATGATGTTTTAGGTAGAGAAGCCACCAATAATTATTGCATAATCATGTCATTTTGTAGAGTTCAACATATATGATGAAAACATCAAAATGCATATAAAATTTAACATGGATCATAAAAAAAAATATCATGCATGTTTGGCTGATTTTAACATATAAATTATTTTACATGTCAAATGACATTTGGATAATTATCATTTACCCATTAAAGTTTCCAATTTTTTTTTTTTTT
Source organism: Torreya grandis (assembly GCA_037957365.1). Taxonomy (NCBI): domain Eukaryota; kingdom Viridiplantae; phylum Streptophyta; class Pinopsida; order Cupressales; family Taxaceae; genus Torreya; species Torreya grandis. Next base: position 404,680 of record JARHVA010002361.1, on the reverse strand, counting down.
TATAAAATTTTGTTTGGGTCATGTCCAATAAATGTCTTTCATGTGTCTCATAGTTTTAACATCTTTTAATTTAGGTGAGATCCTTGTAAAGCCATGCCAAAATTTTCTAATCAAATGTCATGTTAATTCAAATAATACCTTGTATTTTTATGAGATTCTACTACTAAATGCTAAACTATATCTAAGTAAAGGATCATTGAGTCTTATTCTTCTTTTTACAGCTTTAATTTAATTTTTCCTATAAAATTTTAGGATTTTACTTGTTTGACTAATAAATTATCTTCTAGATGTCAATTTACTTATTATAAATTTTTTTATTACTCATATTTGTAAATTATTCTTCTTTTCTTCAAGTTTTATTGCCTAATTCATTAAATGCACTAGTTAGATTCTTTATAATCGCATCATTTCTTCCCTCTAGTTGCCTATTATTAACTCTAAATTATGCATCATAGATAATATTTTTTTCATTTTCCTTAATTGAAAAAATACTTAAATTCATTTTTATGGTATTTTCCCTCAAATGTATAGTCCCATAAGTCTTAGCATGACATTTAACTATTCTTATTGACATTTTACCTTACATAAGTTCTAATATTTTCTCATATACTTATGTCAAATACCTTGGTGTTATTTGGGTTATCCTTGGATGTGTGGGTATAGGAGCTACATTATTCATTAAATTTCTAGGTGATGGGAAACAACATTTAGATTAAAACATTTTTACATTTCTTATTCCATGTGTAACTTTAGGGTTTGAACACGAATATGTCACTATAAGGTTATTTTTAGAAACTCTTAAAAATGGGGTGGATACCTATTTTTACCATATTTACCTAGTTACCATTACTAATTGGAATACTATGAAAACTAATTTTTATGGTTGTTTCAAAATAGCTAACGATATGCATGTGATGATTACATAATTAACTCATATGAAGAAGGAAGTTCATCAACCCATGAAATTTATATTTCTGATTTTAATAAGTTGTTGAATAAAATACCTCAAGTAGTTAGACCCATAAGAGAAAATTATAAATGCTTCTTTAAAAATGCATAACTATTAGATGTGGGTTTCGTTTTAAAGATAAATATATTTCCTATCCTAAAACAAAATCAAGAATTATCCACTCGTGTTGAACATGACATGGTTATGGTAGGGAAATAAATAAGAGAATATTATAAATATAGATTATAATCTTCAAACCAAGATTATATAGAGAAAGTAATTCAAAAAATTTAAAATTATATTTTCACCTTAAAGAATTAGTTTCCATAAAAGTAATTACTTGCCCCATACGAGGATATATCTTCATAATTACAACAACTTTCCTTGGTTTTAAGTTCCATATAAAAAAATTGGCCATTGAAGCTCCTAAAATAAATGTAGTGTTGTAAATTAAAAAAAATGTGTGAGATGATAAATAACTTGAAATAGAAGATCTAGGTTTTCAAGAGTACGCAATAGAATAACCTAGTGTTGAATGCAGTAATACCTTTCTATAATATGAGTGACAAGATGATGATTATGATTATGTATTTGGATATATTAATGGTCAATATTATACAATATTCACAAGATCACATGGTTTGAAAAAAGATACCAAAAATAATAAAGAGGCTACCAAAGTAAACCAAGGAAAATCTGTTAAAGATGAGGAACATCTGAAGCAATCTACTACAATAATAATCATCCACTAAGGATATCCCCTACCACCTCAAGTGAATAAAAATACCTAGAAGACAAGGTTAATTATTCTCCTTAAAATAATGTTCTAGAGAATTAAAATATCAGTGTTAACTCTATAGATAATATTGTTGTGTCTTCATCACCCACAAAACTAGACTACACATTTCTTTCCAATATTCCTTCATTTGATATCCTATATCATGTTAATAAATCCAAGATCCATATGTCCCAATATGACCAAATTAATAGTATTTTCTAGTTTATCAAGGGAGACATTTCCAATACAAAAAAATCTAACTCTTAAGGAATCTTGGTTTCACATTTTAACTTGAAACCCTTAGTAAATACCATGTATACATCTATTTATATTCCTATACATATATATATATATATATATATATATACATATATATATATATATATACATATATATACATATATATATATATATATACATACATATATATATATATACATATATATATACATATATATAGTAAAAACCTATATATATATATATATATATATATATATATATATATATATATATATATATATATATATATATATATATATATGTATATATATATATATATATAATTAAAATTATATAAGCTCATAAACTACATAATTTATACTAGAGACTCTAATAATGTCATGTTGGCCAAAGTTACTCATGCTTTAGGACTTACATGCACACAAAATAATAGTCAATGTTTTTAAATGGATATAAAATAGGTCCCTTTAGTTGGTTAGATTGAATATGCCCAAGTAGTTTTGGCTTATTTTTCATAGAAAATGATAAATGATGATCATAGTGTCATATATTACTATCACATATGCTATGTTGTTAGGAATAAGCATTTGAAAATAATAAAGTGGGTAGATTCAAATGAATTTATCTCATGCTAAATTAGTAGTAAATGGTGTCAAGCATAAGATGGAACTGAAATCAAAGACTAAAATTATGGTGTGAAAATCAGAAGACCCAAGAGTTGATATTATTAAAGGAGATGAGTATTGTAACTACATGATGATTTCTAAAGGAGAATTGGATACACCATAACTTGTACAAATTAACTTTAATGATGTTTGGGTGTTTGAATTTTATGTTAGGCTATCTTTAGCTAGTTTCAAAGCTACAATTATCCTTATTTCACCAAATATATTATTTTTTCATTATTATAAAAAGGTGTAGTTTAAATTTATGAATAATTTTTTTGAATATGAAGCATTGATTTTAGGATTTTAGACTACTAAAAATATGAATTATAAATTTGAATGTATTAGGTGATGTTTAACTTATTGTCAATTATGTAAGAAACTAGTATTAAGTAAATAATGATTACCTAAGGAAATAAAATAAGTGTGTGGGGGAATATATGAAGGTATTTTATACATTTTCAATCTAATTTATTTCATGAGATGAAAACAAAAAATAAAATGCACTTGTTGTTTTGTCTTTGATAATGATTTCTCCTCCCAAGGTAGATAGATAAAATTACACTATTGAAATAGAGTCTAGAACTAGTGTCTCCAATAATGCATAACTTTTGTATGATTTTAAAAATGATGAAAAAATAAATGAATTACTTGAAAAGATAAATAATTTCATAAATCTATACTTTAAGGGTATTACTTTTGTATAAATGGAATCACATGTGTAGGATGATGTTTATGATGTTGTTGATATTTTATCAACCAAAACTACTAAGGGATCATAAACTTAGGATCAAAGTGGGAATGAAGGGGTTATCTATTTAAAAAGAAATAACAATATAAAATTTTGGTTTCCATTGGATAAGTATATCAAAGGAAAAGTTAAACAAGAACTAGTTGGATCTTGTATGTATGAAAAGGTGAAAATTGGTAATTTTGAAGAACATAGATACATAAACATTATGAAGTGTTGTTATAAATAAGATAGACACATGTTTTAACCATTTAAATTTATAAAGATATGTATTTTCTATGATTTATGATGATTTGAACCCCTTCAAGATGAAAGAAATAAAGAACAATATTTTATTGAAACCTGGTACATATCCTTATAGGTAGAAACAAAGTCATTAAAATATGAAAAATATTGTAACCATCCATGTTGAGATACAAAATATTATTGAAGCATGTATTGTTTACCCTATTAATATTTCCACATGGGTAGCTGATATCATGCATTTTCATTAAAAAAGTGGTGAAATTTGAATCTATGTTGATTTCAAGAATATTAATCAAGCATTTCTAAATATAATTATCATTTACTAATCATGGACTAGATATTGATTTTTTTTAGGATTAGAGATGATTCCCATGGTTGATTTTTTTAGCTATAAATAATTCAATGTTTCATTTGATTATCAACATAAGATGGAATTTACAATGTTATTGGTAACATTTGCCTATAAAAGAATGCATTTTAGCCTTATCAACATTAGAGATATTTTTAAAAGGGTGATATATTTAGAATTCCAATATCTTAAAAAATAAACCATATTGGTTTATCTAGATAATCTTACCATTTTATCCAATAAGTAAGAAGATCATTATAATCACCTAGTAAATGTCCTAAAAAGTGCATAACTCATGGTATCTCACTCAACCCCAAAAAGTATGTGTTTGGAGTAAATTTCATGGACATGTCCTATAAATTATGGATAAATATTCATTTAGAGATGGTCTAAGGCATCCAAAATATAAATATTCCCAACATAAAACTAGGTGTTCACTCCATCTTCGACAAGGTAAATTTATTGAGTAGGTTTGTACCCTTTTTTATTGATCTCATTAAGCATATTACATAAATGATTAAAGGTACGGTTATTTTAAAGTGGAGTAAAGAATGTAAGAAAGCTTTTGAATAAATAAACACTACCATTACTAGATCACTGACCTTAGTGTGTCTTCATTCAACAAGGATTTCATGATATATTTATATGAATCAAAACACATTTTAACAATGACCCTAGTACATAAAAATAATCAAGGAATTGAGTCACCTATAGCCTTCACGAGTTTTTGTTTAGATAGTATTAAGTAAATCCTCAATTAAAAACCATGTTTATACATTATTCAAGGTAGTTAAGAAATTAAAATATTATATCTTAAACTTGCATAATGTTGTAATGGTACTAGATATAGTAGTCAACTTTATCTTGACATAATAAGAACTTAAATAAAATATACAAGGGTGGATAAAAAGGGTCAAAGAATATTATTTAGATATTAAGCTAACTAATATTATTCAAACTTGTGGTTTTTGTTAGATTTTAGATAAAATTGAACCTAGTAATGAAGAACTAAGTGAAACACAGGAACATGATTTTTTTGAAAAGATACCTAAATTTTCTTTGTTAGTTCCATAGATGAATTATACATAAACATAACATACTTCCTCACATGTAGAGAGTGTCTTTGAAATATTAACAAAAAATAAAAAAGGACAATAAAACTTAGTGTTATTAAGTATGTTAAATGGGATAATACATTATTCAAGAGAGTGATAGGTGGTGTTTTTGAGTGATGTGTTGATAAAATGTAGAAAAAGGGATTGTTATAGTATTTTCATAACAAGGTAATGGGAGTTAGTTTTCATCTCCTATTATGGTGCATAATATACTAATAGCTAATTAATATTGTCCTACCCTCTTCAAATATGCTCAAGAATGGGTTTTAAAATGTGAATATTGTTGGAGGTAAATTTTATTAAAGAGAATTTATGTTTGAGGGGTAGCTATTGAGGGGATAGCTAGGTTTTCATATCTCTACATTGATGAGAATTTTGGTCTCTACCATACTCTCAATCACTATGGATATATGAAGGAAATTGATTTATTCACATTTATTGTTGATTTTGATCAAAAATTCACTCTCTAGGTGATAGTGGTGCCCTTTATTAAATGGTTTCCACCTCCCTTTCTACATCCATAGATGCAGAGAAAGTTGGAGTGAGTGAATACAACCATGGACATGAAACAGATGAGGAAAGTCATCCTGAAGGTCTTCCATGAGGTAATGCTAATGGTTATGACTCTCCATTACCTGATGATGTTTTGGATGTGCCCAAATTTAACAAAACTTTTCATTTATTTGAAAACTTTACTTCGATTGCTTACTTTATTTGTTGAGTTCCCCTTGAGATCCTTCTAAATTAATGGGTTCACAACCATTGGCAAGTCCATGGTGTTAAACTTTAAGGAGTTCAAAACCTTACAAAGGGATTTTTTTGTTTGATTTTTATAATACAAAGCACTGCAAATCCATTATCAATCATGGGCCTTGATTTATTCATAACACTTTGGTTGTTTTTTCTCACTAGACTTAGGACTTTCAAATCTAAATGTTTTTAAAACTAAAAATAACCATTTCAATTGAATTTCCTAGATTACATCTCCCTTTATGGGGTTTTATTGACTAGCTCATAAAACCCATAAGGCATTCCATATGCCATGAGTAGACCAAGCTCTTAATGACTCATCCCCAAAGAGGGTTTGTGTTAAAGTGAATCTATCCTAAGATTTTGAATATTCTATTGATATAAAAATTGGATCTAACAACTTTTATCAATGTGTTTTATATAGCACTCTCTTGAATACTTGCATTCAATGCCTTTTCTTAGAACATTTGATCTAGGAATGCCCTCTAATATTTCATACATTGCCTATTCCTTACGAAAAGGGTATATCTAAATCCAAACCATAGAATGGAAATAATAATGGTCATAATACATTGAATAATAAAATTATAATAATAAATATTCAAAGGGTAGAAGTAGATCACAAACTTATTCATACAAACCTAGCAAAAATAATCATGCTTTGCTTTTTACTATAAAAAATGATTTACCCAATATATCATCTCCTCCTCTTGTGTGTACCCCAAAAGTAGTGTCATCTCTAGTTGATATGCCACCTTTAGTGACACTATCATAACCCTCTCATAGTGTTAGTGTTCTATAGGAAGAATGGAGTTTAGTCACCTTAAATTACAAAATAGTATTCTGGAAATCTCACAGCCCCTCTCTATCTCTTGAAGAGGAAGAATATATATCACATAAGTGAAAACCATTTAGAATCAATGATTTCTTGCTAAATAAAATCATGCTTAATTGGTTTTTTGTGCTTAGAAATATCACAAAGGAGAATGGCATGCACCTCAATACTACCCAATGATATTTTAGTATTAGAATGTCAAGGTCTTACTGATTTGTAACATAAGTATGCAGTCAGGAATAGTTTTTAGCTTTTTAACAACATGAAATTTTTTTGTTTACAATAGGTCAAGATTTATATCTTTTTTTTTAATTTGATAGGGTAAATATATATGATAAGGGTCAAATGAATAGTATAAAAGAGAGCCTAAAAGATAGAGAAATAATAATAAAAAACAAAACAAAAATAGAGTACTAAGACTCAAAAAATAGTAATGATCATGATCCACTAGCAAATTGACCCCAAAAAACTTACAAAAAATAGAAAAAAAGATATCAGGTAATTACTAATCTAAATCCTTAAACTCTAAGTAGAGCACCAATTTTATAGTCTCAATATTTTCATTATGCTTCACCATTCCTATGGTGTGATTATTGATAACTGATAGGGGTTTAATGATTTACTTCTTCCTCTTAAGCCCCATAAATCTAGTTTCAGCCTTTCCTTGGCCTGAATCCCTCCTTTGTTATTTACCTCCTCCACTCTGAATGTAATTTTTAACATGTGTGGAATTCATTCTATTCTTATTCCTTCTAGTTATCACCCTTCCCCATAGAAAAATCATCAGGTGTCAATAAATCCTTTAGCTTGTCAAACTCATCAAAAAAATTTGAGATCAAAAGCCTCTAAATATCCAGCTTCACCTATAAATTTTGCATGGATTATTCTATTTCTTCAATCACATTAAATTTGAAAGAAAAGTTACCCATGCTAGAAATAGGTTTAATTAAAATAGTAATAACTTTATAGCTATCTTTAGGTTGGAAGTCTCCCATGGCATTTTATTCACCAAACCCATCGTTCTTCCCATCTTTAGGTTCATCTTCAAGTTCTAATAAATCCTCATAAGTCCTATCAAGATCCTCCTATTCATTGTGGATATGTATGGATTATTATTTTATAGTTCAACATGAATAATTTGTCATGGGGCCATATGTAAAGCTACTACACATGAAGTTGGGCATGGTGTGGCCATCACGTTTTTAGATCTACAGCTAACTCAAAATATTATTTCCTAGGGTTTAGACCCCACCTAATGGGTGGTGTGGACCCTTTTTTACTTTATTAACCAAATCATTGGGATGGTCAATTTTTATACCTCTAATGATGTTATAGAATGGTGTGCCTTGTGGACATGCGGATAACCAATTCAATCTTAGAATCACTTTGGATCCTCTATGGTGATTTCAACATGGTGTAATTAGTTGAGGACAAAGAAGGATACCTTCCAATGTTTTGGTGTATTGGAGAGCATGAAGCCTGGTTTTATATGCATAATAAACTTATTGTGTTTTGTCCCAACCATCATCAGATGAAAATTTCAAACTCTCCATGGTTCACTTGGTCCTACTTTTGATAAGGATAATATAGTGTGCTTTAACACCTTGATAGAGGTTTGTTGGATGAGTAAGATCTTTGTTATTTTACCCCAATCTAAGACAGGCTAGTTATGGTCATCCCTACTATGCTTTTATCACATAAGTACCCTATATGATTTAATGTTAAATGAACCACACCTAAAGTTAATCCTACCTCCATGAAATTCTATCTGAATATTGCTCACCTCAAGCATGAAATAATGGTCGAACATATTATCAAAATTTGTAACTCAGTCCCTCAGCTAGAGGGAGTTATTAGTTGGATTTAATGGTTGTTTTATTCTCTTATTCATAACTCTATATTTATTTAGATCTATGTTAAGAAAGTGGCCTCTTTTAGATGACATCTACATAATGCTATGAAATGTGAATATATTTAGGCTTCATAAGAGATGGATAAGTCACATTTTAATTTTTACCTTTAAACTCAAGTGGCACACTATAGACATAAACTCCAAATTTAGGAGGCTCACAAGGCTAGAGGATCTCAACTATGAGCTCGTATGCACTAGTTAGAAATTGGAGACAAAGTTTCTAAGGACTTTTTTTTCCATCCTTTTCTCTAGGAGAGATACTGATGGAATTAAATATGTTAAGGAAACATTCAGCTTACCAAACTTCATGACATTATACAATATTTTTTACATCATTGTCATGGTGTTTTCTCAACACAAGATTATTCTCAAGAATATGAGGTAGATCTCCTTCAATGCCTCTAGGTTATACCATGCAAAGTTTCTAATTTTCAAAGAGTTGAGTGTGATAGGTCCTTATCTCTCAGTGATCTCCATGAGGATGTCAAGTAGATGGTAGTTGATAAATCCCTAGGAATTGATGTTTTCCTATCCAAGTTATACCAAACCCTTTGGGATATTGTTGGTCCTGATCTTCACTAAGATTATTTTGAATCTATTTTAATGAATACTTTGGGATCCCATATAAATCAGGGTGAAATCAAGTTTATTCCCAAGGTTGGTGACCCTAAAATTATCACCAATTGGAGGCTTATTACTTTTCCTAATGTCTCCTATAATATTATTTCTAAGGATTTATACCTTAGGGTGAAACACAATCTCCCTTTAATTATTAGGAGAGAGCAAACCAACTTCATCTAGAATAGGTTCATTTTGGACAATGTCATTACTATTTGGGAAGGTGTGGAATGGGATCAACTTTTTGATCAAAAGGATTATTTCTCAAGATTGATTTTGAGAAATTTTATGACTCTATTGAATGTCCATGCATTCTATCCATGTTCTAGGCATTTGAATTTGGACAAAATTTATACAAATTATTAACATGTTCTTTCAATATGTTAGGGCTTATATCACTATCAATGACACCCAATCATATTAGTTTGAACTTCATCATTCTATCCAACAAGCATGTCCTTTATACCCTTATTTATATGTTCCCGTAATAGAAGGATTTAGCTACCTCCTAACTAATTATACTTCTAAGGGTTTGGTGAAAGGTATCTCCCTCCCTCAATATGATAGATAGTTATTAAATGGTCATTTCATGCATGATTCTTTTATCACTATTTAATAATAAGAAGAGACCATTAGGAATGGTAGTGAATGTCTCCATATTTTTTATTTGGGTTCAAGATGATCCATCCAATGGATGAAGACTCAACATTAGCATTAGTCTTTGGTCCCTAAACCTCCATGGCTATAAAAATATCAATGATAGTGGATTCTACCAAGGGTGTAGTTTAAGTTTCTTGGCATTCCTTTTTCCTTTCAGGTCTCTCCTTTTGAATTATGTTCCTATGTGGTGTATAGAGTTGATAAAAAAATATCCTTTTGGATTACCAATACTCTTTCTCTTGTTAAAAAATTTCAAATTTTATCTGAAGTCTTGGTAGCTACTCATGTGTATTATTCCTCGTGTTTGGGCCCTTATAATGCTGCTTACAATAAACTAGGAAAACTTCAAAAATATTTTTATGGGATAATTCTAAGAGTCATAAGGGCTTCCATAGATTTTCTTAGAACATATGTTTCCATCCCAAGTAATTTGAGGGACTAGGTATGTAGATATTAAAATTCAATGCCTTGTTCTTAGTTCTAAATGGGTTATCATAGATCTTACAATGGATGAAGCCTAAAAAATTCTTCTATACCGTTATATTTCTCAAGGACTCACATGTAGTAGAAAGGCTTGGCAAGGCTTGAGACTTAACTATCTACTCATTACCTAAGTCCTTGTTAAAGTTAAGGGTACTTTTGTGATTTAAAGTCTATGGAAATCTTGGTCAAAGCGTAAGCCTCACCTTAATTAGGTAGGTGAAGGATTCAAGAATGGCATATCCATTAACTCCCAGTTGCTTTAGTGGTTACATTGATTAAATTTCCATTATGTAACCTATGCCTTAGTCCCTTGGGTTGAATTCTTAAGGTTCTTTAGGAAAGGTGTGAAGGTTATTAGTGATCATTTTTTCAAGGAAAATAGGGTCTGACACACTTGGAAATAAATTTAGAATAAATTTAATTTAAATAATTCAAATGTGGAGGCTATTGTATAAATTCAAGGCTCTATACCTAATGAGAATTTACATAAAAATAGTAGTCAATTCACTTGTTCCTTAGTGAAAATATTGGCATTAGCCTATGACCACCCCTTCACCTAATACTCTATTCAACTAGGGTATCATTTACTAACCCCAAAGCATATTCTATATGACATGTTTGATATTAGATAGAATCTCCATTCTAAACATGGGGTTTGGGCCTTATGATTTTGAACTATGTGGTTTTCTATTATTAATCCCAAAATCTCATTTCTTATGGTGTCTTCTTTATCAGGGCCTACTTATGGGAGATCAACTCAAACATCTGGGTGTGCCTAACCCAATATACCTAGCTCTCCAGTAACTAGATATTATTAATAACCTTTTTTGGGTTTTTTTGTCATGCACAATCTATGTGGCACTAGATATATTCCCTTTTCTATCCCTTTTGACCTAAATTATTCATGTGGATGATGGATCTCTTGGGGAAATTGACTCTCTTGCCTATAGAATACAATTTATTTTTGCATAATTTTGGCATATCTTTTGAGATGATATTTTATTTAAATTTTGGAAAGATAGAAACTATGTTTGTTTTAATCATGAAGAGTTGGAATATAATTTTTCTATTACTAACAAAATTACTATTATATCTAATGTTACTCTTTATATTTAAATTCAAATAGACAAGGTCCATATGGAACTCAACCACCTCCAATATTTACTTGATCGTTGGGGAAATGATCTGTGCATCATCAATCATGAACCTATTGATCCCCAATGGAATCCTTCACCTCCATAGGGATGAGGGCATGGGACACATAAATAATAGTCCAAAACTAGGTATAGGAGCCATTCTCTTTGATGGTCACCACTTCGCTAGTCTACTCATCATTGTGGCTTGAGTGACTAGTCTAAATCTAGAGGTGATGGAAGGGTATTAGGATCTCCTCTACCATCTTAGGATGGTGACATTAGAGGTTTGGGTTTACCTCCCCAAGGCAAGTTTCCATACCTAGATCTGGTAATTTTGATTGAAATAAATGAAGATGAAACATTAGGGGCTCAACAGAATACTAGTGGAGAGCCCTTAACTATTGATGAACATCTTCCTACCTTGGGCAGATGGGGTGTTAAGCCTCAAGACCCACTACCTCCACTACCACCCCTAACATCCATGTTTGGTATGACTACTTAATTGCTCTCTTTATTTTTATTTGTATCCTTATCTCTCTACTTTATTTTCAAATGGTTGATGTGATATTTTTTATGAGTGTGGTCATTTTTTGACCACTTTTTTGACTTATACTGAGGTGTCTTTACCCTTTGTTTGATTTTGATCATAGGATGTGACCTTTCCACCCACTTTTTTATATGATTAGAATTGTACCATATATTTTATATTAATATATAGGATCTATTCAATTAAACAAAATGTGAATCATATCAAGAATTTATGGTTACACCCATGCTTATAACACTAACATTAAATCAAATCATGATCAAGGAGATTTTTAATAATGGGATATTGAATTAAGTAGCATTATCAATTCACATTAAAATGTTGGTCACACCCATCCCCTTACTTCAATTGACTATTTTACAAAATGGGTAGAAGTCATCCCTATCAAGAATACTACTTTATAAATAGTATATAATTTGAATAGGGAAAATGTCCTTGTTAGGTATGTTTTTCCTCAAAATATAATAATGGATATTGATCATAATTTTTTAATCTAAATTGGTCAGATTATGTTACAAATATGGAATATCCATATCTGATAGTTATGAATACTATCCACAAGGTAATGGTCATATGGAATCAAGAAATTATAATTTATCACTATCATCTAGAAACACATTGGTGAACATCAATTAAATTAGAAAAAATGTTGTGTGATGCACTTTGGAATGATTTTATCACTTTGAAAAGAGTTATTGGTATGTCACCTTTTAAATTTATGTATGGTAATTATGCCACATTTCCCATTTCATTGGAATTTCCATTTCTTTAGCTACCCAAGATGATTGAAGATCAAAAATTTAGAGATTATTTAGATAAGAGAGTCATGTATCTAAATAAAATGGAATAATAAAGGGTTGAAATAGATGATCATGTTAAAAAACATTTGGTAAACATAAATATTTTGTTTAAAAATAAATCCAAAAAAAAAATAGATTGGTGATATTGTCCTCATCTAGTAAAAAATAGTAAATCCCAAGGGCAGCCATGAAAAATTTTATTCCTTTTAGAAATTTTTGTGACCAACACACTAAATTTTAAAAATGTACAAATAAAGACCCATTTACTCTCATTATTTATATGTTTAAGTCCCATCAAAACATGTGATAAGTTTAAACCCAATCTTACCTTTACCTAAGTCATATTACTCTTGATTTTTTTATAAACTTTTGCTTTGGGTATTAGTTGATAAATGTCAATTTTTCATTTTCCAAAACTAATAAAGACTAACTAGTTTGTCCCAAAGTTATTTGGTTTAAATCTATAGGTCATTGTTAATTGGTTAGGTGTCCCTCATACATTCAATATTAGAGGATGAATCAATTTATTTCTCTAGCTATTATATCTACTATCAAGTAATATATCATCATTGACATCCATATTCAATATTTGTTAAGTATCTCAATCACAAATTTAGAAGGATATTTCCACATGTGATTTTCTCAGCTTATCGACAATCATTTTATTATGTTATCTAAGTTTATATTTATTCAAACTACCTAACTTAGTGATATACTGATATTCATTACTTTTTTTGGCTTATCAGTGATTCATAGAAGATACCATGTCTACATCTATTCATAATTACTCACTCAATAATATCTTGGCAATTCTCACTCCATCACCAACTATTCAAAAAAAAATGAAATTAAAAAGTTGGAGAATAAATGAGGAAGCAAGATCACACAAGGTGGCCTAATATAACTATCTTATGGATTACAAAATACATTATTGAATTTACAAAATTCAGTGATTACCCAAATCATCAATATCATTCCAAGTGTCACCATTCTACCACACTAAAATATATATAGCAAAAATGATATATCATGAAGATAATGACTCAATAATTGAGTGATAGGATGTGATGTGTCCTAATTGGGACAATCAACAAACATGAGTCATAACATAATCAACATGCCAAGTGTCCCTCATAACACAATCAACTACCACATATAATGTTAGGTGGAATGACCTTGATCATTCATACATAAGTAGAGATTTACAATGCTTGAGAGGAGTTGTAAACCTAGATAAAGAAACATCATGACACATGTCTCATATTGAGACATTTACACCCTAAGTCTAATATAAATACATTCAAATCCACACAAACATATATAATAAGACTAGATCAAATTAAATAATCAAAATTGTCAACAATAGACAGAATTACCAAATAAAAACATGAGACAAAGTAATTAAAAAAAGTGAATACACATGGAAAAGAAAAATCCCACAAAAGTGTATGTCATAAAAAACAAATTTAAATGGAAATATAGTTGACATAGAACATTTTTATACAATTAATTTACACTAGAGAAATATTATGGCATTGAATTTAGATCTTATAAGCTCATTTATAATTCCCAATTTGACTCAACTATTACTTTTTAACAAGAGGCAAACTTGACTAAAATCCTGACCTCTCTATTTACTTCAAAATCTAAAATAAATAGCCATAATTTAAATTTTAGTAGGATATGATAAATAGAGCCCAAATATTATCCACATACACCTTCAATATTTTATTTTGGGGAACAATTAGAATTAACAAATATATTATTCAATCATACTGACCTAACAAATAAATTCCTTCATTATTTAACACTATATGTAGAAATGGAAAGAGCCAAGAATATGAAGACAAAATAAACTTATCATTATCTGATAGGGAATACATTAATGATATGTTTGCCATTAAAGTATTAGGAATACATAAATTGTATATAAATCAAGAGATATTTCCTTGCATTAATTTCTTTCATAATTTGTTTAAAATTAGAACATGTACCAATGGCATACTTCATAAAATTAATAGTGAAGGTCCTATAACATTCATAGCTTGTGTTTCATTTTAAAAGTATTATGGGCTCCTACATTGTTTAAAATTGGATAAATAAAAATAATGTCAGAGATACACTCAAGCCCTATGAGAAGAACACTAATAATTATTTTAAAAGGAAAAATCTTCCTATTATCTAATTTAGGCAAGGATTAATGATTTTTATGGCCCTCATGAATATGATACATGGATTTCCATCCATAACACACATAAATAATGTTTGGTTACCTTTATTTTAAATGATATTGTATTATAATAAATTACATGGTGTTGGGACTCATTAGTTATAATTTAAAATAATAGAGGATATCCCAAAATAGACTAGATATTACTTTTTATATGATGTCCTATTTGTTAGATGTTGTATGTTAAAATCATCCCACTAGGGGAAGGCCAATGGTAACCAAAGAGTGAATATAATAGGATTTATGATGATTTTTATATATTTCATATTCATAGATTTAAATATATATACAAATAATTGTAGATATCTTCTACCCTTTTATGGATAAGGCAATTACTGGTAAAATCATTCCTATATTGACTAAATAAATTAGAAGGTTATTAAATTCATTGGCTAATTAATGTTATTGTGCATATCATATTATTATTAGAGTATAGTGAATGTTGTCTTCCCATTTATACCTTCCTAGGAGTGTGTCATACAAGTTGGTAGAGAAAGAGATAGAATTTTAGTTATCTAGAGGTGTGGATGCCAATTTTAAAGAAATAAAGTTGGGGGTCTCCCATAAAACACCCTAAAGCATTGGAAAGTAAAAGCACAAGTATTGGAATTAAATATCTGGATATTAAAAACAAAGGTTTAAATTTCACCTTGATTTAGTATAAGTATAGATGTAGGATAATGGGGGACAAAAGGATGGCTTAAAGTGACACTTTTTTGTGAAAATAAAAATAGTTAGACTTGGAGAGAGTTTTAGATAAACATGGAAAATGAATTCAACAATAACATAGAAATATGAATTGTGGTAGTCTAAATGTAGTTTCTAATTATATAATATTTTTAAATACCTAGATAAAAAAGATGAATGAAATGGATACATTTATTAAAATGTCTTGAATTTTTTTTTGAAAAGATAAGGAGAGTACATGTGAATGAACACACTTTTTAAGTAAATGAATGAATTATTGTATAAGATTTAATATATGGATATTTGAAATGTCAAATATTGGTTAGGATATTTTTTATTATTTTTTAATAAATATATATTTATAAATAATTTAACAAGTCAAGACAGCTAGAAAATTAGAACTACAAGTTTACACACCTAACTTTTGGACCTTAACTTCATTATTATTTTTAAAGTACAACCAATCATGTGTAGATTGGTTAGGTATAAATTTATGAACTTTAAATTACTGGTCATAAAGTTATAAAAGGTATTTTTAAAGATATGTATATAGTCCATAATTAGGTATGTTGTGTAAAAAATAAGTAATAATTAAAAATAATAGTTTAATATTAAAAAAATTACATATTAAAAAACAATGATTTCTCCTCTACAAATCCACATAAAAGACATAAATTTCCAAAAAATTATATGGGCTAGTCCATGATAGGGTTTAGGCTAGGTTTGGTGGGAAAATAGAAAAGTGAAATCCTAGAAATATTAAAAGGGTTTATGCCCTTTCTAAATGGCATACATCCTTTGAAATGATTTGTTTTGGAGGGAAGAGCAATTTCTTGAATTTTTAAAGGAAAAGGGCATATGCCCTTTGAGTTCAAATAGGTTACTTTTGTGTTTTGTTAATTAGAGTTATATATTTAGGTAAATATTTAGTAAAATAAATGTAATAATTTCAATTAAATTTTATTTTAATAATTTCTTAAAATTAGGAAAAAAAATTATCTTCTAAAATCAATTATAGAGTTGTAATATTTACCATTTAGAAGTTAGTTTTTCAAAATCTATTCTAGTCAATACTTAGTTTTTTTAATTTTAACATTGGAAGATGGAATGATAAATGAATTTATAAATAATTTTTCATATGTAATATATATATGTACCTTTAAGCATTCTCTACAAACTTTACCTGCTTGAGTATTCCCTACCTACTTTAGGTACTTGAGTATACCCTACTCAATTGAATAACTGAGCCATATCTTGTTATTGAGTAAGTCCTACATAAATAATTGATCCATATATTGATATTGAGTATTCCCCACCTACCTTATTTTACTTTAGTATACCCTACCTAATCTAACTAATTAAGTATACCCTATCTACATTACCTACTTGAGTACACCCCATACCTGATCGAATACTTGATCCATATCTTGATCTTGAGTATGCACTACCTAAATACTTGAGCCATATATTTATATTGGCTAAGGCCTACCTACTTTACCTAATTGATTATTCACTATCTACTTCTATTTCTTTCCTTGCCTACTTAAATTACCCACTTGAGTATGCCCTACCTAAATGAGTATGCCCTACTCATTTGAATACCTAAGCCATGTATTGATATTTAATAACCATATCTAATCCATATTGTATTTATCTTACTTTAGCCATATATTGAATAACCAGTACTTGAATAAATACTCAAGACTTGTATTGAAGGGAATGGGGGAATTATCATGATTTAAAATTAGAATAAGTGGAATTATTGAATCAAGGGATAAAGGAGAGGGGTCATTATCAAGGGATGTCTTAAAAGTGGGAGAGGGGGAATTATCAAATTTATTTATTTTGATACATACTAAGTTTAATTCAAAATATTTGTCTCCATATTTTCACTACCATAAAGTTCTACCCTGGTAATCATATTCAAAATTTATTTCATTTATTAAAAATATTTTTTATTATTATTATACCTAAATTTTTATGTTCTCAATTATTCTTTTTATATACTTTTGTGTTTGGGTTTGACATGAAAAATGAAGATGCAAGAAAGATATTTTTAGCTAGCATGGTATGCACTCAGTACTATTATAAAATTCATGTCAAACACATATAAAGAGGGTGATCGTATGGTTCTATTAACTTCTTTAAATTAATGCTCGAACACTTCTCAAAAAGACTAATAAGTTTGATACTCAATTATTCTTCTTTATTATTTTAATTTAGGTTTCTTGTTAAAATTGGTTTGAATACATTTAGTATTATGTTTTATATATATATATATAGAAAAATTTTAGGAGGAATATATATATATATATATATATATATATATATATATATATATATATATATTCCTCCTAAAATTTTTCCAAAAAACATAAAAAAAACTAATTAAAATATGGTTCTATAAGGCCCAAGTGGGTAGGAGTGGATTATAAAATTATAGGGTTTATTCTACTCAATTCAAAATTATACATAGATGGGAAGAAATTATGCATCACTACACATTAGAGTTTGGATATTTTATAGTTTTCAATTATATATCTATGTCCTATTTAAATTTTTTTATATTTGGAAGAAGTGGATTTTATAAACACATTACTACTTTTGATTCTAAGAATACAAATTGCGGCTTAGGGAAGAGATGCCCTACTACTAGGTTGAAGGGTTTTAATCCGATGATGGAAAGTAATTTTATCATTGATTTGGTTTCTCAAGATAAATATAATGTTGAAAATGTATAAATGGCATAAAATATATGGGAAAAACACAAAACCTCTACCCATGATAACTAAAAACTTTTCCATATATAATATTATAGACATCTTTAGCATTTACGTGTTTAGTTTCATTTATTAGAATAATACATTCACTATAACTATGATTCTCACATATAATTATTTCACTATAGTCCAACAATATCTTGTTAAGAATAATACTAAAAAATGAGTATAAAAAAATAAAACATATCTTACAGGCTTATTATTACCAAAGTAGGAAGAGATAAGGCAAAGACTGATTAATAATGATGATGGACAATGAGGGCCAATGAGGGTGTGACTAGGGGTGATGAGAGATGATGAGTTACGATGATATACTAATTATGGATTATGAGGGATGATCAAGGTTTATGAGATATTGATTAAAGAGTTACTATCAATGATAAGGGATAGTGAGAGATGATGAAGGTTGATAAGGGTGTAATTAGGCACAATGTGGGTTAATGAGGGACTGATTGGTGATTATTAGGGATGATGAGAGATGATGAGAGATGATGATGGAGTGACTAGGGAAAATTAAGGATGATGGTGATTAATGAGAGATTGATTACATATTATGAGGGATAATTAAGGATGATGATGATCGATGAGGGAGTAATTAGGGATGATAAGGGATAGTGAGGGTTGATGAGGGAGTGACTAGTGATGATAAAGGATGATGAAACAAAATAATATAATGGTTAAGGTTCATGAGGGATGATGATGGTCAATAAGGGAGTAACTAAGGATGATGAAGGGTGATGAGGGATGATGAGGGAGTTATTTTAGATGATTATGGATCATGAACTTTAATGATAATGTGATTGGGTATAATAAGGTCTATTCAAGGAGTCATTAGGGATGGTTATAGATGATGTGAGAGTGAATGTGGAAAATTAGGGACAATTAGGGTAGATGAAGGAGTGATTATGAAGGATGAGGGAGTGATTAGGGATGATGAGGAATAATGAGGGACGATGAGGGAGTTATTATGGATTATGATGGATGGTGATGACCAATGATCGTGTCATTAGGATGATGAGAAATGATGAAGGATAATGAATGTTGATGATAGAGGGTTGGGTAATCTTGATGAATGATGAGGGAGTGATAATGATGATGAATGATGATTTATATGTTTGACCCCCTCTTTCTACATGGTTTAGAGAAAGGGAAATAGAAAAATGAGTGATGTTTACATGAGACTGATAATTTATAGGGTTCAAAAGCACTCCCCTCCACCATAAATAGTAGTGGTATTGTCCTATGTGAGTTTAAAATGCTATAATACTACTATCTTCTAAGTGAACCTAGAATAAATTAGTTAGGTCATCAAAGAATACATGGATTGAACCATCTATCCAACATTTATTATGGAGTGAAAGATATGTTTTTATGATGACTCATGAATTATGTTTTGATTCTTTCTATTCCATGTAAGATTTTAGGGTTTGGGGTTTGGGTTTTGAGGTTGAATGTTTAGGTTTTTATTTCTATGGATTATGTTTTAGATTTAAGGGTTTAGGATTTACATTTTATGGTTAAAAATTAACATTTTAAAGATAAAGGTTTGGGTTTTTTGGGTTTTATGTTATGGTATATAGGATTTAGGGTTTAGGGGTTAAGGTTTAGGGTTAAGGTTTTGAAAGTTTAGTGTTTAGGGATCAGCATTTGGGTTTTACATTTTAGATTTTAGTTTATATGGTTTAGGGTGTATAGATTACTATTTAATGTTTTAGGTTTATATTTTCTAGTGAGTGTTAAGGTTTAGAGTTTAAGGTTTAGGGTTTCAATTTACAATTTGAGGTTTAAGGTTTGTGTTAGGTTTTATGGTTTAGAATTTAGGGTTTTTGATATTAGAATTAGGTTTTGGGTTGAGGGTTCATGTTTTAGGTTTAAGTAGTTAGGAATAAAGGTCTAGGGTTTAGGGTTTAGGTTAAAGATTTCAAATATTAGGTTTTATGGTTTAGGGTTTGGTGTTTTGTGTTTATGATTTTGGGGTTTATGGTTTAGTGTTTATGGTTTAATGTTTAGGGTTTAGGGTTATGGGTTAGTTCTTAGTGTTTAGTGCTTACAATTTATTGTTTAATATTTAAGATTTAGGGTTTAAGGTTCATTTTTTAAGACTTAGGGTTTAGGGTTTAGAGTTTTATGCTTAGGTTTTAAGGTTTATGCTTTGGTGTTTAGGTTTTATGGATTTGGGTCTAGGTTTTAGGTCTTATGTGTTAGATGTTAGGATTTAGGGGTTAGAATTTAGTTTTAGGGATGATGGTTTAGGTTTTAGGGATTAGTGTTTTGGGTTTGAAATATAGGGCTTAGGTTTAAGATTTTGAATTTAGGGTTTAGGTTTTAAGATTTAGGGTTCTTAGTTTTGTGTTTTGGGTTTGGTGCTTACATGTTAGATTTTAGGGTTTAACATCTAGGTTCTAAAGATTAGGGTTTTAGAGTTTATGGCTTATGTTTTAAGGTTTATAGGTTAGGGGTTTAATATTTAGGGTTCAAGGTTTAGTGTTTAAAATTTAGGGTTCAAGGTTTGGGGTTTTGGGTTTAATATTTAGGGTTTTTCATTTAGGATTTCTAGTTTGGGTTTAGGGTTCATGGTGTAGGTTTTATGGTTTAGGGTTTAAGGTTTAGGGTTTTTGGTTTAGGTGTTAGGGTTTATTATTTAAGATTTATGATTTGGGGTTTAGTGTTCATGGTTCAAGGTTCATAGTTTAGGATTTAGGGTTAGGGTTCAGGTTTTAGTTATATGGATTAGGGATTATAATTTATATTTTATAATTCTAAGTTTGGTATGTGGGGTTTGGTGTTGGGGATTGAAAAAATATGTTTTAGTTTTAAATTTTTGGAGTCATAACTCAATGTTTAGATTTTAAGGTTTTGGGTTTGGTGTTTAGTACTAGTATTTTGGATTTTTAGTTTCATACTTAGGTTTTTAGGTTTTACTCTTTAGGGTTATGGTTGAGGGTTTGAGTTTTAGAACTTAGTGTTTGGGTTTTAGGGATTAGGTTTTATGATTTTGGGTTTATACTTTATGGTTCAGAGTTTAGGTTTTGGGGTTTATTATTTTAGGTTTAGGGTTAAGGGTTTAGGGATTTAGGTTTAGTGTTTAAGGTTTATGGTTTGGGTTTATAAATAAGGTTTTAAGAGTTAATGTTTAAGTTTTATGATTTATGGTTTACAATCTTAGGATTGCAATTAAGGGTTTAGGGGTTAAGTGTTAGGGTTTAGGTTTGGAGTTTAAGATTTATGATTTAGAGTTTAGGTCTTATTAGTAATTTAAGCCCATCAAGGCAAAACTACTACCCCTATTATCTAAAACATTCCTTGGAATGGTCAAATTTCCCCTTATAGCTGGTCAGTTATGGTCTTGTTATCCCAAAGCCCTAAATAAGTAGTGGAAAACCTGATTAATTAAAAGTACAAGTTTATTTTCTTTTGGGACTCATTTTCACCCGGTGTTTATTCTTTTAGAGTTTTTATTTTAGGGGTTTTTATCTAAGTGTCAAGAATTGTTTTGAACATTTTGTTCGAAGAAATTTTCTCAAAGGATATATTTCTGAAGGGATTGTTTCAAAAAAAAATTTGAAAATAATTTTTTTGAAGGGCACTTCAATTTTTTTGAATGGTCTAGTTAAAAAATTTTGAAGGAATTGGTCTTTCAAAAATTCTCAAAGGTATTTTCCCTGAAGAAATGGTTCTTTCAAACAAGTTAAAGGCCACTTTTCTTAGAAAAAATGGCACTTTCAAGAAGCCAATGGACCATTTAATTTTTTTTTAATGGACAATTCAAACAAGCCAAGAGGATTTCACAAAAATCTCAAAGGAATTCTTTTAGAAAGATTGCCTAAATGATTCATGTGGGAGAAAATCCAAATCTAGAAGGTTCTTTTTTAAAACTCTAAAGGGTAATTTTCATGAGGGAATGGTCTATTTTATAAATTTGAAGGGTAATTTCATTTTGAAGAGGGCATTTCCAACAAATTTGAAGGGCATTTTCAAGAAGGCCGAAGGGTATTTTGGCAAAGTGGCCTGAAATAAAGCTCCCAAATACATGATTTCCTTCAAACATTTTGTCCACAAAAATTGTTGAAGGTAGAAATTCCATGAAAAATCCCAAGCAAAAAGTCTAAGGAGAAAATTTGTAGACAAATTGTCCATGGGAAAGGACCAACCAAATATCCTAAAAGAATTATAGACCAGATAATAGCCCAAAAGAATACATGCAAAAATAGAGTCTGAGAGCAAAAGGTCAAGGAACTTCAAGGAGTTAACATGGAGTTTTAAATGCTATATATTTGATCTTAACACAAAATTTCATGCATGCTTCAATTTTCAAATTCATTTTTCATGCAAGTGGAAGCCATTTGAATTTGATTGGTCTTGAGTTTGAGTTGACTTTTTGTCAAAGTGTCACATCTATTCTAATTTATATTGTTAATCGAAGGTTTTCAACACTTAAAACCTATTCAAATAGAATTTATTCACCTAAAAATTAGTGTAGCATCATTTCATATAGGATGGAGTTACTTGGAATTGACTAGATAAGGTTTATCATGCATCTTCATTATTTTCCATGCAAAGAAAAACTTTCTTTTGTTTCAACTTGACTTCCAAACATATCAAGTGTAGTTTATCTTTGAATATTTGGCATAGCTTTCCATGCATGAAGGATATTATTCTAGGATGGGCCCACCATCCTTTTCTAATACCAACAATATTTTTCATGCAAGACATAAAACAAAAGTATAATATTGAAGGTTTTGTTATCTTTTGATAGATCAAGTTGGACTTGTGTGATGTGGGAGTTGATCACCTACCCAATTTTCAATACTAATCTCTTGGATTTTGTATGATTTTACTATATAAGTTGGACTTTTGGCCATTTTGAATGATCCCTCTCTTAAAAATAAAACTAGAATCTATCAATATTGGGTTTTGTAACCTTTTTAGATAAATAGAAGTACTATTTTTAGATTCTAAGGTGTTGGTATAGTGTATTTATGTCATTGATTTACATGTGATAGAATTTTATTCCTTGTCAAATCCTAATTCTTACCTACTTACTAGTTGATCAAATTATGTAGGTCATGTTCTGTGTTTGATGTAATTTTAGTTAAAGTTATAGTGGATGTAAGTGGTTGGTTAGTGCCTTGAATCAGGCTTATTCCATCATTTCCCTCAACATTTGCTCACCAGATAAAAACCTTTTCATGAAATATTGATGCATAAGAGTCAATTGGAGTTGAAGATTCAATATTTTATTGTCTAATCAATGTTTTAGAAACTCAAATTGAGTGGATAAACTAAAATATAGGTGTTTCACCATCATTAAATAGGATTTCCCTTAAATTTTATTTCTTACCTTTTCCCTCTTCCCTTTTCCCTATCAGTTTATAGCATAGAGTAGGGATCCTAATTAATACACCAAAGGGATCTATCTATTATAATATAGAGATTCAATCCACTATTTGGGTCACCCATAGCCTATGATTATTTCCATGTTTCAGCAGGTTATAAAGGACTAAAACTACCTTCACAAGGGTGAGAGTCTAATTGACAATAGTTTATGGCATGTCTGGTGGGAAAATTACTCCTTGGAATAGCTAAAGTTTAGATATATGGATAAGAATTTATAGTAGAGGAGAATATATATCTTCATCACAAACTAATGATTGTTTAGGTTATATAGTGCATAGCATCATTCAGGCAATTCTTTCATGCCAAAGGTTACGATGAATTTAGCTAGCAAAGGTATTCCTTTTGAATTCATTAAGTTATCTTTTACATCATATAAAATATCAAGGTTTATTAGGACAAACCCATATCCTAAAAAACAATATTTGTCTCTTGGTTATCCTACTGTTCTAATCACTATAGCCCCCACTATCCAAATGGCTATCAAAAACTAGGTATTTTTTTCCATTCAATAGAGATAGTCCACATAATTTAGCCTAGTTTGATGACATTTTTGTGTCTTCCCTCAAGATCATCCCATTATTATTAGGATAAAATAAAACAACCCCCATTTATTATATCTAAGATTTAGCTAATCTCTATTTAGTCCATAATGTTTTTGAGGATAATGTTTCTATTAGATTTCTTAATTCTTAATTCAAAGGAAAAACATTGTAGTGGTATAGAAACTTTCCACTGAACTCCATTTCTACTCAGGATTAATTGGGTGTAGCCTTAGTCAAGCAATTTGAAGACAAATTTGATCACCTCTCTTTGGTTGAATAATTAACTACCATAAAGAGAGCTCCTCATGAGTTCATGTCTTATTTTAATATGAGATTCCAAAAGATATGGACTAGGATACCTATGTTGATTAGGCCATCCCCTAAAGATGAATTCCTATACTATTTGAAATCCCTTAACTCTAACATTAATGTGATGATATAGTTAATGGGTGGTACTACCTTACCAGATGCTTATGAGATTGAAATAAGGGCAAACAATAGTTTGATACAAGTTGGTAATCTTTGTCTAATGCCTATAATTCCTATATTCTTATAATTGAGTTATATACCATCCCCTCAAGTTCTTCAAATTCCATCTTTAGATCCTATTCCATTACCTCAACCTCAAATTATAACCCCTACTATTCAAGTTAGTGAGATAAGATAATTGAAAGGATTCTTACAATTCTTTGCAATGAAATAGTGAAACTTGAGATACATTAATATCAAGATAATAGGCCCTATCAACAAAAAAATCATACCACCTATCAGCCCTTCAAAAATCAAAGGCCTCCTTATCAAGGTTTCAGAGAGAATGAATCACCTTATCAAACACAAGGAGCCATAATTCTAGCTAAGAAATATGTTTCCCTTGATCCTAATGATCCTTCTACTTCAAAGGCCATTATTTCCACCCCACCTCAAAACAACTTGATATAGTATTTAGGTTGACAATCCTCAAATCAATGATGCACAAAACCAACCCTTGGTATCACAAAACATCACTATGCCACAAATGACATAAGAATATTTTTATTTTCAAGGTCAATACCAAGATACAATTTTGGCATCACAAGGAGAGACTAAATAATTTTAAGGGTATTCTAATTCCATTAATTTAAATTGTCAAGTGGATGATCATGTTGCTTTTACTTAGGCTATTGAAACTAATAATATAAGTGGTCAAGTTGCAACTGTAACTAGAGCTAAAAGAAGATCCATTGATTAGGTGCATGAGGTGAAAAATGATTCAAGTAATCCTAATGTTGTTTATAAGAGTAAAAAAGAACTACTTTTTTCTCTTACAACTAAAAAAAATTAGAATAAAGAGGTCAATAAATTTAATCGAATACCTCTAGTTCGTGAGCAACCAGTGCTTCAGAAAGTGCAACCAAAGGTTTGTGGATCTCAATTTAGTATATTGGATTAGATGAAGAAGTATAATATTAAAATTATCATGTGGGATTCTCTTCCCATTCTATGACAAAAATATATGCTCATCTAAGAGCTTTTATCTCTCAAATTGTCTCCAAAATTGATTGAGAACGAAGGTGTTATCTAAATTAATTTAGATCAGACAACTAAGAAACAAGTAAATCAAGTAAATAATATGGAAAAGGTGTAAAATACTAAGGTAAAATAAAATATAACTCTTATTTTCTACCTTTCTTTGATAATGGGTGATACTTTGGTTCATAATTGTATCGTGGATAGTGGAGCTAGTATTATAGTCATGCCTAAATAGATTGTAGACAAGCTTGGCCTTGTTCATAAGCCAAACACTAAGGGGGTATTGTAATTGGATGGAACACCAAAAAATATGGTAGTAATCATCAAATATTTTAAATTGACATTACATTTTTATCCTAATGTTACTATTCAACATGATGTTGTTGTGGTAGAATCACCTCCTTACTTTGTTATATGCCTTTCAAGAGAAATCACCTAAAATATTGGGGAATATTTATCATATAATTGTAATTATTTGATGTTAAAAACTAGGTATGGTACGAAGGTAATGATTCATTTTTAACCTATTACACATTTCCATATATAGCCATATATGCCAAGTGTTGTGAACACTAACTATATCATCTTGGATGATGTAGAAACTAGTAGAGTAGAAATTGGATCACCTTTGGATGGAGTTATATATTTTTAATTGATTATTGGGCCTCCAATTTTAATGATCATTATCCCTATAATATTATTTAAGAAGGACTTTTGTGTATTGCCTTCATGAGAATGATGCACTAATTTTGGCTATGGTTAAGGATGATGAACTAGTGAAAGTTTGTGGCAATTATAATTTGATGGTCAAAGAATAAAAATGGTATAAAATTTGGAATGATGTTTATTTATATTAAAAATTATATATATTTATCTTTTATTCAGTTTTAGTTTGGTTTTTCAAACAATGTTGTAGAGTATGAGGCAGTATTTCATGGTTTGTAGTGGGCTAGGTATATGAAAGTCAACACCTTACAAGTTTTTGGTGATAGTGAACTTATAATTAACCAAGTAAGAGGTTAAAATGCATGTAAAAATTTCTTTCTTAAATATTATAGGCATATAATATGGGACTTACTTTAATATTTCCAAGCTTTTAACATTTAGACAATACCAAGAGGTGAGAATAAACATGTAGATAGTTTGGCTACTATTGGGGCATAATTTAGAATCCCAGATGATATAAAAAGTTAAAATTTTTTGTCACATATAAATGTGGTTGTAATGCCTTATTTTCCAAATAATCATGAGAATTGGTAGGTATTCAAAGATGATAATCAAATTATGAGATTCTTGCAAGAGGAGGCTAAGGTTTCTTCAGGAAACCAAGTAAAGTATTTATAGTGGTATGGTGATCAGGTTGTGAAACTAAAAAAAATAAGTCACCCAAGGGATTGGTCACACTTGAGAACATTTTTATTGGTGATGATGAGTTAAGGAAGGAGAAGTCATCCTTATGAACAAAATAATAACACTATGCCAATATAGATATTATAGCTGGTAATAATTTGAAGTTGGTAAGGTATGCACTCCTTCATAAAAGAAGGATTTCATTTATTTATATACAATTTTTGCTGGTGTATTTTCATAGAAATATAATTATCTCAAGGGTTTTGACCCAAGTTTAGCTAAATGCACCATTGAGTTAGAGGCTAAAACTAAATCAGTGAGACAAAATAAGACCCATCAATTCTAAGATTGAGACTTTGATGAGACCTAAGATTCACAAGCTCATAGAGTTAGCTAATACATTTACAATCAAGAACTCAACTTGGTGGAAAATCTTGTTCTGGTATGGATGAAGAATGTTGAGATTAGATTTTGCATTGGTTTCCATGATTTGAATAGGGCTTCACTTAAAGATCACTATCTATTGCCATCAATGGAACAAATTTTAGAGCTAGTTGTAGGTTTGGAGAGGTTTTATTTGTTAGATGGATATAGTGGGTAAAATCATATTTTGGTCAAGGAAGAGGACAAATTTAAGACAACCTTCACAACCAAGTAGGGGACATTTGCATACATACAGATGCCCTTTGATTTATCTAATGCTAGGGCAACCTTTTAGAGAGTCATGGCTATAGCATTCCAATGTATTCTTAATAATTTTTTACTTATTTATTTGGATGATATAAAAGTGTTTTCAAAGAGTACAAGTGATCACATGGTTCATCTCAAGCAAGTGTTCAAATGGTGTAGGCAATTTGGGGTATATCTAAATCCCAAAAAGTGTGTCTTCTCAGTTCATGAAGGTAAGCTTCTTGGAAATGTGGTTTAAAAGTATGGTTTAAGCATAGATTCTGAAAAGGTATACTCCATTCTTGCACTCTCCTTTCTTAAGCAAAAAAATGCTTTTCAAAGCTTCTTAGGAAAAATAAATTTCATAAGGAGATATATCTCAAATTTTGCCATTTTAGCTAAGCCATTTATAGCCATGTTAAAGGAGAATTAGAGATTTAGCTATTATAAATGAGGCATAAAGAGTTTTGAGGATATTAATAAGGCCATAGCTAGTGATTATACACTTATAAATCTATATTTCACAAAATATTTCATTTTGTATACATATGTTAACATGGACACCATTTCAGGTATTCTTATGCAACAAAATCATGAGGCTTTGGAGTATCCAATAGCCTTCTTTATTCAAGGCTTGAAAGAGTATGAAACAAGGTATTATTTTGTTGAAAAATATTAATTTAAATTATAAGGTCTCTTAAAAAGTTTAGATACTTGTTTTCTAACAATAAAATACACCTAATGGTTTCTCATTTGAGCATCAAGGAGTTCCTTTTAAACAAATATATAAATGAGAAGTGGGTTAGTTGGATAAAAAATGTAATAGAGTATGATGTGGAAATTAAGGTCACAAATATGATTAGAGGTAATGGACTTTTTGAACATCTATCTTAATACTTGTAAGAGACTAATGAGGTTGTTTTGGTGTCAAATGATAAAGAGGTTGTAGCTAGTCATACCTCACCTTTCAGCTAGTTTCATGACTTGGTAAGCTATCTCCAAGATGGTATTTATTCCTCTAATCTAATTGATTAAAAAATAAGATATTTTATGTTGCAATAAATTCCATTTTTATTTATTTATAGTGTTTTGTTCAATAAATATATCAATGGCATGTTGCTAAGAAATATAGAGCCAAGCCAAACTCAAAGATTGCTTGAAGAATTCCATGATGGACATGGTAGAGGAAATTGTTTTTCAATAACTACAGCCCTTAAGATCATTATAGGTGGGTACTATTGGCCTATTATATTTGGTGATTTCCATGCATGGGTTAGAAAGTGTAAACAGTGTGCTATGTTTGTAGGAAAAGTGAAAGTTTCAGCCTTACCTCTTCAACAAATTATGGTGGATCATCCCTTTATCCAATGGGGAGTATACTTTATTGGTCTCATAAACATTCCTTAAAATTCATGACATAAATGGATTCTAACTTCTATCGATTATTTCACACATTGGATATAAGTAGTGGCATTGAAAGAAGCAAACAAACCCCATGTTCTATATTTTTATGAAGGTTTGCTTACTATATTTGGATTTCCTTCAACTATTATGTCTGATAATGCAATGGCTTTTGTGAGAACTAGGATCATCCAATGGGTTGTCCAACATGTAATTTATCTTAGCACTTCATCAAAATATTATCCATAAGGAAATGGCCTTTCTAAATCTATGATTAAGAACCTATCAAAGAACATAAGAAGGACTATTGAAGATAATCAGAGGTCATGGCATCTCAAGTTGAAGTCAGATCTATGGGCTAATAAGATCACCTACAAAAGATCAATAGCCAACTCTCCATACAAGTTGGTATATGGTAAGGAAGCAAGGTTACCCATTTCCCTTAAGTTTGTTGCTTTGAAACTAATGCATCAACTTGATTTGTTGGAGAATGATCCCATGGTGATCAGGTATGCTAAGCATATGGAGTTGGAAGAGATAAGAAATCAGTTGATGCTAGCCATGGAAATTCATCAAGCATAAGTGAAGAGAGATTTTGACAAGGGAACTTCATCATGAAGTTTCAAAGAAGGAGATTTGGTCCTCAAGTGGGATGAGGATAGAGATAAACTAGGAAGGCACACAAAATTTTATTCCTTTTGGAGTGACCCATACACAATCTCTAGTTATAAATACCACAATGCCTTCCACCTTGCCAAAATAAATGGTGAGGAGCTTCAAATCCCAGTCAATGGGATACATTTAAAACATTTATACTAAAGAGCTAAGTTCTTTGTGAATGGTTTATTTGGTTATTTTCCTCCAAGTGTTGTTCAAGAACATTAATTTAGTTCTATTTTATCCCAAATAAGTGCTTGTTTTCACATTTGCTTTGTTTAGTTAGTTTTATTATTTTGTGTGTTTTCCTTCTTGTTTTGGAGGATGAAGGTTGTCTCATGCCAGGTTAAAAATATAATTTGAAATCATGGATCAAATTTGTCATTACTTTGTGATTCTAGGAGTGATGTAAATGTTTTAGTTCTTAAGCATAGTAGGCATGCTTCCCAGCTGAGTCATCAAAATATTAGCAATTTTGGCCTATCAAGGCCAAATTTCTACCCCTATTATCTAAAACTTTACTTGGAATGGTCAAATTTACCCTTCTAACTAGTCAGTTATTTTCTTGTTAGCCCAAAGCCTAAATTAAGAAGAAGTGGAGAACCTAATTAATCAAAAGTACAAGTTTATTTTCTTTTTGGACTCTTTTTCACAAAGTGTTCATTCTTTCATAATTTTTGTTTTTAGGGTTTTTGTCTAAGTGTTGGGAATTATTTTGGAAATTTTATTTGAAGTAATTTTCTTGAAGGATATCTTTATAAAGGGATTCTTTTGGACATTTTATTCGAAACAACTTTTTTGAAGGGCACTTCAATTTTTCTAAATGGTCCAGTTAGAAAATTTTGGAGTTGGTCTTTCCAAAATTCTGGAAGGTATTTTTCCTGAAGAAATGGTCCTTTCCAACAAGATGAAGGGAACTTTTATCAACAAAAAGGGAACTTTCAAGAAGCCGAGGGACCATTTAAAATTTTCCAAAAGGACATTTCAAGAAAGACAAGAGGACTTTACAAAAATACCAAAGGAATTCTTTAGGAAATATTTCTCAAATTATTTCTATGGGATAAATTCCAAAGCTAGAAGGTTCTTTTATAAAACATCAAAGGGTACTTTTCACAAGGAAATGGTCCATTTCAGAAAGCCAAAGGGTACTTTACTTTTGAAGATAGCATTTCCAAAAAAATTGAAGGGCATTTTCAAGAAGGTCAAAGGGTATTGTTGGCAAAGTGGCCCAAAATAGAGCTCCTAAAGACATGATTTGCTTGGGACATTTTGTCCACAAAAATTGTTCATGGTAGAAATTCCATGAAAAATCTTAAAAGAAAAGTCTAAAGAGAAAATCCATGGATAAATTACTCACAAGAACAGACCAAGGAAATAGGTTGAAAGAATTATAGACCAAAAAATAGCTCAAAGGAATACATGTAGAAATGAAGAGTCAAAGAGAAAAAGGTCAAGGAACTTCAAGGAGATAACATGGATTTTCAAACATTGCATAGTTGATCTTAACATAGAATTTCATGCATGTTTCAATTTTCAAATCCCATTTTCATGCAAGTGGAGGCCATTTGGAGTTGATTGTTCTTGAGTTTGAGTTATATTTTTGTCAAAGTGTGACATATATTCTAATTTAGATTGTTAATTGAAGGATTTCAACACTTCCAAATTGTTCAAACTAAATTTATTCACCTAAGGATTGGTGTAGCATCATATCATACATGATGGAGTTACTTAGAGTTGACTAGACAAGGCTTATCATGCATCTTCCTTGTTTTCCATGCAAAGAAAGACTTTATTTTATTTCAACTCAACTTCCAAACATATCAAGTGGAGTTTCTCTTTGAATATTTGGTGTAGCTTTCCATGCATGAATAAGATTAGTCTAGGATGGTCCCACCATCCTTTTACAATGCCAAAGATCTTTTTCATGCAAGACATAATATAAAAGTATATTCTTTAAAGTTTTTTTATTTTATGATATCTCAAATTAGACTTGTGTGATGTGGGAGTTGATCTCCTAACCAATTTTCAATGCCAATATCTTAGATTTTGTATGCTTTTACTATATAAGTTGGATTTTCAGCCATTTTAAAGGATCCCTCTCTTTAAAAAAAACTAGACTTGTCAATATTGAGTTTTGTAACCTTTTCAAATAAATAGGACTATTTTCAGATTCTAAGGTGCTAGTATAGTGTATTTATGTTAGTGATTTGCATATGTGATATAATTTTCTTCCTTGTCAAATCCTAATTCTTACCTAGTTACTAGTTGATCAAATTATGCAAGTCATGTTCTATGTTTGATGTCTTTTGGCTAAAGTTATAGTAGATGTAAGTGGCTGGTTAGTGCCTTGAATCATTCCTATTACATCATTTCCCTCAAGCTTTGATCACCAAATAAAAACTTTTTCATGAAATATTGATGCATAGGAGTCAATTGGATTTTAAGATTTAGTATTTTCTTGTATAATCAGTGTTTTAGAAGCTCAAATTGAGTGGACAAACAAAAATGTAGGTGTTTCACCATCATTAAATAGGATTTCCCTTCAATTTTTTCTTACATTTTCCCTCTTCCCTTTTCCTTGATAGTTTGTAGCATAGAGTAGGCATCTTAATTTAAACACCAAAGGGAGCTAGCCCTTAGAATCTAGAGATTCAATTCACTAATTAGGTCACCAACAACCTAGGATTATTTCCATTTTTTAGCAAACTGTAAAGGCATGAAACTACCTTTATAAAGCTGTGATTCTAATTGACAAGTCTTTTGTTTGGAATTTAAGTTTAGGAATAAAGGTTTAGGGCTTAGTTTTTAGGGTTTGGGGTTTAGGGTTAGGGGTTCAAGGTTTAGGGTTTTAGGAATAGGGTTTTGGGTGTGAGGCCTAGGTTTTATAATTTAGGGTTTATTATTCAAGGTTTGGGATTTATATATTTTTTTTATGGTTTTGGGTTTGGTTTCAAGTTCTAGAGTTTAGGGTTTAGGGTTTTAAGGCTTGGGTCTTAGAATTTATGGTTTAGGTTTTTTGGTTTAGGATATTAGATTAGGGTTTATGTTTAATTTTTGTGTTTATGGTTTAGGTTTCATTTTTTAGGGTTTGGGTTTTCAATTTTAGGGTTTAAAGTTTATAGTTTATAGTTTGGGTTATGTTTTTTAGGTTTTAAGGTTTAGGGTTTAACAATTGTAGGATTTAGGGTCTATGGTTTTGGGTTTAAGGTTTTATTTTTTTAGGTTTTTGATTTAGGGTTCAAATTTAAAGGTTTAGGTTTAGTGTTCAACACTTTGTGAATAGGGATTGGGGTTCGGGGTTCATTTATTAGGGTTTAAGGTTCATGGTTTTTAGTTTTGTGTTGAGTTTTTTATGTTTAATACTAAGAGTTTTGGGTTAATTTTATATGTTTTAGTGTTAAGATTTGTTATTTTAGATTTATGATTGGGGGTTTAGGATTTAGGGTTAAGGGCTTATGGTTTAGGGTCTGGTGTATAATGTCTAAGGCTTGAATTTTTAATGTTATATATTTATGGTATAGGGTTTAGGATTTATGGATTAGGGTTTTGGGTTAAGGGATAATGTATTAGGGTTTAGGATTTACCTAGGTTTGGTGTGTAGGGATTAAGGTTTGAAGTATAGGGTTTAGGGTTTAGGGATTAAGATTTAGGTTTTGTAAATTATGGTTTAGATATTAGTGTTTGGAATTTAAGCGTTTATGTTTAGGTTTTAGGGTTTGATTTTAGGTATTTGGGTTTAGGTTTTATTATTTAGGTTTTGTGTTTGAGTTTAATTTTTGGGTAGTATGGCTAAGGATTTAGGGTTTTGTGTTTTGGGATAAGCCATTAGGGTTTTGTGTTTTGGGATAAGTATTAAGGGTCTAGGTTTTTGGGATTTAGATTTAAAGTTTAAGGTTTGGGTTTTATGGTTTAAATTTTATGGTTTAGTGTTTAAAATTTAGGGTTTTATGTCATAGGGTTTTAGGGTGTATAGATTAGGATTTTGGGTTTAGGGTTTAATGATTATTTTTTATGGTTTATGGATTATGGTTTTGGGTGTGGTGTTTGCTATTAGGGTTTGAAATTTAGTTTTTAGGTTTTAGGTTTAGGGTTAATTATTTGAGGTTAGGGTTTAGGATTTAGGGTTTATGGTTTATTTTTGAAGTTTTAGGGTTCATGTTTTAAGTTTTAGGGTTTAAGGTTTAAGTTCATGGTTTAGGGTTTAAGGTTTTAGGGTATATGATTTAATGTTCATGAGCTAGGGTTTATGGTTTTAGGTTTGAGGTTTAGGGTTTAGGGTTCAATGTTGAGGGTATAAGGTTTATTTTTTAGGATGTAGGGTTTAGTGTTAATGGTTTATGTGAAGATGGAGTCTACTAGTGTGATTAAATACATTTGTTTTTGATATGGGTGATTGTATCACAACTATAGGTAAATTTCATGTATGAGTAACATACCTATATGTAGTACTAGGTCTATGGTAGACGTAATGTATGAATGACTATATCATTGATATATATGTTATATGTCACATTATATATAATATTCATTTGTGGATATCTATAAACCCATTGATTAAAAAACCCATAAATTATTTAGGAATTCAAATTGAATCCACCCTTAATCCTTTTACATGATTGTCCTTACTTAGTCAGAATGCCCTATTTAATTTATTTATATAGGTGATGATATCCCCTCTCCTAATTTTAAATCATACCTTGATAATGACCCCTTTATTTTATCCCTTGATCTAATAACTCCCCATATAATTATTTTCAAGCATGATAATGCCCATGGCACTTATTTCAAGATATGGCTTAGGTATTCAATTGGGTATTAGGTATTCAAGATATAGCCTAGGTAAGCCAGATATGGTAAGGATTATATATAGGTATTAAATATCAAGATATGCTTCATGTATTCAATCATGTAGGGCATACTCAATTAGGTCAGGCATACACTAGTAGGTAGGGATATAAAGATAGGTAGGTAGGGCATACTCAAGTAGAGAAAATAGGTAGGGCATATTGATGTATAATATGGTAGGTAGGAAATAATTAAGATCAATATATGGATTAGGTATTTAAGTAAAGAATATGCAAGATGAAGATATGGCTTTGGTATTTAATTATGTATGTAATTCACACAAGTAGGTAAAGTATGTAGTGCATACTCAGTTAGTTAAATTAGGTAGGCCATACTTAAATACAATAATGTAGGCAAGGAATAGTCAAGATTAATATATGGCTTAGGTATTTAGTTAATATATATTGAGATCAAAATATGGCTCAATTATTCAATTAGGTATGGCATACTCAATTTGGTAAAGTAGGAATGTAAGCCTAAAAGGTATAGATATATTACATATGTAACATGATTCAAAACTTTGTCTATCATTATCTCTTCCAATCATGAAATTATTAAAACTAAGTACTGATTAGAATTGATTTTGAAAAAATAACTTCTAAATTATAACTCCTAAAGTTTTGTAATCCATTTCAGAAGATGTAGAGTGGTCCTAATTTGTTATATTTAGTAGAATAAACTTAAAGTATAAGAATATAAAACTTAATATAAAATAAAATTTAAACTTATACTACATATTTACATTTATTTTAATAAATAAATATATACCTTTCTAACTAACCAAACAAAATAAGAACATATTTCAACTCAAAGGGTGTGTGCCCTTTCTAATTAAAAGGGTAGAATAACTACCCAAACACAATAACAACCTATTTAAAATCCAAGGATGTATGCCTTTTTTAGTAAAAATGACATACACTCTTAGTAGTGAAAAGGGTGTATTCCCTTTCCACTTCAAAGGGCATATGCCCTTTTGAGTTCAAAAGACATACATTATTTATAAAGGGATTACATGCTTTAAGCTTCAGACCAACCTGAATCATATTTGCAATGGTTTTTTAAAAAACAAGGGCATATTCCCTTTTTAAAATGGTATACACCCTTTGTAACAAAAATATCTTTCCCTATGAATGATACCTTTTTAATCCCCCAACTTTGTGCATCAACCTAGAATTTGGATATTAGGATCCTTGTGGGAGGATTTTCCAACACATAAATAATTATGGAGGAAGTGTAAAATCCAAATATGGACATGTTATGTATTCACATCACTACATTTTCATGGATAAAGAGGACTATTCTAAAATATGGGTCTAGATGCATTTAGTTAGGATGACCATGGAGATAGCCTGGAAAATTAAATATGTCACCCATATAAATCAAAGTGATATGATCCCTACATGATATGTTACATAATAACCTATGGGAAATA
Organism: Torreya grandis; assembly: GCA_037957365.1. Classification (NCBI taxonomy): domain Eukaryota; kingdom Viridiplantae; phylum Streptophyta; class Pinopsida; order Cupressales; family Taxaceae; genus Torreya; species Torreya grandis. The sequence goes on along the minus strand of JARHVA010002361.1, from coordinate 368,347 downwards.
CTAATGAACAATTGACAAGGAAGATAATAATAGGTATTCCACCTCCCAAATTTATTCAGCCATAGGCTCCATTAATGGATATGGGTACTCATTTAATCCTTAAAATTATAATTAATTTGGTTCCTAAAATCCATCTAAGTCTAACACATCCATTAATTAAACCATTCGTAACACTTGAGACTCCCTCATTAATCACCACAATTAGAACTCCTTCAAAAATTCATGGAAGAAAGACAATTCCCAACTCTTTCAATTCTCCTATAGTTTAAACTGAAGAGAGGCCTTCCTCACTTATAAAGATGGCATTGGATTTTATAGAAGAGAAGAGATTTATTGGGTAATATTTTTTATGTATATGCATTAAATAATAACATTCAATAAAATAGGTAGAAGGTAATATATAATATGATGTTTTTTAGAAGACACCTCTATATGTACAAATTATAGCTTCTGAGTCTAGTTCTCTTTAGGATGCACAACTAGAGATTGTCAAGACACAATATCAAGACCTTGTAGTAAGAAAGGTTGATGATCCATCTACCCAAAAACATACTCTTCCATTGTACATATCAATCACTAGTGAAATACATATTATAGTCACAAAAAGAGAAACTACTACACATGTCATGGTTCCTACCTCCATTGTTTTAGTGTTTATATAATTTATACTACTCATGTTGCTAATTTATACCATACATTTTCATTAGACTATATGGATCATATTTTTCCTTTATTCATTACTTACAATATTCCTATAACAACAAGTTATAATGTTTTATGTGATTCATTGACTATTGTGTCCACCACTCCCATAGATACTTATGTTTTATTTAACACCCTTGTATTATTTACTCAAGTATCAACAAACTTGACCCAAGCCACCACTACATACATTAAGGATGTAGCAGACCTCGAAGGATCTTTTCCCATTGATTCACATGAAGCACATTTTAATTATTTAGTTTCCCATTAATTTTTTCACCCATTCCATAGTCATTCATCCACTCTTATAGGAATCCATATTCCCTTAGTTTCCTAGATAAATTCATCTATTGTAACAAGTATTTAAGAGTTACCTAATGTATTTAAATATATTTTTCACACTCCACATAGGATTAAGGTTTATTGAGATAAAATGATCAACCTTGGTTTTTCTAAACATCCCTCGCCTACTCCTTCAACACTTATGGATCAAAACTTAATCATTCCATCCAATATTGCTTCATCAAAAGAAACTATCTCTAAAACTAATACAATCCTAGCCATACCATGAATGTAACAACAAAAAAAAGATAAATTGACCATATAATATTTGGTGTTTGTCGAACCACCAAAGATCACCCTATAATTTAATTAGAATATTAATCAAATGAAGATAATTATGGAAATAAAAATGAAGGGTGTTGGAAAAGAGATTGAATTCAGGAGGGAAGAATATTTGTTTATTTTAATAAATAAAATAAAGACTTTGTTTCATGAGTTTGAAGATGATCCCAATTTTGTATTTGATGTTATGTGAGTGGTATTGAATAAAATGTTTTGTGGTCTCAAACATGAAAACCAAAAGATAAAGTATTAGTGCATAATTGAATCCCTGGAGGATATTATTAAACAAGTAAAAATATATTATCTCATCATTTATGATTTAATATTTTGAATTCAAGAGCATAGATAGAGTCACATCCACATTGGGGTAGGGTGGTAGAGTTCCATGAAGCTTTGGAAAGATTCGATGTAAAAGTGTATATAATAAGAAAAGAAATAGGGGATAAATCATACCCATGGTTAAATTTATGTAAATAATACAAGAAATGGTCTTATTGAGTGACACTTAACAATGAAAGAGATAGTTAAGAAAATAACTAGTCTGGAACATGAAGCTATCAGGTTTTTTGGAGATGTATGTATCCCCTCTATCTATAGTCCATTGGGGAAAATAGTCAGTAAATTTTTTTCCAATAATTTTATTTAGGTCATTATCAATAATTTAAAAAAAATTTAATGATTTATCCCATGAAAAATGGGAATTGTTTTTTTAAATAATCACATTGTTATAGATTAAATTGATCAAGCACAAATACTAGAAAGTTTTTTTTGATATTATAATGGTTAATCATAACAAGTTAATGGATAAGATTCCTATCCAATTGAGACTTCCCAATATCAATTTATAGGTAGTTTACTTGGAATTTACAACATGTGATAATTTATATAATAAAAATAAGGAGTGAAAAAATTCATTTGTAGTAGATTCATATGTTTAGACCATAACAATTTCATCCTCTTATTCAACATATCCAATTATTAGAATAACGCATTCTACCATTTCCTCTACTATAATTCCTTTATAGGTTTCCATATAATTAAATAGAATACCATCAATAGTTATATCTTCATTTACTATTATATTTACAAGTTCATCTAAAGTTAGTGCTACATCATCAACCATTGATTTGGGAACATACAGTCTAAACTTATCAGCTAGAGTTTAGTTTTGTTCAGATTCAACAACCATTGGCAATTCCACTCAGACATCATGGTCTAATTTTGGAATTTTATTCTTGTCATGATTATTTTATATTTTACTCAATAGTAATCAAACCTTTTTAATTAGATAAATAAATTAATATTAAGAGTTATTTTAGTATTTGTAAATGCAATCATCTTCTGAAGATGAATTGGTGCCTATTAATAAATATACACATGTTTCTCATAGTTTGAAAAGGGAGGAGATTTTTAAAATTAATGAAATCAAGGATAGATTCTATGACTATTATATGAGTTTTTGTGAATTTTTTTTATATGTTGAATCATTTCTATTAAGTTGATAAATTTTTGGTAGACTAAGTGCATTTTTTTTTTGTAGAGGTAACATTGAACATTTTATTAATTTTGTAAATTATTTTTTTATAGATCATATTTACAACTTGTTGGTGATATGGGATATTATTATAAATCTAGTACTAACAACATATTTGATTATGATAATAAAATCTAATTGAATTTAAATTTTTTACACTCTTCATTATGTTTATCTGTGTCTTACACTTGAAGCTAATCCACAATAGACATTATCTTGTGACATATGCTCAACCTAGTTTATTAGGTCAATTTGAAAGGTTTTAATCTCCAATTGGATCGTATAACACCTTATTTTCTATCTTACCCTTAATTTTTATTTTTTTTGTATAGATTCATCTTAAGTAAAATATATCCATCCACCTCAAGTAAAATTTAGACATTTATCACATTTGATTCATCTACAGTGAATAATAAATTCACTCACCACTATTCCATAGTAAGATTATTTATAAAAAAGACACCCAAAACTCATTCCCTGGAGTGAATCATTCACTTATCTTAAAATTTTTGAGACCTTGGAAAATAATATTTTGGGCATAAAACCCACTTCAATAGGTTTTATCTAATGTTATAAGGAGTGCCCATAATATTTTATTGGTAATATTCACTGAAGTTATGTATAATGGATCCAATAGTAAGGTTAACAATGTCTAATTCTGATTCTTTTTTATTATTATTATCACATATATCGGTTCATTGAAGAGCTATATTAGATAGACATATCCCTAGGATTGATGTCACTTAAATAAATTCACCAACACAAGAGAACCAACCTCAATGCTTTACTATGGCCTAGTTATATGGTTCTAACATCATCATAGCTAGTGTAGCCCATGATTTACCTAGGAACCATTAGAATTATCTTCCTGTTATAGCATAGATTTACACCCTTTCAAAGGGTGAAAATCTATGTTATAAATTTTTTGGCATGCCCAATGGGATAAGGATTTTATCTATTAAATATTTATTGATGTTTATATTTAATACATTAACCTTTATAGGCATTAATTTAAGCATCAATGGTGAATCTGAGTGACTATCAGTTGGTTTAAGTAGCCCAAGTACTTATTTCAAAGAATAGTTGATTGTTTCTATTATTAATTTGGATTCATGAATTATGATGCCTAAATATGGAATAAATCCATATTTTACATCTTATAATCACTATTATGATCCTTATTATCCATAGGTTGAGACATATAAGTCCCACATTTAATCTAGTTACTTCCCATATAGCTCTAGTTATCAATATGAACAACCTTACTATCAACAGTGTTATTATTCCTCTCCTCTTCATATAACAACATACTCAACTTACCAAGCTTGATATCAGTCCTATATACCCCCTCCCACCCTAGATCAACCTCTTTTGTATGCCATTCATCCCTTTAATAATCCTTGTGAAAACTCTGTTAGCCCTAGTCAACATAGTCACATTTCTACTTAGTCTATCGCAGGATTCAAACAAACTCTATTAAGAAATGAAAGGTATATGATAGAGCTTGATAGTTAAATGGAGTATGGTAAAATTATCCATATACATCTTATCCAAAATATGAAAAACTCATTATATTTGGTTAAGGGTAAGTGGGAACCTATTAAGAGAGAGAATCAATAAATACTAGCCAAGAACATACTAGATATAAGTGGATTAATTCAATCCACAAAATATGTGTTAGTGGTTTGAGAGGTAAAATTTTCAATACCATTAGTATCATATGCCTTATTATAATCCACATCAACCTTAGTTTACTCCAAATCTACCTTAAATTTCAATATAAAATAAATAAAATCTTATGTCTATACAAGATCCACCCTTTCCTCAAGATAAGGTTATCCATGAATACCAAAATAAATTAGAATTGAAGATTTTGATTGCTACTTGGAGGGAAAATAATGGGGAAGTATTATAAAAAAACACTCATCCCCTTCCCAAATAGATCCCCAAAAGGTTTTTTAAAATTACAAGTTAGAATAAAGTATTGGAGTCATGGGATATGAAAAATGAAAAAGGATTATATTGGGAAATTGAGGCCAAAGAGGAATCTTTTCCTATTCAATCCCCACTGATCCTTCCTCAAGAATCTTAAACATTACCATCATGGAGGCCAATCTAAGAAAACATATAAAATAATAAATAAGTCTTTGTGGATAAGGTTGAAGACCAAATAATATCAGGAGTTCAAAAATTGATTGGTGAATGGAAGGAGAAGAATGATAATCTCATTGATCTCAAAATCATAAAGCTTGTTCATGAGTTTGAGTAGCCCATCCTTGAAGAAGAGCCCTTTATATGGGAGGAAAATCAAGAAGATCAAGTTGTATCTATAAGTGATCCTCAATACGGTTATGAGGAGAGTTATTAAAGTGTGTATGATGAAGGATTCATAATTGAAACACCTCATGGTGAAGAGAAAATAATATCAACTTTCAAAAATAAAGAGAAAGGTGATCTTAATGAGGGAGTACATGAAGCTATGACAATAGACCTTAAATTGAGATTATCTTCCCTATTTTGAATAAGTTATGTTGACCCTATGATTTTTAATATTCATATATCACACCTTGGATGTGTTATGCATCTTTATACCTTAGATGACTTCAGATGTAGTTTTCACACTTGTGGTTCTTACTTGTCTTTCCATCCTCTATCATGAATTTTGTTTCTAATATACTAGGATCATAATCCATTTATTTTTAAATTAAATATTATTTTATCTAAATAAATTTAATTCCTTTTGATATTTCTCCTCTTATCATTATTGAAATAATTATCATCCTCTCATATATCACTTTATAACTTCATTTTATATGCATAGTTTAAATCTTGCTATACTCCCTTATAGGCTTGATGGATTCTTACATGATCTCATGTTTTGGTTTAAATCATAGGTTAATAAATGACCATACACATAATACTTCAAACCTCCATTCCATAATTTAACCAAACCATACAATCTTCTAGTAATAATTCTCCACTAGTACCTTCTTACTTTCTTGTCACCTTCCCCCTACTAGTCTTAGTCTTTTTTCTAGTAGTCCTATTCTTACCTTTTCCAATGACATGGAAAAGGTATAATAATACATTAATAATAAAAATATATTTAATATAATTTATATCTTCCTCGTTATTCAAAAGAAGTTTCAATACTCAACTCATCATATAGGTCACTTTTCTCAATACTTTTCTCTTTAATTAGGCCTCTTAAACCCCTATTTCAAACACAGTCAATTTATTCCATACATAATTTTTTTATACAGGTATAAAACCATCATAATAAGTTATAAAAAATTAGTCCCCAACTCATCACCAAATTTCACAAGTTTTTGACAATGGAGTTTCAAGGTATGCATGTTTTTGTCCAGGATTACCACCATCTGTGCAGACCTAGGAAGGAGATTTTTGTAGTTTCAAGATTCAAACCACTTTATAACTTTTTTAAAAGTTTAATTTTTTATTTATACCTATACGCATTCTTAAATCTTCATTTCCCTCCTTAAAACCTCTATTGACCATGTAAATATGTTGTTGGTATTGACTATGTGTATGTCCACAATCATCTATGGGACTATGTTGAATTTAATCATAAAGAAGCAAATAAATAAATACAAAAATATGATTAGTATAATTTAAATAAAGTATTACCAATGTATATATTTATTTTAACTAACCTTCCATACAATAATTATTACACATGGTGCATACTCAGTCCTCTTCTCTAACATACAACATAAGAAATATAAGGGATAGATAGTTAGTTTCCAAACTGAGAAACTTTTATTGATTTTATTAGAGTTACATACATTTCTCCTCAAATACATCCAATAATTTTATCCTCTTTTCTCTCTACACCATGCACACACACTTATTATAATATGCATTCTTTCATATTTTCTTACTAGTTACTCATTAAAGATAGTTACAAACCACTTGCCTCTTGAAGTTGCATTCCACTCACATTATGTATTGCACATTCAACAAAATTCAAAAATATATTAAGAAACCTATAACTTTACCTAAATATAAAACCATAATTTGCATGACACACAACACCCATTTATCAATCTAGGCTAGTTTACACTTATTCAAATTTTTTAATTCTAAAATTTGGAGGGAAACTCCAAAATAACTTTCATACCTAAAAAAATGTTCCTAAAATGAATTTAAAACAACATTAAGGTCCCTAATAGACCTATAATAATAAAAAAAACAAAAATGATCACAAGACACATTTAAATACATTAATTTCTCAAATTACCAAATGATGATTTGCATCATACTCCCTTGGAAAGAAAAGATTTGAGATCTTGTCAAATGGATTTCTCTATTATTCTTTCTGATATTCCAATGTTTTCTCCTTAGATCTTCTCCATTTTTTTCTACTCCATAATTATTAAACTTATCTTTATCTATACTCTCTTACTTTCCTCTATCAAGAATAATTATTTATTTTATCTTCATGTACTTGTTTGTATCAACTAGTATCTGATGTACACTCATACCTTGGTCTTTTCTTCTATCATATGGGTAGTGTAGTCCCTAGAATAGTGTTGGTATATTTGTACTCTCATCTTCTCATTTTATCATATTCATTATTTCAATAAAAAAAATGTAATTTCTTAGTTAATTGTTATCTCATAGAAATTGAGGTCTCCATATGGTTCTATGTGCTCTAATTTCTTCAATGTCACCATCAATTCTTATTATTCTTATTATTTATTTTCCATCATGAGATTATCAACTAGTTCAATATGTACCTTCATTTATTTAGATCTCTCAATATCTTTATTATTCAAGTAGTTCATCATTATAATGATTAAAAATATACTAAAACATGTCATAATTGTATATTCTTAAGTCTCATTAGCTATTTCTTCCACCCATTATACTCTTTTTAACTTGACACATGATTTTTTTTATTTCTTCATATTATTTATTCACTTTAATATTAACTCCTTCATGCTCTAACTCATGTATTTATTCATTATTCATCACTTCACAATTAAAGCATCTTTCTAAACCTACCACTTTTACCTATAACTAATCTTGACTCTCATAAACACATATATAATGAAGTTTCATATATTCTTCACTGAAATGTGCTTCTCTTTCCAAGCCTTCAATAAGGCCTTCAAACTGATTTATTTCTTCTTTATCTTTCCCATCATCTAACTAATTATAGTTGACTTATTTTTCCTCATTCAAACTGATCTCATCCACCGCAAGGTATTATTCACCTTCATCCTCTTATTCACTCATTCTATACTTCATTATTTCCTTCTTGAGTTTCTTGAAAAACAACTTTATCTATTCTCTTATCTTTCATATTTATTATCTTCATTAGTAACTTTATTATCCATTTTATTCTATTTCTCTAAATGACACATCTATAGCATGTGTTCTCCTTTTAATTTAGTTATTCTATCAATTTGTCTACATGCTCTAATTTTTGCCTTGTCTCTTTCATTTCTTCTTCCATCTCTTTATGGTGTTTTTCTTTAGTCATCCCTATTTTCTCTTTTCCATATTTTTATTACCTTCATCTTAATATTTTGGTCTCACATGGACCTACCTCTTCTTTAAAAACTTATCATACCTACCTTCTTGACATCACTTGGGTCTCTTTCACTTCTATGACCTCACCTAGGTATCTCTCACTTTCTTTTCCTTTGTCTAGGAATCTTATTTCTCTCTCTAAGCTCTCTTTGAGATTGCTCTTGAGCTTAAAAAAACTCTCTCTCTATCTATTTTTATCAAGCTTCAATGGATTAAGGGATACTTACCACACTCTCAACCTTTCACTTAAACTTTAATACTCTTTCATGAACATATCAAAAACATAAAATGAAAGACAAAATCAAACATGTACCTTTCATTTGCTTGAAGACCATCTTTCTCCTCTTCCTAAAGAACTTATTGATTTGATACCAAACAATTCAAACTCTGTCAGCTGCAACCTCATTATATCAAATTGTGGATTTTTTATGCCTATTTATACCTTACATGAGCTAATATATAGTTTTCACACTTGTAGTTCTTACTTGCATTTCTATCCTCCATTGTGAATTTTGTTTCTAATAGACTAGGATCATAATCCTTTTTTGTATACATTAAGTCCTATTTTCTATAAATAAACTAAATTAATTTTTATCTTTATCCTCTTATCCTTCTTTAATTATTCATCATCTTATAATATATCACTTTATAACTTCATTTTATATGCATAGTTTAAATCTTGATATACTTCCTTATAAGCTTGGTGGATCCTTGCATGAATCTCATTTTTTGGTTTACACCATAGGGTCATACATGAAAATACACATATTAATTCACACCTTCATTCCATAATTAATCCAAACCATAAATTCTTTTAGTAACAACTGTCGACTAGTACCTTATTCCTTTCTTGTCACCTTTCCCCTACTAGTCCTAGTCTCTCTTATAGTAGCTTTTTTTTAACCTTGTCAAATGATATGGATAGGTTAGGATAATAATTTAATAAAAAAAATTATATACCCTATATATTCTTAAATATTCACAAAAGGTTTCAAGACTCAACTCATCAGATAGGTCACTTTTCATAATACTTTTCTCTTCAATTAGGCCTCTTAAACCCCTGTTTCAAACACAATCACTTTATTTTGTAAATTTAAATTGTGTATAGGTATAAAATAATAATAATAATTTATAATACATTATTCCAAAACTAATTGAAAAATTTCATAAGTTTTTGATAGTGGAGTTTCAAGTTATGCACATTTTTGTCTTGAAACCCTAAGGTTACCACTATCTATGTAGACCTGAGAAGGACGTATTTGTAGTTTCAAGATTAAAATGACTTTATAGATTTTATTATAGTTTAAAATTGTTAATATAATCCCTATTCACCATATTAAATCCCTATTTCCCTCCTCAACACCTATGTTGAACATGTACGCAAGTTTTTGATATTGATTTTGTGTATGTTCACAGTCATCTATAGGATTGTTTTGAATTTACTCATAAATAAGCATGAACCAAACTAAATAAATAAAAAATTAACCTTATTATAATTTTAAAAAATTATTATAAATTTATATATGTGTTTCAACCAACCTTTCACAAAATCATTCTTACACATAGTGCATACTCAGTCCTCTTCTCTAACACAGAACACAATAAATATAGGGGATAGAAAGTTAGTTTTAAAACTGAGAAAATTTTATTTTTTCTTGGGGTTACATAAATTAATCCTAAAATCCATCCAAAATTTTTATTCTATTATCTCTCTACACTACACACACACACACACACACACACTTCTTATAATATGCATTTTTTCCTATATTCTTGCTAGTTACTCATTGAAGGCAATTGCAAACCACTTGCCTCTTGAAGTTACATTCCACTCACATTATGTCTTAAACATTATAACAAATTAAATAATATATTAAGACTCTTATAACCTTACCTAACTATAAAAACATCATTTACATGACACACAACACCCATTTATCAATCTAGACTAGTTTATATTTATTCAAATTTGTAAATACTAAGCTTTGGAGGGAAACTCCAAAATAGATTTCACACCTACACACAGGGTCCTCATATGAATTGAACACAACATTAAGGTCCATAATATACCTATAATACTCAAATGAAACCAAAATTATCACAAGAAACATTTAAATACATTGATTTCTCATATTACCAAATGATGCTCTATATCAACAAGGTCTAATCAGGTTGTTACAACAGAAGAATAAGTTCCTAACAATTATTTAGAATTGGTTAAATATTTATTTTAATCTTAATAACTTGATAAATGAGGTATATAAATTAATTAATTCTCAATTTTTATTGTGAATACCTCTATACCAATTCAAATGAAGCTAGAAAAAAGTTTGAATAAACAATAAACAAGTGAATTTTAGTTAGTGAATTTGATTGAAGTACTGGTAGGAGGTTACAAAATTCTAAATGGATGTTATTATCTGATCCATATTTAATAATTAAATTTTATTAAGTAAAAACAATAAACATGGAGAATTCAACTCTCCATGTTTATCATTTGATGAAGCTAACTCATTTGACTTTGACTTGTTTGAGGTTTTCAAGGTGGGATATGAAACTCTTAGTCCATTTACAGACACTTGTTCACTCTTGGAAGACAATGAAAATATATATTATCTTCAAATTACCAAGGATAAAAAATCATTTCCTCTTGAATCCAATTATACAAGTATGTTGTGAGAATTATATCAATCCATTCAGTTGTATTCGATAGCTTATGTGGAGGTAAATTTTTGTCATGAGGTGAATAATGATCAGGTGTATACCACTACAAGAGCATGTCCTATGAACTACTTAACTTAGTTGGAGGATAAAAAGTATGATCCATTACCTATAATGTTTATTTTAGAACATGAATATGAGCATAAACATGTCAAAGATTAGTCTAATCACACACTTTTGATCACTCATGATTTAATAAATATAGGAGAACTATACAAGGTTATTTTTGAAGAATAAAAATATTTCAAGGTCAGTGTATGGTTGCCCATTTTTTATTTTCTCATGACTACCATCAATATTTTTAGTCACACGAGCTTGGTAAAAAAGGTAGTATCTATACTAGTTAATGGTTTTATTTATGTATGTCAGAAGTTGTTAGAGTAGGCCAGTGTAGGGTAGATTAGTTATCTTTTTGCCTTTAAGTGTTTTGTAGAAAAATGTTTTGTCTTGATGCCTTATTGTGTGTGTGTTCTCCTTGTTTCTTGTTGTTATGTTTTGGTGGAGGTTCATTAGTTATATTTTAATGTTTCAAGTAATTTATAATCATGTTCAAGGTCTAAACCATGTTTGTACTTGATTAATGCGAGACTCCATATCCCAATGGATGTATGAGGAAACTAGTCTAGATACATAACAAGCATGCAATCCTTGGAGGTCACCAAAGATGTTAGCCAAAATTAGTTACCATGGGTCAGTACATTTTAAAAATTTATTCATAATGTTATTAACCTTGTTGATAGTCATATGAAGTGCTTTGTCTTGGTCATAATAGATCTTAGAGTGATAAACCTTGTGTTGTTCTTAGTAACTTTTAGGGTCTCCTAGAATGGTTTAGTTGGAAATTAGGTCAAATCAATGAGTATAATTATCAAAGTCATTAACGATCATTATTTTCAATGTTTTCAACATAAATTAAAGTAGTTTTGATAAGATTAAGGTATCTTATTTGATTTAGTGTTAGGGTATACTCTAATTTTGATATGAGTCTTACTATGATAGATAAAATGTGAAGGTTTATATCATTAGATAGGGGTTTTTCAAGGCATTTTACATGTTTTTAAGGTCATGATATGTACTTGGCTATACATCTTGGCCAAAGTTTCTTGAAATTATTTCTCCAATGTTAAAACACTCTTTATAACTACCTGGTCACTATTTTTAACATTAAATCAAGGTGATAATGGAAAATTGTAAGGAAAATAAGGTGAGAATGATCTTTTAATGATAAATTATCACTGTATAGGTTAGGAAGATCATAATTGGCATATGTTTCAACATTTATAGTAAGGTGTTGGTAGAATATACATGATATCTTAAGAAAGGAGGGTCTATGGAGGTATCTCTAAAAGATTTTTAGGTTGAATGTAGTATAATATGTAACTACAATGATTCCTATATGTTTCACATACTCAAAAAATATAGCAAAATATTAAAAATACCAAGATAATAAAACCTATCCTTTCTTTCCATCAGGTTAAAGATCTCCTTCACAAGCTCATGAACATAGTTTCACTAACAATGGTTCATGAAGGAGAAGGTGAGTTGGGTGAAAATATATTATGATTATATATGGTCCCTTATTCCATTAATATTAAACTCATTAGTTTCAAGTTATAAGATCCATGCTATATGAACAATCATTGACAAAAAAGGGTGTCAAAAGCCCTTATAAAATCCCACAAGGTCAATTTTATCTTTTTTTTAAATGTGGGAATAAATGAATGCATGGTAATGGTTTAAATATGTCTCTTAGGAGTAATATAACCTAAAAAATCCAAACTTAGGTAAAAATTCCATTGATCATACTTGTACCATACATAAGAATTTAATGTTTTATATGATTCTTGATCCAAAAAGGATGTTTTATAGTATGAAGTTATTACACTCATGGATATAGTTGAATATATTTACAATATGTGTTTGAGATCCTCTTATATCTTTCTTATACCTCTATAATATGTTAATAGTTTTATAATGGCCAAGATGATCCCCAAGGATGAACTCAATAGGACTTAGTCAATTACCAAAATAGGAAAAAAGATCTTCAAACCCAAAAAAAGATCAAATGCATGATGAATTCATCAGTGAGTTCCAAATTAATCTTAACATACCTTCACACTTTTTATACTAGTATTTTAAAGCCATTTATACTCCAAGATATCTTATTGTAATGTTATATAGGCTCTAACATGAGAGACATAGTCTTGGAGGTAGGCCAAAACCATGTTTCAAGGGTCATGCACCTCAAGTAAGGGTTTAGAACATCATATAAAAGTTAATGATACATTAATGAGATATAAAAAAATATATATATATCCATGATCATCATTGTTAAATATATTTCAAGAAGGTTGAATTCAAGAAAGAAATCATATTTAGGTCTGCATGAGACCTAAGAAGTCAGTATGGCTATGAAAGTATAGACTTAAAGAAATAAATAAAATGAATTGGTTTATCATAGGTTTAAAATGATAAAAAAAAATTCTTAATAGTATCTAATAGATTAGTATAACCATCATTAACCCTAATCAAAGTAAGAATATGGTGATCTAAGCCTAAAAAAGTGAACATCTATAGGTTTATATGAGTATGATATGTAGAGGAGGTAGATCATGAATTGATATGAGATCTAAAGATCATGAGTGGTGTGAGAGGTATTAGTAATCATGGTGAATTTTTTTGAATCCCTATGTATAATAATAAAAAATCAAGAGAAGTACAATAGTAATCATTGATAGGGTGATACACTTAAACTAACACCTACAACCAAGGCACAATTTTATATGAATATGAGGGAAAGGATGTAAATTTGAGTTCTAAAAATGATGATTGAGGTAAATATAGGTTTGATAACACCAAATAATATGTATATAGCAGTAGTAACATGATCAAGTAAGATATTTAGGCCCAATAAACACCTACATGCATGTCATAGGCCTAAATAAAGAAAGAAACAATTTTATGGTGTTGGATGGAAGACCAAGATGTGTCAAAGGTTTGAGAGAAATGATAATTAACGTGTATATATTTAATAACATAATAAATAAATTTAAAAAAAACTAAAATATTTCAATTTGGTGACCAAGGATAGTAGAAAAATCCAAATGTGCATTTACATGCATGCTTGAGAACCACAAGTTCACTTCCAAAAATTGAAGAAGGTATGCAATATTTGTATTAGGATTTGAGTTTGTATGATCAATTAATGTATGGGGAAGTTATGAGATACCTTTGGGATTTTTTTAATATGTTTTTATATTGATAATAAAGGACAAGAAAACCCACAATCTAATTGACAATCCTAAAATACACAAAATTGTGAAACTTGGCATGCTTGAGAAGTATAAAGAGTGTTCAAGGTAAAATGACTATTTTATGAGTGTTGGAGAGATGGGGAATAAATAATAAAAGTATAAAAAAATATATTAAGTGGTTTAAAACTCTTTTAATTATATTTTTTTCACTTGTGGCATATAAAGGCCTGTGTTGAGACCAACCTAGGGATAAAATCTTACTTTTAGCATAATTTGAGTTCCAACACTTAGAATTGCATGAAAATTTATAATATGACCTAATTTTATTTTAAATATAATATTTTGGTGGTTATAGACTATTATAATACATAATATTATGGTCTCTAGTACTATGTGCTTGTTTTAGGCCTAATTAGGCTTAACTGTGAAAGATGGTGTTTGGTTAGTAGGTATGCACTAGGGGTTAAGCCATGGAATTATGGTTGAATATAAATAAAGATAAAGAGTACTAAAATATTCCTTTATTTTTCCTATAAGTTATATATATCATTTAGACCTTGGATCTTTGCGTACAATTAGGGCTACAAGGAATAGACCTTGAAGGGAGTAAGTGTGAGAGTTATTAATGAAATTGTATAACATAGGTGGAAAGATGATGAGTTATAGGTATTCAATAGGTTTCCAATATAATCATAAGTAGTTAAATCCCATGAAGATGACTTTTCACTCCCTAATCAATCAATAAGACATTTTTAAATGAGGTTGATCAATCATCTAAGAAGATGAAAAGCCTCTCCTATGCCACCTTTGAGAAGACATGATTTCACCAAAAGGACACATGTTGAAGGGAATTCATAGAAATGATTATTTCAAAGATTTATTATTTGTAACAAACTTCACCATGAAATGGCACTTGTCATATGATTCTCCAATGTCCATCTTCTCTCTCCTTCTTCTCTTATATGTGTATTATCTTGTTTGACATTGCAATGGATCCTTCCAACAAGAGTATGGCATAGCCATGTTATTTTGTATGAATATTGATCAATAAATGGCTAATTTTACCTCCTTTTATGGCTGTATATAGTGTGAATCTTTGAATGGTTGATCTAAGTAATTGTAAACTTAGCTCACCTTGTTTTATTGTCCTATTTTTCTTGCCTTCTTGCAATTTTTTTCTCTATTGTAGTTTATGAAGAGTATCACAATGTGTTTGATGTATATTATAAGTGCCAACCATATTATATTCTAGTCTAATATTTCCTTATCTCTTTGTAATCATTGATGTAATAAGATCTTTTAGGAGAAGTGTATGTTTATTGGAGTCATATAAGTCTTGGTGAACATGCAAATTAGTGGTAGTGGTCACAAAATTTGGTGTATCAATTATTTAGTTAATACTTTATTTCTTTCTTTTTATTGAAATGCTAGTAGATTATTGATTTTTCCTAAGTGATACATGAAGGGAGTGTTTATCTCAATTTTAGTTTATTTTCTAGTTAAAGAATAAGTAATAAACTTAGAATAACATGTTTATTTGTGTGTGGGTGTGATATATATGATTGTAAAGAGACCCTATTTATCTTGGGAATAATTACCTATAGATAATAAATCACTAAAGTAAAGGGGTTGTTATATTTATAGCAAGGTGGATTGCCTAGCATGAGCTAGATTCAAGAAGCATGAGCTTACTAGGAGGCTATCAATCCACACTCTTCAAATAGTTAGGTGTAAAGAAATAAAGATGAATTACTTGCATCAAATGAAATAAAAGACTATAATGGAATGCATGAAGAAATAAATTAACTATAGAAAACATTATGTCAATACTAATGTTAAACAAGTCAGTTTAGGTCCAAAAATTAGGTGGGGCTCTTGTGAACAGGTAGAAGGTTAGAAAGTAGAATTTGGTTGGGAAAAAGTAGGTGGAAATATATTATTGTTATTCCCTATGAAAGTGACCATTAGTGGTTGGGATGAGTGTTAGTGACTAAAGTGACCATCAATGATTGGGTAACCATCAATGGCTAAGTAGACCATCGATGATCAAGGTGATCATCAATGGTTGTTGTTGGTTTTGAAAGTATTTCAAAAAAGATTCTGAGTTAGGTTGTAGAAGGGATTAATAAGTGGCTAAAAGTATAGTTAGGGATGAGAGGATAGAATATATGATGTAGAAGGTTTTGGGTCAAAAACTAAATAATTAGAACTTAAAAATGAGAAATATACTTAGCTAGTTGTTTGATAGTTGGTAGCTAATCTTAGAGTGATTTTGGTAGAGTGACAGTATTTTGCCTAAAGAATAATTTTTATAGAGGTTCAAATATCTATCGTAGCTACTAATTTACTAGAGTGAATACCTATAAAATAAGTTCTTGGTGTTGAAAGATCTTGATGATTAATGGTTGATAGCCTAATTTCTAAAATTATTTGATGAATGGATCATTTTTTCACCTCTTACTCCTCTTATTTATAGGCAAAAGAGATGGAGTTATAAGTTCTATAAGGGGTGAAACTCATTACACAAATTTAATTCTTGATGCATTAGCTCTCTGCATGAATTAAATTATGATGTTTTTAGGTTCACTCAAGGATTGAGTTTGATTATTCATGTGGTAGGGACCTAACTATCAATGGTTAGGGTGACCATCAATAGTTAATGTTACCATCGGTGGTTGAGGGTTTAAAGTTAAGTGGGGTAAAAATTTAGGGTAGTGACTTGGGGTTAGATATTTAGCTAAAATTGACTTAGGGTCATGGTCATAGGTTAGGTAATGGTCTAATATAAGGGTGTTTTGTCATCTAGAACCATTTTTCATGGTTTTTTAGTATCTAAATTTTGCTCCTTTTTTGTTGTGTAGTTTATGTTATCAAGTTGTAAAATAAAAATGGATTATGGGTTGAAGGTTTGGTTGCCTTGAGTATGGGAAGAGGTCAAACCAAATTGGGTATGGGTTTTATAAGAAATTATGGTGAGTCATGAGGTTGGTGACAAAAGGGTTGGGAATTTAGAGAACAAATCTACACACAAAATGTGACTAGGTATGATATCCAAGATCATGCATAGACTAATTTTCCATAGTTAATAAAAATAAAAGGTTGGTTCTATAAGGACTGGTGATGGAGTAACCAAGACATAACATTATACTTAGTTGATCATGTTATTCCTATCAAGTCTCTTAGATAAGGTTGGTATTTTCATAGGTATCTTGTTAAGCACAGAGTATACTGAGAGGGGGGGTTGAATCAGTATATTATATATTTTATAAAACTTTCCTTTAACCAAATTCCACTTAATCAAACATTCAAGATATGAAATAAAACTCAAACAATAAACATCACACAAGATAGAGAGAGACACTAGATATAACGTGGAAACCCAATGTGGAAAAAACCATGGAGAACAATCTCAAGTATATTCGTGAGAACAAACCCATAGGAGCACCATACCCCTTTTTTGAGTAGCAACCTTAGATATAATTCATGAGCACCAATGCACAGGAGCTTCAAACCCCTTTGCCGAGCACCAACCCACAGGAGCACCAACCCCTTTGTCGAGCACCAACCCAAAGGAGCACCAACCCCTTTGTGTATACCACACACCTATATCTTAATTTTTTTATCTCAACAAATGATAGATCAATACAACATCTCCTTCCTCTCTCTCACCTTTGCTCTTCTAAGCTATATATAACAAATACAAATCATATTCATCTCTCACAATTGATCTTCTAAGCTAGATATTACAATATCAAATCAACATTTATTTCTCATGTTTTCAAATGGCTTCTCAAGCCTTTATTTATATCTTTCCAAATGACCTTTGGCCTTCCCCCTTTGTGACCCTTCAATCCTCATGGAAAATGGCACCAATCTTGGATTTCCCTTCATATTCAAGCCTTTGAAAAGTCATGTGGTGATCCTTCATGACCAAAAATGTCCTTCCCAGTTTTGTCCTTATCTTTGGTGACTTTTCGTATTCCTCAAAGTGTCCCTTCATGAGAAATTGTGCCCTTACTCTTTTGTCTTCACTTGGTGACTCTTAGTATTCCCCAAGATGACTCTTCATGGGAAAATGTGTCCCATCCTTTTTTTGTCTTTATCCCATGACTCTTCGACTTCTCCATGGACCCTTCTTTTGTCTCATATGCAACCAAAAATATATTCATTAATATTAAATAAATATTAACTCACATTAGCCAAGATAAACAACATTAAATGCAATGGGGCCTTTATCACCAATAATGCTAAACCTTTGACATCAAAGACAATATTTCTAGCAATCTCCCCCTTTGTCATTGATGGTAACCTCAATCCTAAAACTACCACATCCTGTCACCAGCACATCTTGTCATCTAAAAACATACAGTGACTCCCCCTTACTATACCAACATGTACCTATTCCCTGTACATGTTATTCTCTGCCTTTGACATCAATGGCAAAGGGCCTACCTGGAGCTAACACTTATCTACCCCTCACTTGATGCTAAAAATAAATGGTAGGAAGTAATATAAATTATTCCCAACTCCTCTCACTGATCTTTGAATGTATCCTTTGATCGTGCCTTTGAGAAGATATCTGACAAAACATATACATTGTTCCCTATCCTTTGAGCATCTGAAATCAACTCATTTGAATCTTTTCTTATAATCTCACAACCTTTAGCATGAAACATTAATGTGTATCCTTGATCACATGTTTGAATAACACTCAAAAAATTATGCTTAAGACCTTTTACATACAAAACATTTTTAGTCTTAGTTCTACCATAATCCAAACTCAAAGTACCTTTTCCAGCTATCCTGGCAATGGTTTTATTTCCAAATCTCATTGTACCACCATTGATATTCTTTAGAGATATGAATTTACTTTTATCTCCTATCATATGCCTTGAACATCTGCTATCAATTAACCATGGCTGATCTTTACCTCTCACATGCAGAGCTGTCTGTACCATCATAGAATCTTTAGGTTGTTTCTTCAGCCATGAACATGTCTGAACCTTCTTCCTGATGAATGGAGCTTTGAAACTCTAATCCTTATAAACTGACTTGAACACACTTCTATAATACCTAGCTATGTGTCCAAAGTTGTTTCACTTGTAACACATTATGGTCTTTTCATCAAAGCTTGATAGAGAAGCAAAAGAGTTATGGCTTTTGCTTGACTCTACTTGACTTTCCTTCTCCTTATTTCTAAAATTGTTAGCTCTTTTTCTACATTCTAATTTCTTGTGACCATATCCATTACAGTAAAACAATAGCCATAAAAATAAGACCTATCTATATATCTCTAACCAGATTGCCTTTTGTAGCTTTATTCCTTCTAGCCATCTTTGTTTGAAATGTCCTCTGTATTCTTCACTTCTCCCCTTTTTGTTTCCTCTTGTGTAAGAGTTTTAGCATAGCTATTTTTATTTTCAAAACTAATCCCTGTCTTATCTGAATATGCTTTTTGACTTTCCAATATCTTATTCAGCATGTTAGTGCTATCTTCAAATTTTGAATCACTGACTACTTTACCACTGACTGATTTCTTAATATCTTCTTTTAAAGAGGCAATTTCAATAACATACCTTTCACAATATTTTCTTTCTATTTCCAACTATGCTATGAGATATTATTCATTCTTCTTGGCTTCTTCAAAGTGTGCTTGTATATCTTCAATCATTTCCTTTGACTCTTGTTCATTTTTCTCGATCTGGCACTTTAATCTTCGGTTCTTCTTATGAACAGCTTCTAACTCTTCTAAGGCACAAATTAGCTCTCCTTCCATATTCACTTTAGCTTCCTCCTCTTCTTCTTTTAAATCATTGACTCCACTATCTTCACCTGAACTAGGATCCTTAGAATACAAGATCTTCTTCTTGAAACCCTTGTTAGATTTGCCTTTGAAATTCTTCTTGTATGTAGGCTTTTCTTATTCATCATCATTAACCTTATCTGGGTGTCTAGCTGAAAAATGTCCAATCTTTCCACAATTAAAACATTTAAAAGGTAATTTTCCTTGATATTTACTTGTTCCTCTTTTTGGTTTGCAAATGCAAAGTGCTCCATTGTCATCTTCATCATCACTGGAACTATCACTTGATTCTTAAATCTTAGCTTTCTCTTTCTTTGATGTCTTGAAAGTTGCTTCTCTCTTTGAGGGTTTATCTTGTTCTATCCACATCTCATATGCCATGAGAATACCATGAAGCTCATCCATCTTTATCTTGGCTAAATTCTTCATCTCCTCATTTTATGAAACCTTTGCATCATATCTCATTGGTAGAGATCTCAAAACCTTTTGCACCACCATTGACTCATCCAACATTTCTCCAAGACCTTGAATCTGATTTATGACTTGATAAACTCGTAAAATATAAATTTTTATATCTTCTTCTCCTTCCATCTTCAAACTTTCAAATTGCCTTTTAAAAGTCTGCAACTTAGCTTGTTGAACCTTTTTCATCACCTTTGTAAATATTATCAAGTTTTACCCAAGTTTCATGAGCAGATTTACATTGCATAACTTTAACAAATTTAGATTCAAATAAACCACATAAAATAGCATTTAAAGCTTTAGCATTACATTCACTTGGCTTCTTTTCTATTGGAGTAATTGTAGATGTTTGTGGCTCTTCATATTCCTCCACCACTGATTTCCATATGTCAAACCCAAGGGCCATCAAATAAACCTTCATTCTCATGCTCCAAAAAGCATAATTTGTCCCATAAAACAAAGGTACCTTATTTGTAAAAAATCTTTCCTATGACCCAGCGATCATGCTTTCCTGATCTACCTTCAAGATCTAAAACTTTTCAGAAAGGAACCTAGTCTGATACCAGTTGTTAAGCATAGAATATACTGAGACGGGGGTGAATCAGTATATTATATATATTATGAAACTTTCCTTTAACCAAATTCCACTTAATCAAACATTCAATATATGCAATAAAACTCAAACAATAAACATCACACAAGATAGAGAGAGACACCAAATATAACATGGAAACCTAATGCGGGAAGAACCATGGAGAACAATCTCAAGTATATTCATGAGAAAAAACCCACAAGATCACCATACCCCTTTGCCAAGTACAAACCTTAGCTAAAATTCATGAGCACCAACCCATAAGAGCTTCAAACCCCTTTCCTGAACACCAACCTAGATACAATTTGTGAGCACAAACCCATAGGAGCACGAACCCCTTTGTTGAGCACCAACCCAATAACAATTCGTGAGCACCAACCCATAGGAGCACCAACCCCTTTGTGTATACCACACACCTATCTCTCAATGTTGTTATCTTAACAAATGATAGATTAATACATCTCCTTCCTCTCTCTCACGTTTGCTCTTCTAAGCTAGATATAACAAATACAAATCATATTCATCTCTCACAATTGCTCTTCTAAGATAGATATTACAATATAAAATCAACCTCTATCTCTCATGTTTTCAAATGGCTTCTCAAGCCTTTATTTATAGCTTTCCAAATGACCTTTGGCCTTCCCCCTTTATGACCCTTCAATCCTCGTGGAAAATAGCATTGTGGAGTAAAAACCCCAAAACCAAGTCCAATGACTCTTCCTCTAAACCTTCTTCTTTTAATTCCAAATCTAAGGCATTAGCAAATGTTGTAGTCATTAGATCATCTTCTTTAACAAATAAACAATCTTAGCCTGCCACATCAGACTACATCACCAAACAATTCCAGCAAAGATATGTACAGCATCAGCATACTCCACTAGGGGAATCTTATGCATCAGTGTTGGATAAACTTGTCAAGCAGGGAGTCCTCAATCTCCCCCAAATTTGACCACACCCTCAGTTTGATCCCTCGCACGGTATCCCTACGTGGTATAGGGAGAATGACTTTTGTAATTATCACCGTGTCAAAGGCCATGACACGGGCAACTATAATACTCTCAAAAACATCATTCAAGACATGCTAGATAAGGGTGACCTCATCTTGGACAACCCAAATGTGCCACCCAATCAAAGCATAGACATCTTCAAACAACCCTTTCCTAACCATCCTCCTAGCCAAAATAATGTGCAGACCATGACCAATGACTTTCAAGAGCATAATATACACACAGTCAACATAGTCTCACCTCTCATACCTGACCAACCTCTCTCACAGTCTCAAGAGGTTAGTTTGCCCATTATTCCATCACACATGGACAAACCCTCTTCTCCCGTTAGTTCTCCATCGACCTCTCTTATATTGGAGGATGCCTTGACCATACCAGCACCACTAGCCCCACCTTCCTCCTTCTTGTTACCAATGGAGGACCCTACTTTTCCTACTCCTCAACCATAGGTAGAAGGTGCAATCATCCCTGCCCTTTATCCTCTTAAGGAGCCACATTCTCTAGTTCCTTCTCCACCAAGAGAAGAACATGTCTCTCCACCTTCTTTGACCAAAGATGATCAAGTTATGACTCCCCCACACCTTGGGTCTGAGACTACTATGCCTTCAGCCCCGCAACCATCCACATCTTCTGAAGGACCAAAACCTCATCTGACATCTTCCCAACCATTCTCTTGATTGATGGAGAAACTAGGACTTCTCTAATTGAGAAAATTGGAGCATGAGGCATTATGGGAGCAAATCAAAGCTCTTCATCTTGCCTGGCCTGTCTCATCTCGTGCCGCCAACCCTCTTATGACAAAATCACCTAAATTCTCTAACACGGACCATAATTCCACTTCTAAATCTTTAAAACATCAACCATCCACATCAGAACATAAACCCTTATCCACCATATCAAGACCGATCAAATCCATTGGTGTTCGCCCCGTCACTAACCTCACTCACCTACAAGTGAAGGTAGACTTGAACCTTGCCTTGCCTAATAGTAGTCCTCAAATCAAGCCAAAGATGGATACTAAACCACGGTGGCAAACTCCTCCTCCATCGTCACCTTTGCCCTCCATTTTGGGCCCTAATCCCTCTACCCTAATAGGAGTGCTCCCTACTCCAACCCCTAACCAAAACAAGTTACCTCCACTACTTCCTTTACCTACCACAAGCTTACCTCCTCTGGAAAATTTGGCACCTCTCACAAAGAGAGTGTCGTCTAAACATGTGCCCACACCACCAACACAAAAGGTGGTACAGAAGCCTCCTTCAACACCTCCCAAGTAGAAGTCATCAACATCTCATGCATAAACAAGCACGGACCCTTTAGTGGGTTCATACCTTTGATATTGCATTGACTTTTGCAGACCTCTAGCATAACCCTTCAGCCTACCAAACCATTCCAACCTCTCAGGTCAAAACCTTCCTAGTTTGACGATACTAAGATTTGCCTATATCATCACATGCTAGAACATGATACCGAGAATTGATGTGCCCTCAAGGTGGTCATTCACCAATACATGGAGAAAGACACCCTTCTCCTAGAGGATACTGCCAATAGACCTTTGACACCCTCCCATACCTCTCGGGCCTCTTCAACCCCATCGACATCTCATCAATAGACTATGGCCCCTTCATCTCCTTCACCCCCTCTCTTCAAAATTAATGCCATCCACGTAACCACTAGGTCACAAAAGGATAAGGCAAAAGAAAAAGTTGATATTCCTTAGACCTACCCTTTTGTCCAGCCACTCAACCACCAAAGCCCAAGATTTCCATCTTGGGTGCATCCCAACCCTCTTCTTCAGGGGTAATCCATGACTCTATGTTAAAACAGCTTCACCAAACTCCCATGAAGATGACCTTGTATGACCTCATCTAAAGCTCACCCCAACATCGTCAAGCTCTAATCAGAGCCTTACAGGCAGCAGAGGTCCAACCTGAAGACCCCCAACCACTAGCTACCCTGGTCCACTCATTATCCCCCATTGCCTCTATCACCTTCAGTGATTCTAAAATTCCTACCTCTAATTTGGAAGATCAAGATGCTGCTCTTTTCATCACAGTCTATGTTGATCACACCCACATTAAGTGAGTTATGATTGATGGAGGTGCCAGCATTAACATCATCTCTACTCATGCCTTTGATCAATTGGCCCTCTCCAAGAATTGTGTATCAAAAACTGATGCAATCCTTTGATCCTTTAATGACACCACTACCACAACCATTGGCACTGTCATCCTCCATATTCGCGTTGGCCCGTGAACTATCCCAGAGCTCTTCTACATCATCAAAGGAGAGTTCTAATATAACATGCTATTAGGACGACCTTGGATTCATGCCATGGCTTGTGTCCCCTCTACACTACACCGTTGTGTAAAATTCAAACACGACGGGCAAGTCCACATCATTCCTGCCGACCCATCACCTTTTAAAACATGTAACATGACCTATCGACCAAATGACATTCTCATTCCTCTCAAGACATCAACTCAGACACCGCCTCCATCTGTGGAAGCTTTGACTAGTTCATAAACGGCGGTTGCCCTCACACCACCTCTTCAAGTGATAACCAAAGACCCCATGGAAGATATCTTCCAATGACTTTCACTTGGGGAATATCACTTACTTACCTTAGACATGTTTCAAACTATTCAAGAGTATGGAAAACTTCATCACAGTCCAAGTTATGACCATCAGATCAGAATGGTCATCCCTTATGGTCCTCCTAACCTTCAAACAAACCTCATCTATGGGGGGCTAGATTGAGCTCCTACTGACAAGAATCCTCTCTCCTCACCTCAACCATTCACATCTGACTTCTCCTTTATTAGCAACCCCACCTTCACTCAAACCTACCTTTACAAGTGTACATGGAAGAGTTTTGGCTTCGAGGGCTATGAACAAGGCTCCCATCAACCCATCGAACCACCCAATGATGACAATACCAAGAAATGATATGGTCTAGGTTTCCAAGAACCCATCGAGGCTTCTATAGACCTTTGTCCCAAACCCACCATAGACCAAACTCCTCCAAGCTCGCCTATTCCCCCATCCTCACCTACAAAGTCGGTGGTTTCCATCCTTCCTAGTTTTTTTTCATAAACACCATCTACCTAGAACCCCTGACCTATCAACTAAATGGGGTTTCCAGGTATCTCCCTCTCATTTATCCCAACATGATAGACGATGAGCCGGTAACCATCAATATTATCCACTGCGTAGAAGATGATGCCATTCTCACCTACATGGGTTCTGATGACTCCTTCATTCAACGCTCCCTCCCTTCCAAAACGTAGGTTATGTTAAATGAATTGACCATTGACATTAACCTTCCATCTTCTGATGTTCCTCACATCTTAAAGATTGGTCAATCTTTGGATGCCCAGGAGTAGATCGACTACACCAGCTTTGTTTCAAACCATAGCAAGGCCTTTGCCTGGGCATATAGTGACATGCCTGGCATCAACCGTAACATTACCACTCATAACATCATCACAAACCCAGAGGCTAAGCCTGTTAGGAAAAAGCTTCGAAAGATGCATCCTCGCATTGTGCTCCTTATCAAAGAGGAGCTTCAGCGTCTTCTCTCTGTCTCTTTCATCTAACCCATTGATTATTTGTAGTGGGTGTCTAACATCATCCCTATCACCAAAGCAACTGGGGGGATTTGAATCTGCACCAACTATCATGACCTCAACCTGGCCTGCCTCAAAGATGACTTTCTTCTTCCCAACATTGACCAACTTGTTGATCTCACGGCCAGTCATGAGATGCTATCACTCATGGACGAGTTTTCAGGATATAACCAAATCTTGATTACACTAGAAGATTAGCACAAGACTACATTCATCACCCCATGGGGGACTTTCTGCTATAAGGTCATGTCCTTTGGCCTGAAGAACACAGGTGCCACATATCAATGTGCCATGACTTACATTTTTCACGATCTCCTCCATAAAATCATGGAGGAATATGTGGATGACCTGCTAGGTAAGTCTAAGTTTCATCATGACCATTTGACCATCCTCATGATCATCTTCTCTCACCTTCTTCAATATAATGTCTGCCTTAACCCTAAGAAATGCATCTTCGGGGTCCTCTCAGGAAAGCTCTTGGGTTTCATCATTTCTCTTTGTGGCATTGAGATAGATCCTGCCAAAATCTAGGCAATACTCGAAATGCCACCCCCCACCAATCTCAAGTAGCTTTGCAGCCTATAAGGGAAGCTCCAATCCATCTGTCACTTCATCTCACAGCTTTTTGATCATTGCCAACCCTTTCATCATCTCCTCAAGAAGGACGTCTCCTTTAAATGGGATGAGGACTGTCAAGAGGCTTTTGAAGCCCTCAAATGCTATCTAATCTCTGCACTAGTCCTCATTCCACCTAAAGATGACCAACCCTTCTACCTTTACATCTTAGTAACTAACCATTTGTTAGGTGCCATGATCGTGCACCGAGCAACACCGTGAGCAAGCGATTTACTATATGAGCCAGACACTCATCGACTATGAAACTTATTATAACCATATCAAGAAACTCTATTTGGCCTTAGTCTTTGCCGTTACCAAGCTCTGTCATTATCTTCTAAATCACAAAACCTTTGTCATCACTCACACTAACCCTCTTAAATACATGCATTCTAAGCTATACCAAAACTAGCATATGGCTCGTTGGCTCATGCTTCTTACTGAGTTTGACTTGGAATTCATCTAGTAGAAATCCATCAAGGGGCAAACAATCACTGACCAACTAGCAGATGCCCCTCTACCTGATAATCAACCTTCTTAGTGTGAGTTCCCTGATGAATCAATCGCCACCCTCTCGACTGATGACACATTCTACCAAATGATGATGTTCTTCGACGGCTCCAAATGTCAACTCGGTGGGGGTGTGGGGGTCATTCTCATCCCACACAAGAGTGAACCCATGCCTCTATTTTTCAAACTTGACTTTGAATGTACCAATAATATGGCTGAATATGAAGCTTTAATTTTGGGACTTCAAACCGCCCTTTCTTTAAGCATCAAGACCATCAACATCTTCGGCAACTCACAACTATTCATCAATCAAATCGATGGTTCATATCTTTGTAAAAATGAAGTTTTGCAAAGATACAAACACCGTGTTGACATCCTCCTAGCATCTTTTGACCATTACCTCTTACAGATTGTTCCTCAATCTATGAATAAGTTTGCTGACACCATGACTTCTCTCACCTCACATATCCCCTCTTCATCATCTTCATCAAGAATTTACATCATGGTACATCGTGTGCCATTGCCTTCATACATTTCCACTAACATCAATCTCGTCAACACCATAGACTCTAGTCCATAAGATGATTGGTATAAACAACTTATGGACTACTTGGCTCATTTTATCATTCCTCTCGATCTCTCTAGCAATGCACGACGAGCTTTCATCAAACACACAGCTTGATATACTATGCTAGGAGGACTTCTCTACAAAAGAGGTTTTGATGGCCTTCTTCTTCATTGTCTAACCTCTACTGAAGCATCTCATGCCATTAAATAGGTCCACAACGAGATTTCTGACAGACACTTTAGTGGTAACTCAGTTGCCAAGCGCATCCTTCACCTGGGCTATTATTGGCCCACTCTTCACCAAGACTGAAACAACTACATTCGGCATTGCATCAAGTGCTAGCAACACACTACCTTGCTTCACATCCCTAGCCATGCCTTACAAGTCACTCAGGATTTTTGGCCTTTTTCACAATGGTGCTTAGATCTCATCAGTGAGATTAACCCTCATTCATCTCTTTGTCATCAGTCCATTATCACCACCACTGATTATTTCACAAAATGGGTGGAAGCTATTCCTCTCATCTCCAAAAAAGCTGACAAAATTGTTGACTTCATCAATACCCACATCATCTATCATTTTTGTGTCCCTCACAAAATTATCACCAATAACAGCAAGTCATTCAAAAACAAAACTGTCCAAAAACTCTGTGACTCATTTGGCATCAAGCTCAGCTTCTCTTCACCTTACTACCCACAAGCAAACGGGTAGGCTGAGGCTTCCAACAAAATCTTAACTAAAATTCTCATGAAGGTGGTCAATGACACTGGAAGGGATTGGCACATTCACATTCCCTTCGCTTTGTGGGCCTACTGCACTAGCATCTGAACCCCTACAGGTGCTACCCCTTTCTCTTTAGTGTATGAAACAAAGGCTGTCCTACCTCTCAAAGTATAGATCTCATCCCTTTGAATCTCTCTGCATGACATTCTTTCTAATGATGACTTTTGTCAAGATCACTTAGCTCAACTTGAGTTACTCGATGAACATCGTCTTGCTGCCCTCAACCATCTCCATGTTTATCAAAATCGCATCAAGTGAGCCTATGACAAAAATCTGAGAGAATGAGATTTTAAAATTGGAGACCTCATCCTCAAAGAAAATCAACATGTGACCAATATGGAATGGAGTAAACAAGGCAAATTTGTTCCTAATTGGCTCAAACCTTACATCATCATGCACAGGTATAGATTAGGGACTTATCATCTATCTTCTCTCGAAGGCCGACCAGAACTTGAGCCCCTTAATGCCCTGCATCTACGACCATTCTACTATTAGTCGAGTACTCATTCACTTGACATTTAACTTGAGCTCGTCCCTTAAGCAATCCCTGTCTTCTTAATCCTCATTCCTTTCAACCCTATTCCCCTAAAACAATCCCTCTATAACCCTTTTATAAAGTATGAATGCTTTTTCATAATAAAAGGGAGCCCTTAAAATTCTATAGTCTTGTCCATGACAACAAATTTTGTCGAAAATAAATGTCACTATAAAGAAAGGTCATAAAATTCTAAATGTAGACTGCTCCCTTGAAGGACATTTATATCATCATTGATGTAGCTAATAGACTACTCCCTCAAAGGGTAGCTATTCAAAGCCCTCACATATATATAAAGCAAAAATATAGACCACTCCCTTGAAGGATGGCTATGACTAAAATCTTGCTACACACAACACTTTCTCAGACGCTTCCCGCATTGATCAGCTTCACAAATGACCACAAAGCACAATGACATCTCTATGTAGACTTCCCGCATTGATCAATCTGCTCTCAAAAAAAGTTCATGAACTTGGCTTATAGTTATTCTCAGGGTCTCCTATAAAAAGGGGCAAAGTTATCCATACTCAAAAGGTTTACCCTCTCCTCACATATCACATCACCTACTCAAGGGACTTTGAGCTCATTTTAATATCAAAGTGATTCGATTACCTCTCTAACACAACCAATGGTCAATGTCGTACTGCACGAATGGGGCTTTTGTTTCTAAAAACCCCCTACCTATGCTATCATTATGGTCCTTATCAATGAAAGGACAAAAATGCCTTTCACTTCCTCCTTATCTTTGGTCACATCCAATCAAATCATTTTTCATCCAACCCACCAAACCCTTTTTCGACCACTTATGTTCCCATAGCCTATTCACACTAGCTTTTGTGGACACCAATCCACGTGAAAACTATCGACCACATGATTTATGCCAAGCATAAACCATTACTTGCTGAAGCATAAACAGACTCATTTCATTTCTAGCATACATTCATCACCTATAATGGACACTTGCTAGGGATGAAAAACCCCAACCAATGTTACAAAATACACCATTGCACAATATGGAAAAGGCTGTAGCATCTTCTTCCCCCCTCATCATCTAAAGCATGTACCATCAGACATATGGGATGTGCTAAATTATTCTCATGACCACACCAAACACATCAACCACTTTGACCTTTCCTCCCTTCTTTGGGAGAACTACATTGGCCTAAGGCCCTAACAACAAGGGCTATGTAGGCATCACTCAGTTGACATGGGGTCTTCTGAGGTTAGCTCGGCCATTCCTTTGACCATCTTTGACCAATGACCTTGGAGATAGTGACTATCTCCTTAGACCATGACCACTTCCAAGATAACTTTGCCTTGGTTGTTTTTACCCTTGCTACCTCACGACTAGTTAGCAAATTGCCCACGACCCCCACAAGTATTGGATCATGGTCCAGTTGATCCCCACTACTTGTGGCCTTTTTTGTGTTTTCCAAGAGCACTTCTGAGCCCAGGATACTTGGAGCACAATGACCATTGGAGCTATAACTTAGATCATTTAACCCAATCAGCTATAACTAAATGCTGGGGCTCAATTATTTTGATTTTGGCACTCCTCGACCTTTGACCACGACAACTTCACTTTCCTATCGCATGGTGTGGCATATGCACAATCCCACCCTTTACAGCATTCACACTCAAACCTTCACTCTATCCATCCACTCTCTGTCAAATCAACACCTGATCTCAGGTTCCCTTCCCTTGACTCCCACTTTGAGGGGGGAACACCTCATCCCATACCTGAGGCAACCAACTCCTATTTTTGTCTTGCAATTCGTCAAGAACAACCAACAAGACAAAAAGGGGCAAATGTAGACACTGAAATTGTGTCTATCCCTTGGTCATCCTCCCCCTTAGTCTCCTTGGTCCACCCCCTAAACATTCCTAACCCACACACTTATTAATTTAAAATAAATTAACTATTTTAAATTAATAACCCCCTTGACACC